>CM047816.1:20493520-20869204 GCA_026214975.1 Gentiana macrophylla | reverse complement strand
TCGTTGGCGGCATTCAAAGTCCCGCTTGCATAATAAATAGGTCAAGATCTTATCTTTCTTTGACCCAAATGGCGCCAACACAGCAAGATTACTTGCATCACACATCGCTTCAAACGGAAGATCCCAATCCGGTGCGACGAACGGGTGCAGAATCGTCTACTTTTTATTTCATTGAAAGCTTTTATGCACTCATTAGAAAACACGAATGGCACATCCTTGGCCAATAATTCGGTAAGAGGTCTAGAGATTAAGGAAAAGTCCTTGATAAACCTCGATAAAATCCGGCGTGGCCTAAAAAACCTCGCAAAGTTTTAAGATTAGTAGGTGGAGGTAATTTTCGATCACCTCAACTTTGGCTCTATCCACCTCTATACCGTTCTTTGATATGCGGTGGCCTAGTACTATACCTTCCGTAACCATCAAATGACACTTCTCCGATTAAGCACAAGATTAGTCTCTTCGCATCTCTTCAATACTCGTGCTAAATGTGCGAGACATGAATCGAAATCGTCTCCAAATACGGAGAAATCATCCATAAAGATTTCCAAGAAGTCTTCCACCATATCCGCAAATAATGACATCATACACCGTTGAAATGTCATGGGGCGTTACACAATCCAAATGGAATTGATTATACGCAAATGTCCCATATGGGCATGTAAATGTTGTTTTCTCACGATCTTCGGGCGAGATATGGATTTGATAGTATCCCGAATATCCGTCGAGAAAACAATAGAAAGCATGCCCGCTTAGTCTCTCGAGCATTTGATCGATGAAGGGAAGAGGAAAGTGGTCCTTACGAGTCGCATCATTTAGTTTCCTAAAGTCTATGCATACTCGATGACCGGTGATTAGCCTCACAGGAATTAACTCATTCAACTCATTGGCTTGCACCGTCAATCCTCCCTTTTTGGGAACTACATGGATAGGGCTTACCCATTCGCTATCAGCAATTGGAAATATAATTCCCATTTCTAGCATTTTTATAACTTCATCCCTAACCACGTCCTTTAATTGTGGGGTTAAACGCCTTGAGGTTGTGCAACCGCTTTCTTTTCGTGGTCCACGGAGATCTTGTGCATACATACGCTAGGACTAATGCCCTTAACGCCGCCTATGGTCTATCCAAATGCTCCATGTACTCTCTCGTAACTCTCATTAGTTTCTCTTCTTGTAAGTCCGTCAAGGAAAGAAGATATGATTAGCGGCAAAGTCTCATCTTGAAGAAACACATACTTCAAATTCGCAGGAAGAGGTTTTAAAGTCAAATTTGTGGGAGGTTCTTCCAAAGAGGTCTTCAACTTTTGACCAGTGAGTTTAAGTTCGAAGTACTTATGCCACGTTGGTCTATGATAGAATCTTTCAATCTCCATGACACTTACTTCCTCTACAGGTCTTGGGGTCCTTCTACTACATCCTGGCCATTTTATCTTCTCCTCCTCACTACTCACGTACTTGACTTCATCTTCTTCTTCTAAGACAGTATCCAAGAAATCCTTGATGCTTTCATGTTGTTGAAATTCCTGAACGATCCTATCAATGGAATCCAACATGAAACATGCATCCTCTCCATCATCAAGTTGCTTCATAGTGTCGAAGACATTGAATGCAACTCTCTCTTCGTTCACTCTTAACACCAACTCGCCTTTGTAAACATCAATTAGCTTTCTACTAGTAGCCATGAAAGGTCTCCTAATATCAATGGTACTTCAGAGTTAGCTTCCATATCTAATACCACAAAGTCGACAGGAATACAAACTTTTCAACTCTTACTAGCACATCCTCAACCACTCCACACGGTTCCTTGTGTAGCGGTCAGCTAAGCTGCAATGTGATTGAGGTCTTCTTAAGATCTTTCATGCCTAACTTCCGAAAAATAGATAGTGGCATCAGGTTCACACTTGCTCCTAGATCACACAAAGCTTTGTTCGGACATCACGTTACACTATGGTGTAGGGAATGAGAAAGCTTCCGGATCTTTGCATTTTTGGGGTAACTTATGTTGAAGAATGGTGAGCACTCTCATTAAGGCATATGGTCTCTAAATCTAGAAGTTTCCTTTTAGTTGAGACGGCATCTTTTAAAACTTGGTGTACTCGGGCATTTCGGCTAGTGCTTCAACTAGGGGTATATTGATTTGTAACTTACTAAACATATCCACGAACTTCTTATACCTTTTATTATCAAACTTAGGCTTCGGCTTTGGTGGAGGATAAGGTAGAGTTGAAGGATCGACATCGGTGAAAATTGGATACTTGTTGTTGTAAAGTTCAACTCTACAGGGCGGCGAGGTTCTTTATACGTTCCTTGCTCGTGCAAAGTCTCGAAGTATTAGTCTCATTGCTTGGCTCACCATCCTTATTCTTTGTGACTCTCTTGCAGGGATGGTGGAGTTACCTCTTTTCCACTTCTTGTCATGATCGCATTCAAATCCTTGGTTTTTCTCGGTGTTGCTTGGCAACCCTCCAGAGGTTCAGTTGAGACTTGCCCGACTAGTTGTCCTACCAGTGCGTGAGATTTTGAACTAAAGCTTCCGATTGGTTACTTTGGCATCCTGTCTTCGAAAATATTGGCTAAAGTTAGTGGCTAACTCAGCCATAGATTTTGAAAGTTGACCCATATTGTCATTGATTGACATTACTCGCTTTTTCTATCGCAGACTTCCCAACCAAAAGTTTTAGTCTGTGTGGTACATAAGGGGTAGGTGGTTTAGGTCTCTCTCTGCATTAATGTCACTATATCGAATCCAGGATGGTTATGATTAGGTCTGTACCCTCCCCGACATAATTGGCTTCTTCAAGATGCAAAGATTCTCACTTTGAGGTGCTACCTCGATTCCAGCCCCCTTTCTCTACTCTTGTCATCCTCTCTTGCATCCCATCTACCTTATCATTGATAATGAAAGTTGTTCTAAGATTTTGGTAGATGCACTATCATCAAATATATCAGTGGCCATCTTCAAGATGGCTATGTCATTGCCTCCCATTGGCTATTCATCGCTATTTGCTCCATCTTCCTCTTGTGCCTCCTCGGAGATAAAGAACAAACGCTCCATTTCGGAGGCGCCTACTCTAATTTTCTCAGTCTCTCTCAACCCATGGTAAAAAGTTTGCATTAAAAGCCAAAGAGAGATGTCATGATGAGGACACTTCCTCATAGCTTCCTTAAAACGCTCCCAAGCTTGATCAAAACTCTCCAGGTTGTTGCTTAAATCCTAGGATGTCTTGGCGTAACTTAAAAGTTTTTCCTAAGGAAAATACTTATTCATAAATTTTGCAACAATTGTTCCCAAGTAGTGATAGATCCGACCTCTAAAGAGAGAAGCCATTTCTTAGCTTTATCTTTCAAAGTGAAAGGAAAAGTTTAAGATTTAATGTTCCTCCGGGATTAATTCTGTTTTCATCAGATCGACGATTTCCAAGAAATTCGTCACGTGAACACCAGGATCCTCGTTTTGGACTCCATGAAAAGTAGAATAATTGGTCACCATTTGAATTACATTAGGCCTAGGGTGATAGACTTCCGCAAAGATCTTGCGGTGCTACGATAGCGGGAATGAATTGTTCAATAGTTGGCGTTGCATAACTTTGCAAAGTGCGCCTCGCTCCTTGAACTAGGGCTTGGTTCTCATTATTAGCATTTGCATTCACATTATTGGCATTATTGATAACAGGATTAATAACAGGATTAGGTACCTGGTTTGGATTGATCGGATTGCCTTCCATTTCTGTTTCAGATTCGGAATGTTCAGAATGGTCGGTTGTATGTCCTTCTTCCACTCCTTGCTCGCTTTCCTCAAGATTTGGATCCTCTTCTCCTTGTTTAGCCAGTTCCCTAGCTAACTTCCTATTCCTTCTTGCAAATTTCTCTATCTCAGGATTATATGGCTCAAGCGGTTCCTTCGATTTCCGAGTAGCGTACTATAAAATAATAAACAACAATAAAACAATTAATCACTAGTAAAGGCTAGGCCTTTAACTAACTAACTAAAACAGACTCGAAATAAGTTTGAGAAAAGAAAACGTAAATAAAAGCGAAGGTAATGTTTTAAAACTAAGATGTAATCGTAAATAAAAGAAAATAATTCTCGGTCGATCGAGGATAGTGTTCGATCGACCGAACACTTTTTTTTTTTTTTATTTTTATTTTTATTTATGACCTTTGTTTAATATCTGCACTCTTATTCACGAATATTCACGAATCCAGATTCTAACAAAATAAGCTATATCTTAATTTAATGACTCGAGTCCCCGGCAACGGCGCCAAAAACTTGATGGAGGTCAAGTTAACTTATTAACTCGATGCCTACTAACTCACTAGCAAAAGAACTAGGTTCAATTGTAGTATAGCCAGATAGAGTCGAGGTCGATCCCACAGAGACTGGAACAAATAAAACACAACTTTATCCTATTAGAACTAAATTGAAAGGCGGTCCATGACCAACTAAATCTGATAAATAAAATAGTGACAACCACAAGACACAAAAGACAACTAAGACAAACTAAAGACTACTAAAACACGGATAACACGGTTGATATTATCTAAACAAATAGTATTGATTACGTTAGTAGATTATAACTCCCCATGTGAATTAGGATGATAACGAGACAAAACAAACGTTAAAGATTAATTATTATGATTACGGAGTCATCCCCAAGGTAGATTTAGCTCCAATTAGGCCCTCTAAATCATCATGCCTCCATTACGTGACTTCGCTTTTTAATGCCTCCATCTCATATAATAACCGACACAATTACGAGACTAGGGATGCCGGTATAAACCGTAACCTCATCTAAGCAACATTCCTAGGGTAAGGGCGCTTCTTAGATGCCGATTCAATCTATATCCTAAGTAACAATCACTTTTTGGGTTTCATGTTAAATTATGATGACGAATAACTAAGTTGATCAGGTTTAATTACTCGTTTTAATTCCAATGCAGAGAATCTGACGTAGTCGAAGCCGATCATAATTTTGCCCTACACATTACCACACTCGGTCGACCGAACGACAGCACTCGGGCGACCGAGTGACACGTCTAGGTCGACCGAACACAGTTCTGTGTTGGAACAAATCATGATTACTTCTTAACGTTTCTAACCTAAACACATGGGTTCGTAAATTAATCTACATCACGCAATCAATACAAGAAAAACTACTCCATAATAAAATACATCAGATCTACAAATGAAGATTGCATAATTGAATAGTCATACCCTCGAAGACGAGAGTGACTCCCACTCTTTAATGCGCTCCCTAATTGGAGAATCCGACGAATCCACAATGAACGAACATAAAGAAAGTAAAACTAAAACTTAAAAGCTAAAATTGTATGAATTGTTTTGTGTTGTAGTGGTGTGTTTTCTCAACATCGTGGCTGCTGTTTATATAGGAGTTGTAGCCGACATAGGGAGAATCCAGAAGATTGACATGCATTTATCACATTAGGCTCGGGTAACCGAACCTACCCGCTCGGTCGACCGAATGGCATGGCTCGGTCGACCGAGCCTCCTTCTTTACGCGTTTTCACTTTGGTTCGTCCGACTTGTTCCCCACTCCATGCTTTTGAATTGATCTGATTTATCTTTTCTTCAATGCTCCGATTTTCTTCTCTTTTATCTTGAGACTTCTCGATTGCGTGGTAATTATCTTCCCGATTTATCATGATCTGCAAAATCAGCATTTATCACCCAATTAATTGCTCTTTTATAATAAAAATAGCTAAATACCAATTATCATATTAATAATCACTTATCATTAAATAATAAATATAAACACATGATTAAATATGAAATATATATAATTAACTCCGATTTAAGGTTATAATTGATGACATAAATGGGTATATTTTAACTGTCATCAGGAATATGCCACCATAATCCCGTGACTGCACTCCTCCGATTATAATATTATATTTATCTCCTCACGAGAATGATAATAAGCGTCCATTGATATAATCATTACATATGGATTAATCCTCCATAGACTGTTCATTCTAAATCGGGAAGTTACCGTTAACCCTTTTTAGAACCTCTTATCCTTATTTACCATTAACCCCTAGTGATCAATTAATTCATACAACTCCACCGGTAGCTAATCGATGTAATATGAACTCGCACGATCGATCGTTTCTAGGATTAACAAATAAGGGAATCTGTTTATCTACTTCCATAAATGGAAGGAATGGATTCCAGATCTCGTGATAAACACGGACTACTCACTCAATCCGAGACAATGCCAAGATGGGGTAATTCAGGATCACAGACTCGGTGTAATCCTTAACCGTCAAGTCAAACCTCATCATCGATTCAAGCGGTTGATTGTGATCACCTCAGATTAAGATATATCCATAAATATGATCATCGATTGATTCGAGAAGACTTCTCGATTACGGAATTATATCGTGAACTCTAATCAAATCGGTCCAAATACTATATGATATATCTATCATATATAAATGCCCCACTCAGTTCTCTCAACCGAAAGTCCGGATAAGACAATCACACCTATTGTGTTCTGGGCGCATTAATAGCACGTTAAAGGAGAGACCCGATACTCTCGATTAACTTCACTACGGGCTAATTGTATTTTAAGTACATCTTCACTAACTCAATCCTCCCGTGTATATCCCATACATTGAGTTAAGTGATTACATAAACGATATACTTTAGGGTTTTCTGTAGTGTAAATACTATTGTCACATCGGTGAATATGAGAATAATAAATATGAATAATAATATCATTTCATTTATTAAATAAAACAATTACAAAATTGTCTTTCGGGCATTACACCTAACAATCTCCCACTTGCACGAAAGCATGTGATTAATTGTTTTAGAGCACACACTATTATTTAAAATACAGCAAACTATCACTCCCACTTGGTCTAAAGCAAATGAGAGATGTCTCTAATACCTATAGTCTCCAAGTGTCGACTAAAAGCTTCAATCGACAGTGTCTTGGTAAATGGATCAGCAGGATTATCGGCGGAGGCGATTCTTCGGACGGAAACGTCCCCTCTATCGACAAAATTGTTGATCACCCAGTATTTCCTCTCTTCGACTTACTGTGCTTTTGAGGTTCTCTAGAGTTGGCAATGGCCCCATTGTTATCACAATAGAGAGTAATAGGATCTTGATTCGGGACAACGCCTAATCCTACCGATGAACTTTCTTAACTAAAGCGCTTTAATTCGCTCGAAATTTGCTATGAACTCGACTTCCATTGTTGAAACGGTTGTCTTTGGATTGCTTTTGGCTTCTCCATTCCATTGCACCGCCACCAAGCGTAAACACCGAACCAGAGGTTGATTTAGAATCATCTATGTCTCACTGAAAATCAGAATTGGTGTACCCCGCTAACTCAAAACTCCCACTCGAATAGACGAGCATATAATTTTCGGTTCTCTTCAAATATTTGATGAGATTCTTTACTCTCTTGTCCAAAGGGTTGCCCTCGATTTGATTTGGAAAAACGGCCGACTAATCCAACGCCGTAACAAATATCAGGTCTCGTACACCTCATAGCATACATAAGACTACCAACAGCCGAGGCATATGGCACTCTTCTCATAGCTTCAATCTCTTTAGGAGTTTGAGGCCCCTGAGTCTTAGAGAGGTAAACGCCGTGACGGGTTGGTAGAAAACCCTTCTTTGCATTCTCCATACTGAAGCCTGCCATCACCTTATCTATATAAGTTGCTTGGGACAGAGCTAACATCATGTTCTTGCGATCCCTTATAATTTGGATCCCTAGAACATAACTCACTTCTCCCAAATCCTTCATTTGGAATTGCGTGGTCAACCAACTTTTCACGTCGGACATCATCCCCTTATCGTTGCCAATTAGGAGTATGTCATCAACGTACAACACTAGAAATAGAACACTATCTTTGATAACCTTCTTGTACACACAAGATTCAGCAAAGTGTTGTTCGAAATCATAAGACTTGATCGTGTGATCGAATCTATGATACCAGGAACGAGATGCTTGCTTCAACCCATAAATGAATCCTTCTGGTTGCTGCATATAGATTTCCTCGTCAAGAAAGCCGTTAAGAAACGCTGTCTTAACATCCATTTGCCAGATTTCATAATCCAGACATGCAGCAATCGAAAGGAGGATACGGATGGTTTTCATCATGGCCACAGGTGAGAAGGTTTCTTCGTAGTCTATACCCTCTCGATGTGTGTAACCTTTGGCTACCAGCCGTGCTTTGAAGGTTTCGAACTTCCCATCTACTCCTCTCTTTCGCTTGTAGAGCCATTTACATCCAATGGGCCTTTCACCCTGAGGAAGTTCTACAAGTTTCCAGACTGAGTTAGAGTACATAGACTCCATCTCTTGATTCATTGCGTCAATCCATTTATCCTTATCGTGATCCAATATGGCCTTCTTATAGGTCGGAGGATCATCTTCCACCCCATCAGAGGCGATCACGTTCGCCTCTAAATCCATGCCGCATCGAGCCGGTGGCCGAACCACTCTCGCGACGCGTCTCAGGTGGAACAGGAATGTCGTAAGTGGTATTGTATTAGTAGTGTTGTTTACAGGAACATCAGCAGCCATAATAGGCCTGACGTCATCGGAGAGTAATTCCTCTAGTAAAATTTTACTTCGAGGTCTGTGGTCTTTCATATAACTTTCCTCCAAAAACGTAGCGTTAGTCGAGACTAGCACTTTGTTATCTTCTAGATCGTAAAATAGACCACAACGTGTACCTTTTGGATAGCCTACAAACAAACATACTTTCGTACGCGATTGTAGCTTGGTAGTCTTGTCCATCAGCACATGTGCAGGACAACCCCATATGCGGAAGTGACGAAAGCTTTCGCGATGTCCGGACCACATCTCTATAGGTGTCTTTTCGACAGACTTTGACGGTACTGCATTCAAAATGTAGACTGCTGCTTCTAAAGCATAACCCTAAAAGGATATAGGTAGTGAGGTGTAGCTCATCATTGATCTAACCATGTTAATCAATGTCCTGCTTTCTCTCTCAAAGAACTCCATTTTCTTTGAGGTGTCCTAGGCGCTCGAACGTTGGAAACAAATTCCTTTTCAGCCAAGTAGTCAATGAACTCGATGATCTAAATACCCACCTCCACGATCCGAGCGAAGGCATTTCAATGACTTGCCTAGTTGCCTTTCGCTTCGCTTGGAATTCCTTGAACTTACCAAAAGCCTCGGACTTTCTATGCGTGAGATAAACATAACCGAATCTCGAGTAGTCATCAATGAAAGTCACAAAGTACTCGTGATCCGCCTCTAGCTTGTATCGTTCATCGGACCACAAAGGTCCGAATGCACTAAGTCCAGAGTTCTGTGGGCCCTATTACCCTTTGATGAGAAGGGACGCTTGGTCATTTTCCCTCCAGGAAACACTCGCAGACAGGCAGTGTGTCAACAGATGACTCACCTAAGGCATGAACCTTTTCTAGTCTTTTGAGTCTTTCCAAGGAAATATGGCCAAGCCTCAGATGCCACAAGTATGCTTTATCTTCTTTACTTGAGAAACTTTCGCCTTTTAGCGAGATCTTTGATGAGCTTGATTTTAAACATTTCAAGATTAAGTAGGGAGCTTTATGTGGTCTTACAAAATATAAACCATTTTCATTCGTAGTTGAACACAATTCAAGCCATTCTTCGAAATAACAAATTCACCATTCAAATTTGAAACAGAAAATGATTGTTCAACTAAGGCAGAATGAGAAATTAAATTTCTCTGAAATTGAATAAAATAAACATTTTCTAAATGTAAAATTCTATTATTAAAATGCAAGTCCACAACTCCCACTACTTTAGGCGAAATGAGCGCAAAGGTGCACTACTCGCATCACTGAGAACCCTCTCCCGACTCTTCAGTGCGAACTAAGAATCAGCAATGAAGAACATACATGGTTAGTAGCTCCAGATCAAGTATCCAAGTGGACACATCTTTAGCTACATTAAAAGATTCCAAGAATAGTAATTCCAAATTACCTTTCTTATCTTTTCCAAAGGATGCCTTTGACTTTGTCATCCTTTACATCACGAAGATATTCCGGACAATGGCATTTCCAATGTCCTACCTCCTTACAGTAAAAGCATTTGCCCTTGGGCTTGGCCTCGTCGACTTTCTTGGCTTTCTTTTTCTTCATTGGCTTGGGCACAGGTGCAACACTACCCTTCTTCTTTGGTTTGGCCTTAGGCTTGTTTGATGGCTTAGCTTCGGCCATATTGGCTTCAGCTTTCTTATCCCCTACTTGGACCTTATCTTTCGATATAAGGCCCTCGTAGATAGTCAGTTCATTAAGCATCTGTGTCATGGTCAACTCATGTTTTCCCATCAGATACTGAGTTTTGAACGGGATAAACTCAGGAGTCAATGATTCCAAAATCATCGACACTTGAGTTGCTTCATCGAACATCGATCCATGAATACATTGAAGTAACTGATCATTCAAAACATGACCATTCACTGCTTGACCTTTCTTCAATTTCGTGTAGCCATCCTTATGGCATCGTGTCTTGCTTGGTTGCTAGGTGATCCAAACATCGAAGTAAGTTTCCGCATGATTTCTCCTGCAGTCTCAAACTCTTCAATCTGGGTCCTAATAACCTCTGACACTGCCGCCAGGATGATCCCACGAGCCCGGTTATCTGCCTCGATCCAGTGATTACGCTGTTCGATCTCAGCTTTTCCGGGTTTTTGGATCGCCACCGTAGGGCATTCAGAAGTGAGTACATGTTGCACATTCTCATATGTGAGTACCACGTTTAGATTACTCTTCCATTTCTTAAAGTTGTTTCCCGATAATTTTCGATGATGAATGCGAGAAATTTGAGCGCACATTTTCTTTGAAAATAAAATGACATATATTAATTCAAGTTTAACACTACTATATAATTTTATTTTAGGAATTGTAAACTAAAATTAAGTCTACTCTACCATTCTAAGGTTTTAACCTCGCATCTCGATTGCCATGATAGGGTAGGTCAAAGAGATGACGGTTAAATCGAGACAATCTCATCAATGAATAACTTGTGAGAATCAAACATCCCACGAGAATCTAACATCTCTTTATTCATTGACTACCTTCCTTTTTTAGCCTAGATATTATCAAGAATATCCTTTATGAGTGTGACCTACTATATCGGATCTCTTAGGTACGCGCCCGAGTGTGTCGTCGTAGGATAGGTCGGTGACCCGACGAGTACCGGAAATCCTATCCTTTAGGAGACCAAGCCATGAATGTTGATAGGGGTGAACACCATCCGTAGGGGGTCGAAATCAAAGCGCCGCGATGCGTCATCCTTCTCTCACTTACTTGTATCTATAGTAGAGGCCGTGGGGTTGGCTGTCGCCTCCCCCGCTCCCACTCAATATTTTGGAAGTGGTGGTGGGTTAACTAACCACGTCTTTTTGATGTTAACATAAAAGCACATCAAATCAAGGATTCGAATGGTGTCGGCAACGCGTAGGCAAGCCTACCCGCCCTATTCGTTGGAACATATGTGATGATCGGACGAAGTCGGGTCAAGAGAGCCCCATTGAGATAAGAAGGAATCACCCCCTCCGCCGCCGGTGTAGCTTAGTCTTGCCGACCCCGTGCATACATCACACTAAGAGGTTCGATCGGTCGAGCGGCTCGATTGACCACCCAACCTATAAAGCGAACCGCTTTTATCCAAGATTTATTGTTCTTTTACCATCATTCAATCTCGTAGACACTACGAATCGAAAACGTGATCTCGTTTGTGCTTTTAAGGCGGTTCACCGAGAACACACACCGAAAAGGTTTAACGATTTCATAACCCGTCCTCGGACCTTTAATTAGTTACTAAATTAATTAATTACCACGTATTAATTAAATTTCAACTAATTACACGAGTTTGTATACATGCCTATTTTAATTACCAAAATTAAAATTCTACATGTATGCATGCAGTGGATTTATGATATGATGCATGTCATGGCAATTCCGATTTTATATCTATTTTATGATCAAACACATAAAAAATAAATTGCGGAAAATTTAAACACCGAGATGAATTGTTGGTACCCCGTATCTAATCTATCCTAGGAAAAAAATAAATTACAATCTTGTTGTCTTCATGTCTTCGATCTTCGAATCTTGAACTCGAACTGCCGGATCACGAACCACGAACACCCGAGAGGAGAAAGACTTTTAATTAAATAAAACCAATTTATTATAATTAAGCAAAACGTTTTTTTTTTGTTATTACATGCGGCTGTAAAAAAATAAATTTTTTTTTTTGTTTCTTTCTTTTTTTTTTTTTGAGGGGCAAAAGCAATTTTATTAATCAACATCCGCGATACAAGCAAGTAATACATGAGAAGGGGGGAAGTGCCCCATTCCATACATCCAACAAGATGAAGACCTTCTCTAGCTAGTAAATGCGCAGGAATATTTCCTTGACGTTTTATGAAGGAAAATGAAACTGTGATAAACGCTGGGAGGAGAGCTTTACAATCCTCGATGATACTTCCCACCTGGGATAAATCTTCCACTTGGCCGGTTAGACGACGATGAATAGATTGGCAGTCTCCTTCGAACGATACATTGAAAAAACCCCAAGAAAGAGCGAACACCAAAGCGTTATAAACTGCCAAGGCCTCTCCAACTGGAACGTCATATTTCCCTTCTAGTTTTTTGGAGAAACTACGTAAAATGGCCCCCCGGCTGTTACGAAGGAGTCCACCAATAGATGTGACGTTCTCTCCAAAAGCCGCGTCAACATTAAATTTCAAAGTTTCCATAGGTGGCGGCTTCCATTTTACCTCAGGGAATTGATTTGAAGCAGACCCCCGAGCCTTTGAGTTGGCAATTAAATAAGTTTCAGCTTCGGCCAAAGAGTGTGTAATAGTCATACCTACATGGACATGTTTCTTATTAAAGACCCAATCATTTCTAGCTTTCCAGATATGCCACAATAAGCTAGCCACATGAGCAATTTCACTCTCATCTTTTGTACGAATCAGCTCCTCAAGCACTTGAAGCATTGAATTAGTTTTCAGCTTCCTAAGGTGTTCACCCTTGTGATATTGTGACCAAATCGACCTCGGGATTTCGCATTCAAAGAGACAATGCCATATTGTTTCATCTGTTCGGTAACAGACCGGGCATAATCCATCACCTACTCCTCTAGTTCGGAGGGCTAGATTGGTGGGTAAGGCATTTTGAAAAACTTTCCAAAGGAAATGCAGAATTCTTGGTTGCACTCGGATTCTCCAAAGATGCGTCCATGGGTTCATACGCTTTGCCGAAGGAGAGGGCTTGTTGGAGATCGATTTCGTCTTCAATTCATAGGCTAGAGAATATCCTGCTTTAACAGAGTAGCATCCATTTTCAGAAAAATGCCAGATAAACCTGTCTTCTTTGGCGTTAGGCGATAATGGTATCGACAGTATTTTCTGGGCTTCAAAAGGGTTGAAAGCTTCTTGAACCAAGTCAACTCTCCACTGCCGAGTGAAAGAGTTTATCAAACAACTTACTTTCCTACATGGAAGGACGTTCAAATTTGCATGGGCATGAAAAGTTGGCTCAGCTGGCAGCCATGGGTCATCCTCAATATCTATATTATCCCCCTTTCCAACCTTCCACCGGAGACCATGAGAAAGAAGCTCTTTACCACGAATGATACTCCTCCAAATTGCTGATGGGGAGCTAGTGAGAGAGGCTGAAATAAATTCCTTTGAGCTGAAATATTTTGCTTTTAAGGCATTCGCCGATAATGATGAGGGGTCATTCAAAATTCTCCATGCTTGCTTTGCCAATAAAGCAAGGTTGAAGCACTCAAGATCACGGAAGCCTAGCCCTCCCTCGCCCTTTTTTGACAACAGGTGCTCCATGACTTCCAATGTATTCGATCATGGCCTTCCGAAGTTCCCCAGAAGAACTTTCGGGTTAATCTTTCTAGATCTTCAATGAGAGCCTTGGCAAGCGAAGAAACACTGCATAACATACTGAGGAAGAGCCTGTATAATAGATTTTATGAGGATCTCTTTACCAGCCGGCGATAAGAATTTTCCTTTCCAACCTTGAAGCTTTTTCTGGACTCTCTCCTTTATGTAGGCAAAAATCTCCATTTTGGATCTTCCAATTACAAATGGAAGCCCCAAATATTTCCCTCTTCCATTGCTTATTGGGATGTTGAGCAAAGAAGAGAGGTCTTCTCTTTTTGCTTGGCTAACTCGCTTACTAAAGAAAACAGAAGACTTGCGAAGATTAATTTTTGCCATGACAATGCTTCATATTCCTCCAAAATAGAATTTATTAAGTGGCATGATTCTGGGGTTGCTTCAGCAAATACCAAACTGTCGTCCGCGAAGAATAAGTGTGTTAACTCAAAAGGATTCTGCTTCCCAAATGTTATTCCACGAAATGAATGAATCGAAGAAGCTCTCCTAATCATTGCCGATAGGCCTTCTGCACATATTATGAAGAGGAAAGGTGATAATGGATCGCCTTGCCGGATACCTCGTGTAGGCCGAAGAGAGGGGGATGGGTTCCCGTTTATAAGGACCTGATATGATGGTGAGGAGATACATACCATAATCACAGCGACTATAGAAGGAGGAAAATTCATAGCTTCGAGTATGCGACGAAGAAAGCCCCCCTCGACGCGATCAAAAGCTTTGGCCATATCTAATTTTAAGGCCATATGATTATTGCACCCGCTTTTACCAAGCTTCACCGAGTGAAAAGATTCGAAGGCTGCTATGATGTTATATGTGATTAACCTGCCTTTTACAAACGCCGACTGATCTGGTGATATAATAGAGTTCATTACCACTTTCAACCGGTTTACAAGCGTTCGGGATAAAAGCTTGTAAGTAGAATTGCATAAGCTAATCGGTCGAAAATCAGTCATTTCTTTTGCCTCTTTCACTTTTGGGATCAGCGAAATGTAAGTTTTATTTATATTTGAGATGTCTCTGCCATTATTTAAACAATCGAGAATTACCTCCGTAATTTGTCCACCCACCATAGGCCAAAATTTTTGGAGAAAAATCGCATGCATTCCGTTTTTTGTTTCTTTCGGCTGTTACAAAAAAAATATTTCCCAGAAATTTTTTTTTTCTTTGCTGCCAAACAGAAGCCTTTTAAAAAAAATTAGGTTACAAAAAAAATTGTCACACAGCCGCAATTTTTAAACCCTAGCCCGCAAGCTAGTTTCTAACAAACAGACTTATAGCGACGCTTTTCAGCGTCGCAGAAAGTCCTGTAGCGCAGATTTTTAATTAAAATCAGGTTTTTAGCTGTTTCTCCTCATTCATACCTTGGGTTTCGCCTTAATCTTCAATTTTTCCAGCAAGATCTTCATCTTTTCGAGCCCGGATTTACAAAATTACAATAAAAGATGCTACTATTACATGGAATTTTCGAAAATTGACAACAAAAAAAAAAAAAATACAATTCCTATGCTCAATTGTTACTAAACAAAGGAGCTACAAAATAGATCTAACGAGTAAACAGTACCAACCACAATCCATCTCTTCAACCACAACAATCGCAACATAAAAAAAATAAATATGCATTCGGCCCCTATAAAAAAAATTGGGACAAATAAAATCTACATGTTTACCACTCCTAAATCTAATATTTTATACGTATAAATATAGATCACCTTGGCGACTGATACCACTGTTAGTAATATCATCCGCAACGGAAGCGATTTAAAGATCTAGATCTATAAATTACATGTAATAAAATAACTAGATCTAATCTACAAGGGGGGGTGTAGAACATACCTCTTGGATCTCAAAATCCAAGTAGAAGAACCGTAATAGAAAGAACGAAAGAAAGTATGAAGAGCACCACGATCTTCCGTACGTGTGATCCAAGCAACTCCTGGTGGAAGGAAATTCTCGTCTCGAATCCTCCCGATATGCTACCCGGAAAACCTCCAATATTGTCGTGAACTGAGATTCCCTGCCATGTGTGGTCGCTATCGGCGAGTCCCACACGTCAAGTGGGTACAGTGTCAAGAATTGTCATCAATCGTGCATGATTTTACGACGATAATATTGTCATCAAATGGCCTCTTACGATGATAATATTGTCGTCAAATGAGATTCCCTGCCATGTGTGGTCGCTATCGGCGCGTCCCATACGTCAACTGGGTACAGTGTCAAGTCTTGTCATCAGTCGTTCCTGATTTTACGATGATAATATTGTTGTCAAATGGCCTCTTACGTCGATAATATTGTCTGGAGTAATTGTACTTCATACTATACAAATTTGTCACGGCTTGCACTTTTACACACTTGACAACTCTATACATACCATGAGCTTTTACACTACCTCTATAACCCTCTATTTTACTTCGTCTTAATCACAATGTCTGAACCGATTTCCCCTCATCCGGAATGGAATGAACCAAATTCGCCCGAGTATGACACGGATGACATTTCTTCGGAATCCTCCCCTATCATCTTTAATGAGCACCCTTAGGCTTATTTAAGTATTTTGTCGCTAGTCTGTAGCTGGTGGTGTCCTAATCACATGTGAGGAGAAGGAGGATGTATTGATTGTATTCCACCATTAATACACTTACTGTGTTAAATTTGTAGATTTTTGTTGTATGATTTCTTATTTTTTCTTTCTTTCTTCTCGCAATTGTAATGGATGATCTTCGACGATCACATGATATGGTTCTTCCATCTCTAGTAGAGAGGACTATCACATTGATTTGCAAAGAAAGAAATCAGGAACCTCCAAATCAAGAAGTATGGCAAATGCTAGTTGTGACTAGTCTCTAGTGTATGAAACGGACCCGATTTAACAAAACGAAATGAAAGCAGTAAAAAGAAATTACTTGTATTACTGTACAATTTTTCGATTTGTTGTTTCTAATTATTTCATTACTCTTTCTTTTAAGTTTGTAAGCCCAGTTGGATACTTGTTGACTAACCACCTGTAGAATGATGGAACTCCCATTTTCACTCTCAAAATCTCTCATCTTTCTCTATGGATTTTCTCAGACTTTGCTCTTGATCAGTAATCATACTGTTTTGTGTTCTTGTGCTACTTACCTTTAAAGGAAAATGTCTCTATCGCTGTGTATTTTCTCCACTAATTAAAAAGCTCTGATAAGAGAGAAAGATTAACGCAAATATATTTTTTTAGTAGCAATAACAAAAAATATTCTATCATAAAGTTTTTTTGAGGATAAAGTTATGAGCACTCAAAAAGGACCCAAGTGAGAATTCTAAATAGCCATGCAAGCATTCCAATTGCCAAGTGAGAATTCTAAATAGCAATGTAAACACTCAAAAAGTTGAGCAAAACATAAACGATTACAGACCATTGTTCTCGAAAAGACAAAGCAAAAGTCGTTAGTCTTTTCATACATCAAAAGTAGTTACTTACCAATTCCTTTTCAAATCCAGGCATAAGAACTTTAAAGAAACGACCCACAACAGGCAATTTACTGTCCATTTATCCGGCCGAGAATAGAAATTCTCTTCAACTTTAAATGGGATGCATGTGCAGACAGAATTTGAACTAATACGTGCCTTCACTATTTAAGGTTTCTAGAGCAACGACTCTTGAGTTGAGTTGCTTTTATTTATTTGTTTAATAAGAAGGACACACCGTTGCTGCTATTGCTTTGCCTCCCTCCGGAAGTACTATGAAAGGACACGCTATTAATTGAGAGATGATTATATAGTGTACTAAATGTCACTGTACCCAAGTGAGTATTCTAAATAGCCATGCAAACATTCCAATTGCCAAGTGAGAATTCTAAATAGCCATGTAAGCACTCAAAAAGTTGAGCGAAACATAAACGATTACAGACCATTGTTCTCAAAAAGACAAAGCAAAAGTCGTTAGTCTTTTCATACATCAAGTTAACAATCTAAATTATACTATACATTGAGTGGGCCAACCAAATGATGTGGTGTAGGACATTTGTCTTTTCTGTGTCCAAGAAGACCACAAGTTGAACATTTTTTGATACGCCAGCCTACCGAAAGTATCCTCCTAATCCTGGCAGCTTTACGTTCTCCGTTTGAACGTATCCTCTTCATTCTACGTCGGCCTCATTTTCGTCCATGCCGTATCCGGTCTCCCGACACATTATCCCTCTCAATAGGCGGATGAATAAAGTCTTTTCGAACATTATATGGAGTTTCCAATGTTCTTCAACAGGAATAGGAAACACGCGGCCTTCATAAATACGTTTGAAGCACACCGCTTTGAAATAAGGATGACAACCGTCATAAATGTTCAAACGACGTTATGCGACTGCTGTAGCATCATGTACACATGGTAGCCTATGTGCTTGCCACTCTCCACAATAGCACTTCTTTTCATTGAGATTAACTCTGCTGTTGCTATCAAGGTTCAACACCTGAAACTCAACGGCGTCGATGGGATAAAGCATGAAGTTTATTCTACGATGAACGGTATCCATCACCTTCGTTTCAACTTCTGGTGCTAATACACTACTACAGCCATATGATAACTCTCTCCGCTAATGTCTTCCTAATGAATTCGAGCATATTTGTTATATTCATGTTTCGTGCCTCGAGAAGTACAGCGTTGAAGCTCTCAGCATAGTTGCTTGTCATGATAGCGTATCGCGTTCCAGGAAAATGTGCCCGTGCCCAATATTTTACTCCGACATTCTCCAAATAAGTATGAACCTCCTCATCTTTCTGCTTAATCTCCTCAAACAATATTTCGAATTCCCGTTCTGAACGAGTGTAAGCTGCTTTCTTCAATGTCACCTTACAATATCTTTTCTTACCGTGAGTGTCATTGACATTCATGTCAAGGTGGTGGTAGCAATATCCATTGTAAGCATCTGGAAACACTCTTTCAAGGGAAGAGTTGATTGCCTGATTTCTATCGGAGACAAATGACAAATCTCCAAGATCCTCACGTTCTCCGTTTTCCTTCTTCAAGTGGTTAAAGAAATATGTCCACGAATCATTGCTCTCACCGTCGGCTACGTAACGGCCAATGGAAACAAGTGATCACCCGCATCTACTCCGACAGCAACTAATAAAGTCCCCACATAATTATTCTTCAAATGAGTACCATCTACGCATAGTATAGGACAAAAAAATTTGAATCCAACAATACTAGGTCCCAACGACATAAAACAATACTTGAACCTACCCATGCTATCCCTTTCTATGTCTGTCAATGTATCGGCATTTGCTTCCTTAAGCATGTGAAAGTAGCTAGCCAACTTACTGTAAGACTGTTTTGGAGTTCCACCAATCAGACGTAAAGACTCTTGTATACATCTATAAGCTTGGTCATAACTCAAGGATAAGCCGAATTCTTTATTTCACATAACTTGGACATTCTTTGCTTTCAATTTCCCTTAAGTTCAATAATGTCGTTTCCTTACCAAACGGCCTATAAAAGAAGGTGTGGCTTGAGCATGCTGATTAGTTATGTTTTCCAGTCCACATGTATGTTTTGCCTCATACTACGTTATCTTGAAATATTGGACATCGTCACCCTCAACCTTCCTACCATTCAACTTCCATTCACATTTATTCGATCGCTTACATTTCAAATACAGTTTATCCTTATCAGACCTTTTGAGTTTGAACTGATACATATTCATCATTGAGTGATATCGTAATATGTCACGCATCCTCATCTTTAGTTTTGAACAACATTCCGTATTTCAATTGGCGGAAGACTATCTCCAAAATCACCTAAATCACTCCCTCCGTCACGACTGCTGCTGCCATATGTGTGTCGGGATTCAACATGGTGTGCAACACTGTGGTTTAAAAATGAACCGCCTAGGCCAAAACTTTGTAGAACTGGAATAGTCGGAACACTACTATTCGTTGTAGGTGGAGCGTTGTGACTTGTATTCAAAATTTGGTGTCCACCACGTAATCAACGTCTTGTATTCACAACTGGTATAGTCGGAGTTGTTGTAGCGTCGTTAAAATGTTGACAAGAGCTACCAAATAGTAGTTCAGTGAATGATGTATTCGGTACCTCACTGAGTATATGATCAGACGGATATGGTGTATCAGAAACCCCGTAATCTGGCAAATGATCCGATCGTTCTCTTCCATTATCATGTGGATAAATTTCAGGAACCCTTGCTGAGAAAATCTCTGGTTGAGCACAACGAACAAGATTGTCATCGTTACTGGGAAAATCTTCATTGTAGTTTTCTTCATTTAAATCAATCGTTCATTCATTTAAATCAATCATGGTCTCATTCATATCTCTCGGAGGATCATAACTAACCACTTTTTTGGCATCAACACATAGTTTCACGGGAATATTTGCTAATTTTTCACAAATGTAACCGTACCATGAGTCATCGTCAGAAATCTCAACATGAGGCGTTTGGTGTGGTCCACCGGTCATGTACAAGGCTTTAATGTTCAACTTTATACCCAAGAGGATCAATGCAAGCTCTCTTGTAAATTTTCTCCTTCATTTCGTCAAATGTAATATTCCTATTCACGCAAGTGATATATGCAGTTCCATTCGAATAAGACCATTCCTTTCCAGATTTGTGATTCCACTTCCCATTCAAAGTAAACGAAATACCCAACATGTTGTCACCTAAGAAAAAATCATTAACCACTCGTCAATATCTACAAGTAATTTGCAACTTTGAAATAGGCCTGTTTATGCATATGTGTGTATATATATATTGATAAGTGTGTGTGTATGTATAGGGGGTGTGTATATATATATATATATATATATATATATATATATATATATATATATATATATATATATATATAGGGAAATTGTACACACACATACATATAAATATAATGACAACTTCTACGTATATCTATTATTAGTCCCAACAATTTCTAGGAAAATAGAGATGACATTACACAATCCTAACACACACAATATCCCCAACATTCATGTTGTGTCGTTATCTCTTTTCATATAAGTTGTTACGACTATTATAAATATTAAAAGTCGTGATTATGATAATTGTGCATATAAATATACATGACACAAACAAACGCATACAAAGTCCGAACCCTTATGATATCCGTTTGATCAGTATATATTTAACTGCACACAAACAAACACACACGTAAATCGAACCCTTGTGTGTGTTTGTTTGTGTCATGTCTATATATATATATATATATATATATATATATATATATATATATATATATATATATATAGACATGACACAAACAAACACACACAAAATCCAACCCTTATGATATCTCATTGGTGATAGTATACATATACATACGACACAAACAAACAAACACATACTAAATCTCGAACCCTTATGATATCCGAAGTTGTTACAATATATATATATATATATATATATATATATATATATATACATGACACAAATAAACACACACATTTGCACACATACACGTGCATATCCGTTTGTGATGATATACATATACATAAGATTGGAAATTAGTATAGTCATTCATTATCCAAGTTACGGTGATGTTTTGTTTGTTTGGATATTAGTGTGATTTTTTTGAATTTTTCGGTGCGATAGATGTTTAAGGTACGGCGGTGACACAACCGCTGTCACGACGGGAGGAGTGATGGAGATACCGGACGAGTCCGGCGAAACAGCACTAAAATACATAATCTACAGGATGCCTCACTTCCGGCTGAGGTTTTTCCAAGCTGCTGAGTGGAGAGATGTACAAGAGAACTTACAAATCCTCTACGAGCTGTCCTATAGGACCTCATTTCTTGCAGGCATGAGGAAGGCCATAACTGGTGAGAAGGAAGAGTGGAATCGAAAACAACCTAGACTTACAAGAACCTCGCTTTCGGGTGGAGGTTTTCACCTATTGGCTCAACGAGGGACATTTTACGCCAGTAATAGCAGCGTAAAATGCACTTTACGCCAATATTATTAGCGTAAAATGAGTCTCGTTACGCCAATAAGCAATTCTTTGTCAATTCAAACTTTTACGCTGTTATTACCATCGTTAATGCCATTTTACGCCATTATTGGGTCTCGTTAGGCCAATAATGAGTGGATATGCAGATCAAGTTTTAGAGTGGTTTTACGCCAGAATTATCGGCGTAAAAATTGATTTTACGCCGTTATTAACGGCATGCTACTTAAAAACGAATGTGGTTCAATTTACAACTTTAATTCCAAGAAGAAAGTTGGACAAAGCTTGATTTACCAAAATCCTCAATTATCGGGACTTTCGGACGCTGCAAAAAGACTTTTATATTTTAAAAGGATAAATACGAGGTTTTTACATGATAGGTCATAGGTGTGCCTCCCGGCCCCGGGAACTTCCAAGAACAATGACGTCTAGTGCATTGAATTGAAGAAAATTGAGCATCGAGAAGAAATAAAAAGACGTATGTTATATTATACACTTGTCATATTTTTATGGAAAAGGAGGAAAACGTCTAGAGATTATTATTATCTTGTGATGGTGCGGAAGCTTGTCGACCAAATTTACAATTGTCTTTTTAGGAGAGATTACAGAGAATTCAACTTTGACACGCCATTGTCTTGAAATCTCATGTAATTTATTTGTCTTGATGATTATCTTTTATTAATCATATCATTCATCGATAAAGGTATCCACGTATAGTTAGACTTAATAATATAGAATAATATGTCCAAAAAAATTAATATAGAATATTGATGAAACTAGTCCTACCGACACCGGAGCATATATCATCAAAATTAAATTTAGGGAACAAAATGCGAGATAAAATCCATAAGAAGAGGTCCAGGGTTCGATCCTAGAGGTAAGTCATTAGGGTAAGTCACTAGGGCTTAAGCTCATCCTAGCAGTAAATCACTGCGCTAACTGGCAGCGCAAGAGGAGCCCAGGGTTCGATCCTCCTTCCCTTCCTTTCGCTTTTAGAAAAAACAAAATAGCAACCATGGTCAATGAATAATAGATACTCGCGTTTCATATAATGATTTCAATTATTTGTGAAAATTTATGTATTTTTTATGTGTCGAAATTGCATGACGATTAATTTGAAGATAAAATCCGTAAGAACGACTAGTAACCATAGTGATACTTAATGAGCTATTTCGGATCTTTTCAAAGCAAAATGGGCCAAAGGAGGTCATCACAATAAGATGTCCTACATTTCAAATAACCACTAAAAAGAGCACTTAGTCAAGTATGCGATCTCTCAAACTCGTTCAACCGATATAGTACATGTTCACATCGATTCAAAACTCTTAGCTCGGGACATGCCATCACTATCGACCTCAGGTGTTCGAACTGGGCAATCGGGTCATTTAGCAGACAATACCACATGATGATAATTGTCACAATAATGGTCTCATGATTCCCGATCCATTATGGCATGATCAACAAACTTCTCCATGATCATGACCATTTTCCATATCACATGCAACATTGTATTAACTCCGACATCGGAGCTCTATAATGTGTCATCACCCTCAAAATCGGAACTACGTTAACGGCTTGATCTCAAATGTTCTAAGTATGTAGGCAATCAATGCACATTGGCTCAACTATAATTCATTAACAAAACCACTAGTCAAAGTAATCAAATTATCCCCACGAAGCATGACTACCCAAATTCATTACTGAAGATTTCAGACATCGTCAAAATGGGGTTAAAGACCATATTAGAAAATGAAGTTCAGAGGTAGGTCAATCAATTGCCAAATATCTTATAGGCATTTCGAACAACTTCATCAGCATCGGCCAAAGAAATGCCTTTTTGCATTAACATATGAGTGTGAACCAGTCATACCGGTTGTGATAGGAGTGCCACTCCCAAGAATGGAGTTTTTTAACGAAGAAACAAACGAGCTCTACCTATGTGGACATAAAGATGACCTGGGGGAAATGAGAAAAGTTTCCGCCATCAGAATGGCTAAGTATAAGCAAAAACTTTCTCAATACTACAACTCCAAGGTATGGCACTCTTATTTTTAGGTTAGAGACCTAGTCCTTCGAAAGACCGAAGTCAGTCAAGATGCGCCAGTTGGTGCATTGAAACCGAACTGGAAAGGGCCTTATAGAATCACAGAAGCTCACAAACCATCCCAAGAGTATGGAACGCTGATAATCTAAGGAAATATTATGTATGTAAAAGAAATCACTC
Source organism: Gentiana macrophylla (assembly GCA_026214975.1). Classification (NCBI taxonomy): domain Eukaryota; kingdom Viridiplantae; phylum Streptophyta; class Magnoliopsida; order Gentianales; family Gentianaceae; genus Gentiana; species Gentiana macrophylla. Next base: position 20,845,119 of record CM047816.1, on the reverse strand, counting down.
TTCCACCCTGTTTATTTTATTTTTTTATTAATCTATTATTGTTGCTGCTGTGGTGTCTTTAACTTCAACACCCCCCATCAAGCTACACTTGGGTAAGAAAGACCAAGTGAAGCTTGCTAACAGACTTCAATTTGCTGCTGTTGTGGTGTCTTTAACTTCATAAACATCTTTCAATGGATATGCCTGTAACAATCTGAAAAAGGTAGTCTTGTCCATTGGTTTTGTGAGTAAATCAGCCGGCTGATCCTTTCTGTTGATAGTTAATGGTTTGATGACCTTAGCCTGATACTTTTCCCTCACAAAGTGACAATCAATTTCTATGTGCTTTGTTCTTTCATGGAAAACTGGATTTTCCACAACATCTAAAGCACTTTGACTGTCACAATACAAAGGAACCTCTTCATTGTAAGAAAATTGGAAATCTTTGAGTAAATACGGAATCCATTATAGATTACAAGTGGTAACAACCATTGCTCTATATTCTGCTTCACTGGAACTCCTTGTAACAATTGGTTGTTTCTTTGATTTCCATGAGATTAGAGCATCCCCTAGAAAAATGAGGAATCCAGTAACAGACCTTCTAGTCTTCTTGCAACCTGCCAATCAGCATCACTGAATGCCTTAAGTTGGAGTGAGCCAGAACTGGGAAAGAATAGACATTTTCCTGGAGCAGACTTGAGAAATCTGAGGGGCCTGCGTGTAGCTATTAAATGTGCCTCATTTGGTTGATCAAGAAACTAGCTAAGTTGTTGTACATGGAAGGAAATATCTAGTCTTGTATTTGCAAGATAGAGCAGCTTGCCTACTAATTTCCTGTAATAAGTGTTGGAGTCTAATGGAGGAGCTTGCACTTCTGTTAAATTCTGAGAGGTGTCAATAGGAGTCATGATTGGTTTGCAATCCAGGAAATCAAACACTTTTAGAAGATCTAAGAAAACTTTCTTTGATTAATAACTATCTTTTGTTTAGATCTTGCTACTTCAAATCCTAGAAAGTATCTTAATTCTCCAAGATCTTTTATGGTAAAGGCTTCATGTAAAAGATCTATTAAGGATTGAACCTGTGCCATATCAAGACTTCCAACTATTATGTCATCAACATAAACCAAAAGTGCCATAAATGTGTTTCCTGACCCTTTGGTAAACAAACTGTGATCATTATGGGATTGTGTATATCCATGATCTAGTAACTTTTGTGTTAATTTGGCATTTCATTGTCCGCTAGCTTGCCTGAGAGCATAAAGTGACCTATTCAGTTTGCAAACCATGCCATTTGCCTGTAATCCTGGAGGTGCCCTCATGTAAACATCTTCATCAATATCCCCATGTAGGAATGCATTATTTACATCCAGTTGATGTAGATACCATCCTTTTTGTGCTGCCAGTGCCATGAACAATCTGATAGTTGTTTGTTTTGCCACTGGTGAAAAAGTTTCCAAAAAGTCAATGCCTTCTGTTTGAGTGAAGCCTTTAGCCACTAATCAGGCCTTAAATTTTTCTACTGATCCATCTGCTTTCCTCTTGATTCTATAAACCCACTTGCATCCTATTGGTTTGACCTCTTTCGGTAATGGAACCAGTGTCCAAGTATTGGTCTTATCCAGTGCTTGCAATTCTAGATTCATGGCATCTTGCCATCTTGGATCTTGAGCTACATCTGCAAAAGTGTTTGGTTCCAAATCTTCATGGATGTTTGCAATGAATCCCTGATAACTAGCAGAAATATTAGTATAGGACATGACATACTCAATATTGTGTGGTGATTTCCTTCTTAGATTATTAGGACATATATTTTATTGTAGATAAGAAGGTAGGTGTCTATTTCTACTCAGCCTTTGTGTTGCTTCACGGATGCCAGTATCTACTGGTATTGCCTGAGCATTATCAGAAGGATTTGTAGAAGTATCTGAAACATAACCTTGTATGTTATCAATAGTATCCATGAAAGGTACAAGCAAGCATAGATCTTCTGTAGTGAATAGAGAGTGATCAGTACAAAAAAGTAAAGTTTGTTCATGGATACTGACATTTTTGGATACTGAAATGGATCTGGTCTGAATGTCCATGACCCTATATCCTTTAATGTGTTGTTCATATCCGAATAAAATGGATTTTGCACTTCTATTTTTAAACTTTCCCCTACCTTGTGCAGTAGTGGACACAAAATACAGACAACCAAAGACTTTGAGTGTTTCAAAACTAGGATCTGTGGCATAAAGTGAAAAATGTGGAGTTTAACCATTGAAAAGAGGTGTAGGAATCATGTTAATCAAATAGGCTGCATGTTGAACACAATAATATATGTTGATGTTTTCTTTCTATTAGTCCATTTTATTCAAGAGTTCTTACACAAGATTTTTTATAAACAATACCTTTCCTTCAATAAAAACTAATCATGTTAAACTCATCACCATGATCGGACCTAATGATCTTAATGCATTTATCAAACTGTGTTTGAACAAAGGTACAAAAACTTTGCAAAAGATCATTGGCTTCTGATTTAGCTTTCATCAAGAAAATCCATGCATATCTATTATGATCATCCATAACAGACAAAAAGTACGATTCACCATTTATTGTGGGAGTTCTATTTGGCCCCCAAATGTCAACATGAATTAGATCAAAACAATTTGAAGTGGAAGAACTACTAACAGGAAAACTTGGCCTTCATCTGTCATGACATTATTGACAACATGTCCACCCCTGCCATAACCCTTGAAATTGGGTGGGAATCCATATTTTTGTAGCATTTGTCAATTGGGTGTCCCTCTTTTCCACAATAGTACACACAGGCCATTTTGAATTTCATGTACCTGTTCCTTTACCTTGCCCTATTCCTGACTGAAATCTAGATTGATTTCTTGTCATTGCATTACACTCCAACCCAGTTTTTGAACCCTGGTAGCCAAAACTACGGACTCTGAACTAGCAGAAATGTAATTCAATTGCAATTCATGGTTTAAAGCTATCACAAATGCTGTTTTGATGTCAGGCAATGTCAATGTCATTAGGACTTGAGACTTAACAGTACTGAAGTTTCCATTTAGACCTTTTAAGAATCTTGTGGTGTAAGCATTGTCATAATACTCTCTAAAAATTTGTAATGCATGACAAGTACAAGGTGGTATATGCCTTAACACGAGGTATTGATCCCAAAGAGATTTCAGTTTTGTATAATAATCCGTGACATATAACTACCATGTTTGATCTTCTCTATTTCTTCTTCCAAGTTTGAAAGCCTATAGGCATTACCACGACCAAACTTATCTTGGAGATCAACCCAAATCTCTCTAGCACTGACAGAATACATAACACTTTCTGCCACTGAATTAACTAGCCACGAATGCACTAGGTCATTTACCTGCATCCAAGCTGAGTATCCAAGATATGTAACTTCTGGAATGGTTGAAGAACCATCTACAAAGGCCAGCTTACCAAGAGATGACAACATTTTCGTCATAGAACGCTTTCAGTGATTGTAGTTATCAACGCCTTTGACCAAAACCATACTGGGATTATCAAGAGTGTCTCTAGAATTTGCAGGAGTAGCCATTGAAGAAAAAAATATCAAGTAGGCAACCAAAATTCACATAGGAGTTTTTAACCAAACTGAAGCGCATTGTCTCCAATTTTTTTCGGTAAGAGCACGAGGGAACTAGGAAACTTCCTACCATTGTTTAGGAGGAACTTTGTTGCCCGGAAACATTGGTGGATTGGTTTCTAGCACGTTCGATCACTTTGATTAGTTTTGAAATTCTTGAACACACTAGAATCACCTTTCTTAAGTAAAAATTATAAGAAAATGAGAGCCATGTCTCTTTAAAATAGTTGAACCCAACCACAAGTGGTTCTACTCTCTTGTCTAATGGTATGAATGTGGACATTAATCGGGGTAGGCTAGTGGTTCGAATCATTAGTTTATTATATCCTCCCTACTCCTTTGTCTAATGGGATGAATGGACGCAATTCTTTCAGTCGTGAGAACTGCTAATATACCCTTCCTACTCCTTTATCTAATGGGATGAGTGCAAATATTAATCGGAGTAATAAATGTAGTCGTGTGTTTCTTTATTATACTAAACAAATGAAAGAAGTCGCCATAATATACGAGGTTCAAAATTAATGGGCAGAGTCGTGTGTTTCTTTATCGACTCAAAGTCATGAGGCTTGCTATTGTACAAAAATCAGAAGAAGTCGTCCATTTACGGGTTGAACCTCTACAATTTAGAGTTCAGTCCATCTGTCATTTTAAAAACTCAAATTTCTTTACCAATTTAGAAGCCAGGCCCAGGGACGAGGAGCCATGTCTCTTTCATCCTATTAAAAACGGAAAAATCTTATATAAGGAGTCTCTATTAGAACGGATCGTCGGATGACTGCCACGTGTATAAAAGACAAAACTGCTTTGTTTGTTTATGCACGTGTCACAAATTCAACGGTTGAATGTAATAGAAAGTCCCTAAAGCAGAATTACCGATTAAAAAAAGCCAAAGGGGTGTGCGGTGTGCCATGGCATCTTCTCCATCCTATTTATATAAGACACAATTCTGTCAATCCCAATACAATCCTATACCAATAATATTCTTACCGGGCAAAGAAAAAACCATCAAACACAAAAGCTGCTACACTTAAAATATCATCCAATCATGGATAACAAAGAAGCTCCCAACACCATTTTAATGCTACCATGGTTAGCCCACGGCCATATCTCCCCATTCCTTGAGCTAGCCAAGAAGTTAGCTGACAGAAACTTCCATACTTACATCTGTTCCACTCCTATTCTCTTACAATCAATCAAGAATAAAATCAGCCAAAAATATGCTAATTCAATAGATCTAGTCCCTTTTCACATCCCACCATCTCCTGAGCTTCCTCTTCACTACCACACCACCAATGGCCTCCCACCCCATCTCATGGTCACACTCAAGAATGAATACGAGAAATCCAGCTCTCAATTTCCTACTATTCTTTCTGAAATTAAACCCCATTTAGTCATTTACGATTTCAATCAACCATGGGCAGCAGAAATGGCGGCTTCTAAAAATATCCCAGCTGTTCAATTTCTCACAGTAGCCGCCTCTGTTTTTGCTGTCGGACTTTTTATGATACAAAATCCTCAGAAAGAATCCCCTTTTCCGGAAATTCATCTCCGTGGGCATGCGAGAAAGGTGGTAGAAGAACATGTGGATGCAGATGTGAATCTACTCAAAGATATCGATATGTCTATGCAAGCACTGAAAAAGTCGTACAATATACTGCTGGTAAAATCTTGCAGAGAAATTGAGGGGAAATACATCGATGCAATTTCGAGTATAACTGGAAAGAAAGTTGTTCCTACAGGTCCGCTGATTAAAGATTCCGACTTTGAGAAAGATGACAACCCATCAGAAATCATGGAATGGCTCGACGAAAAAGAGGAGGCATCAGTTATCTTTGCTTCTTTTGGGACTGAATATTTCTTGACAGAAGATGAAAGATTCGAAATCGCAAAAGGGCTAGAGCAAAGTGGAGTGAATTTCATATTGGTCATAAGATTTCCTGTAGGAGAGAAGATCACAATTGAAGAATCCCTTCCAGATGGGTTTTTGGAGAGAGTAAAAGGCAGAGGATTGGTAGTGGAAGGATGGGCACCACAAGCAAAGATTTTGAAGCATAAGAACACAGGCGGTTTCTTGAGTCATTGTGGATGGAGTTCTGTGATGGAAAGTATGAAATACGGTGTTCCGATTGTTGCGATGCCGATGCAAATTGATCAACCATTGAATGCTAGACTTGTGGAGGCACTTGGGGTAGGAATTGAAGCTGTTAGAGATGAAGAAGGAAAGATTCAGAGCGTGGAAACTGCGAAAGCTATAAGAAAAGTGATGGTGGAGGAGGAAAGCAGAGAGGATCTAAGGAAGAAGGCCAATGAACTAAAGAAGAAGCTGGAATGCAAAAAGGATGAGGAGATTGATGATTTGGTAGTGGAGATACGAAACCTTTGTAAGATGTTCAATAAGCAATCAAATCTGAAGGGATAGGGAGTTACTTTGTCTCTTTTGTTTTGTTTTTGTTTTTTTTTTGTTTTGGTTTCTTGAATCAAATAATGTTGTGATTAAAGCGTGTGAAGTGTTTAAGATATTTACCGGCGACTTCTATTGGGATCACGAATTTATTATTGACACTATTATTTTTTATTTACTTCATCACACTGCTAAATCAATTTTGGCACAAAGTTTCGTGCGTCAGAGCCACTGGAGTTTTATTTCACTGACAACGTCAGTTGGTCCAATGTTGAAAGGTCCAAAGTTTTCAACATTGATACATTTATAATAATGTAAAATCGATTGTCACCGACGTTGAGATTGGAATTCAACGTCGAGTATGAGTGACACGCGATCAAATACACGCGTCGATTGTTATACGACGTTATCTTTGTCATAAAATAATAAAAATATTCAATATTGTGTCAAAGGTCATTTATACGGTGTCGAGAGTAATTGTGGCGCCGTGAAGCGATTTCGAGTCTTGGATGAAGTTCGTCTATTTATAAATACAAGATCAATTTGGTAATTAACGGGTTGGAAAAACGGAATAAAAATTACTACGAAATGAGAGTAAGAAATATGTGAATTAAGATCTGAAACGACTAAATGCAAAACCGAAAACTACAATGCCAAAATAAATAAAAGGAGAACAAAATGATTCAAGTGTATTCATTATATCCTTAAGATAATACTGTTCCGATCACGTGTTCACTGTCATAGCAATTATCTACCAAGATCAATCTTGAACTCCTCTTCAACTCCTCTTCCACATACATTTCTCATCAACTTTAGACATTAATTCTTCTCGTTCAACTGATATTTGAATCGGATGGTTCAAAAGCCCATCATAAACTACTTCGTAAGTATTTTATGATATTATTTACTCTCGATGATACGCATCGGAGTCTATCTTAAATTAACACTAAAGTTGGCTGTTTAAACACTTTACAAAAACCCATTAGTTGTTTTTTTTTTCTCTAACAATTCCCCAAATTAATGAAAAATAATATAAATGCAAATGAAGACTCTGAAGTGAAGTCGGAGAAACATTGCATCAGGAGATATAGCTTCTGGCCTTGAAGCTGCATTAGTGAAGTGCCATCGGTTTTACTCAGCTAATCAGTGAACTATGTCTTAAACTATTAAGTTTTTGGTGTAAACCAAGACAATAACACCTACACAATATTCCTCTAATTAACTCATTTCGGTTTTCATGGTTATGTCCATTCTGGCCCTACATAAAACTTGGTTTCAGAAAGTGCTTTAGAGAATTCAAGTCTCAAATTTTTAACAGAAGCGACCTCATTTCATACTTACATCGGTGACCTCCCATCAAATTTTTAACAGAAGGGTGTGCAGTTCTCCCTTCAACTCCTCTTCCACATACATTTCTCATCAACTTTAGACATTAATTCTTCTCGTTCAACTGATATTTGAATCGGATGGTTCAAAAGCCCATCATAAACTACTTCGTAAGTATTTTATGATATCATTTACTCTCGATGATACGCATCGGAGTCTATCTTAAATTAACACTAAAGTTGGCTGTTTAAACACTTTACCAAAACCCATTAGTTGTTTTTTTTTTCTCTAACAATTCCCCAAATTAATGAAAAATAATATAAATGCAAATGAAGACTCTGAAGTGAAGTCGGAGAAACATTGCATCAGGAGATATAGCTTCTGGCCTTGAAGCTGCATTAGTGAAGTGCCATCGGTTTTACTCAGCTAATCAGTGAACTATGTCTTAAACTATTAAGTTTTTGGTGTAAACCAAGACAATAACACCTACACAATATTCCTCTTAACTCATTTCGGTTTTCATGGTTATGTCCATTCTGGCCCTACATAAAACTTGGTTTCAGAAAGTGCTTTAGAGAATTCAAGTCTCAAATTTTTAACAGAAGCGACCTCATTTCATACTTACATCGGTGACCTCCCATCAAATTTTTAACAGAAGGGTGTGCAGTTCTCCCTTCAACTCCTCTTCCACATACATTTCTCATCAACTTTAGACATTAATTCTTCTCGTTCAAGCTGATATTTGAATCGGATGGTTCAAAAGCCCATCATAAACTACTTCGTAAGTATTTTATGATATCATTTACTCGATGATACGATCGAGTCTATCTTAAATTAACACTAAAGTTGGCTGTTTAAACACTTTACCAAAACCCATTAGTTGTTTTTTTTTTCTCTAACAATTCCCCAAATTAATGAAAAATAATATAAATGCAAATGAAGACTCTAAAGTGAAGTCGGAGAAACATTGCATCAGGAGATATAGCCACGGCCTTGAAGCTGCATTAGTGAAGTGCCATCGGTTTTACTCAGCTAATCAGTGAACTATGTCTTAAACTATTAAGTTTTCGGTTTTCATGGTTATGTCCATTCTGGCCCTACATAAAACTTGGTTTCAGAAAGTGCTTTAGAGAATTCAAGTCTCAAATTTTTAACAGAAGCGACCTCATTTCATACTTACATCGGTGACCTCCCATCAAATTTTTAACAGAAGGGTGTGCAGTTCTCCCTTCAACTCCTCTTCCACATACATTTCTCATCAACTTTAGACATTAATTCTTCTCGTTCAACTGATATTTGAATCGGATGGTTTAAAAGCCCATCATAAACTACTTCGTAAGTATTTTATGATATCATTTACTCTCGATGATACGCATCGGAGTCTATCTTAAATTAACACTAAAGTTGGCTGTTTAAACACTTTACCAAAACCCATTAGTTGTTTTTTTTTTCTCTAACAATTCCCCAAATTAATGAAAAATAATATAAATGCAAATGAAGACTCTGAAGTGAAGTCGGAGAAACATTGCATCGTGAGATATAGCTACGGCCTTCAAGTCGCATTAGTGAAGTGCCATCGTTTTTACTCAGCTAATCAGTGAACTATGTCTTAAACTATTAAGTTTTTGGTGTAAACCAAGACAATAACACCTACATAATATTCCTCTTAACTCATTTCGGTTTTCATGGTTATGTCCATTCTGGCCCTACATAAAACTTGGTTTCAGAAAGTGCTTTAGAGAATTCAAGTCTCAAATTTTTAACAAAGCGACCTCATTTCATACTTACATCGGTGACCTCCCATCAAGAGTATTCCGACATACCCCACTTGAATATACAAGATATATATATATATGAATCATTAAAAGATTTTGATTAACATCAGAATCTCTACAGATAACACTTTTCTTCTAATAGAATGAGTAAATGCTCAACAGTTCCTCATAACTTAGTTGTCCATTTTGAACGATAATTTTGGTATCTCCGGTTTCAATGGTTGGGTTGCCATTACAGTGATTCATGCGTAATATGTTTCAATCCCATAATGTTTGTCAACCTTAACATATGATCTCTAGCTAAACCATTTCTAAGCTGATCCGCAAGATTTCCATTTGACTTTACATAATCGATGGAAATCACACCGATAGAGTTAAACTGTTTTATGGTATTGTGTCTTCGACGTACGTGTCGAGACTTACGATTGTACATGCTACTTTGTGTGTAGTAACTGATTAATGAGTCATTTAACAAATCCTAATCAACTAAGAGACGAAAGATCATTTAATAATAATTACTTATTAGAAACGTTGAGGTTTCACCTATGTGACCAAGTATGTTGATTTAACGTGTATAACTAAGATGCAATCCTAGTTTGTTTGTCAAGCAAGACAAAGTCCTAAAGTTTTCCTAATGAGTTGACCAAAACAAGTTTACTGGATTTTAATCATTTCTATTTAGAATAGATTATCCTAAGTGTCAAACAGTTTTGCAACTTGTAGCAAACATGTATATATATATATATATATATATATATATATATAGAGAGAGAGAGAGAGAGAGAGAGAGAGAGAGAGATTATCAAACAAGTTTGGTATAAGTTAGGATATGCCAATCCTAAGTGATGACAAGCAAACTAAAACTACCACAAAGAAGTTTTCACTAAATTATGCTCAGATTACAAGCAGCTGGGATCCTCTGCTGTGGATTTTTGCTGCTGTATTTGCTGTGATAACTGAATTGATGATTGTTCTTTTTTTTTTTTTAATTTCAAGCTGCTGATTTATATTTTTGCCCTTGAATATACACACACATCAGCCTGCTGTATTTATAAGTAAAGCAGAGGATCTCTGCTCGATTACAAGTACCTTCAAGATCACTAGCTATTGATTCTGAATCAAGTCAATCACCATGCAATATACTGCAGAGATTTCCAAAATACCGTAATCAAATTCTCAACCACTCAAACGATTTGAGTGAGTGATGAGAATACATAGACACTGGAACCCTTAATTAACAGATCGAATGGGTTTTACACGTAAAGAAAAATGTTCGATTGGACTGAATTGAATCCAATCGAGGTTGATGTGCTGGGTATTTATATAGCATGATTAAGGCGTAAGGATCCCTAATTCAAATTCAAAAACGATTGGCAAATCAGTAACTTAAAAACCGTGGGTCATATAAACAACGTTTCTGAAAAACCGTAGTTGTAATATTCCGATTCTCGGAAAATTGCAGACATGTCAATTTGCGAGAACGAAATATTATACTCCCTCCGTTTTTCTGTCACATTTCACAATTTACTCCTTTTTTTATTTATCTGTCATTGTACATTTCCAATGCATCATTTATTACTTTTTCCTCCTTTACCAATAAAATATTTACATCTTCAATAAAAAAAAATACATTTTCAATACTAAAAACACATTTACCAACAAAACATTTACATCTCCAATAAAAAAATACATTTCCAACTAATTATTTAAGACATATTAATTACTTTCTTAATGTGTATAAATGTTCTCTCTGCGACATATATAAAAAAGCGGAGGAGTATTTATCTCTTTATGGATTTAAGGTTTTTATATATATATATATATATATATATATATATATATATATATATATATATATATGTTTGTTGGGGACTAAACTCTATTTAAGGGAAAACTGAAGGGGTTTAGCATATTAACTAGTGGGAGGTTTTATTTGGAGAAATGCGTATATGTTTTGAAAATACAGTTTAGTCCCCAACAAACACATATATATATATATATATATATATATATATATATATATATATATTGGAAAATTAGGGATAAGAGACACAATCAAATATTTTTAAGAATATGAGACAAATCATACATATTTTTTATAGGAGAATGACATTGCATAATTTTTATAAGCGAGAATGACAAACAGTGAATCAGAAAATCGGTGAATCTCCTAGTGAATCCCGAAATCGGTGAATTTCGATAAGTGAATTCGACAGTGAATCCAGAAAATTAGTGAATTTAACGATGAATTTTGAAAAATAGTGAATTTCGATAAATGAATTTCGTCAAATGAATTTAAAGCAAATAATTTCAAACACAGTGAATTTCGATGAGGTGAATAAATAGTTTTGTTTTTGCAAAAGTTTTTAAAAACTGCCCTTCTACTCAATTGATTAAATATTTCTGCCCTTACCATATTCCCTATATATATATATATATATATATATATATATATAAAACTTTAAATCCAGAAAGTTTGAAAATATAAAAAACGCACGCAAACTTTAAATCCCCAACAAACACACACACACACACACACATACATATATATATATATATATATATATATATATATATATATATATTTTGAAAATATATATTTCCCTTAAATACAGTTTAGTCCCCAAACCTGTTCCAGGGAGCACTAATTTTAGGATGGTACAGATGCAAGTTTTGGACCACTAAGTCAGCACTTTCAAATGGATACATTGGTGGAAAAAGTTTTTACAGGTATGGACCTGTTGATGGAAGTTGAATTTCTATTGATTTTAGTACACCAACTAGGATTTACACCAGATCTAACATAAAATTTATATCCAGGGAAATATATATTAAGGATGTTTAGTCCCCAAACGCACGCCATGGCATCTTCTTCATCCTATTTATACATTATACAAGACACAATTCTGTCAATCCCAATACAATCCAATACCAATAATATTCTTACCGGGCAAAGAAAAAGAAAAAACCCATAAAAAAACAAAAGGTGCTACACTTAAAATATCATGCATCCAATCATGGATAACAAAGAAGCTCCCAACACCATTTTAATGCTACCATGGTTAGCCCACGGCCATATCTCCCCATTCCTTGAGCTAGCCAAGAAGCTAGCTGACAGAAACTTCCATATTTACATTTGTTCTACTCCTATACTCTTACAATCAATCAAGAAAAAAATCAGCCAAAAATATGCTAATTCAATAGATCTAGTCCCTTTCCACATCCCACCATCTCCCGAGCTTCCTCTTCACTACCACACCACCAATGGCCTCCCACCCCATCTCATGGTCACACTCAAGAATGAATACGAAAAATCCAGCGCTCAATTTCCCACTATTCTTTCAGAAATTAAACCCCATTTAGTCATATACGACTTCAATCAACCATGGGCAGCAGAAATGGCGAATTCTCACGACATCCCAGCTGTTCAATTTGACACAGTAGCCGCCTCTGTTCTTTCTTTCGGCCTTTTGATGATACAAAACCGTCAAGGACAATTCCCTTTTCCGGAAATTCATCTCCGTGGGAAAGATAGAAAGATAGTAGAAGAACATGTGGATACAGATGTGAATCAACGCAAGGATATCGATAGGTTTATGCAAGCAGTGAAAATGTCGTATAATATACTGCTGGTAAAATCTTGCAGGGAAATTGAAGGGAAATACATCGATGAACTTTCGAGTATATCTGGAAAGAAAGTTGTTCCTACAGGTCCGCTGATTATAGATTCCGACTTTGAAAAAGAAGACAATCCATCAGAAATCATGGAATGGCTTGACGAAAAAGAGGAGGCATCAGTTATCTTTGCTTCTTTTGGCAGTGAATATTTCTTGACAAAAGATGAAAGATCCGAAATCGCAAAAGGGCTAGAGCAAAGTGGAGTGAATTTCATATGGGTCATAAGATTTCCTGTAGGGGAGAAGATCACCATTGAAGAATCACTTCCAGATGGGTTTTTGGAGCGGGTAAAAGGCAGAGGATTGGTAGTGGAAGGATGGGCACCACAAGCAAAGATTTTGAAGCATAAGAACACGGGCGGTTTCTTGTGTCATTGTGGATGGAATTCTGTGATGGAAAGTATGAAATACGGTGTTCCGATTGTTGCGATGCCGATGCAAATTGATCAGCCATTGAATGCTAGACTTGTGGAGGCACTTGGGGTGGGAATTCAAGCTGTTAGAGATGAAGTAGGAAAGATTCAGAGCGCGGAAATTGCGAAAGCTATAAGAAAAGTGATGGTGGAGGAGGAAAGCAGAGAGGATCTAAGGAAGAAAGCCAATGAACTAAAGAAGAAGCTGGAATGCAAAAAGGATGAGGAGATTGATGATTTGGTAGTGGAGATACGAAACCTTTGTAAGAAGTTCAATAAGCAATCAAATCTGGAAGGGTAGGGCGTTGGGTTGAGATCACTTAAGTTCTTTGTCTAATTACTACGTCGTTTTATGTATATTTCACTGTTAGCTGTTATGTTATATTGTTAACTGTTATGTTATATTGTCTATTTTGTTTTTGTTTATTTTTTTTATTTTTTAATCAAGTAATGTTGGAATTATAATGTGTGTAATTTGTTTTACAATCTATCTTATTATATATTTTTAAGAAAAAAACTGTCAATTGACCCGAATTGGTCTAATTACCCGCTTCTGACCCGTTTAATTTTCTTTTGCACATTATCCGTCTACTTTATCCCTAACTTACGCTAACTTCCCTAAACCATTCCGATCACCTCATCATCCCACGTCTGTTACCGGTTATCACTCCATAGTTTACACCGCCTATTTTCCTCCACGTCTTTTGTTTTCCGTTGCTTTTCGTCGATTGTTTGTGTTCGATTTTCTACAATGTTTCAAATTCGCAATCTGGCTTGCTTGTCCGCATATGCTCTCCTTCCTCCATAACCTAATCCTATGATTCCTACGAATGGGTTCATGTCCTGTACCGGAGATCTTTTCTTTGCCGCCATGCCGGGTTTGGAATGTACCTCGCCGTAACTCAGTGGATTTTGGATGGTAAATGTATTTTCTTCTATTATTCCTTAACCAGCTATTATTACTCACACTGTGATGGCAAAATCATCCATTATTTACTCGGTGTTGTAATTTAAATGTGCATTTTTTTTGTCGACAAATTTTTCCGCCACTTGGGTTGGTGTGGTTTCTTGCCTTTGATTACTTCTTATTGTGTAGGGATTACTTCTTATTGTGTATTTTATGTTAGGTTTAATCGTTGATGCTTTGTTCTACATTTGTTTCATCGTTGAAATCATATAAACAAAATTTTCTTTTGTTCTTCATTTGTTTCATTTATCAATTCTGAATTTCAGACAAACTTGGAAAATATTGATGGGATGAAACGGAACCAAAAGCAGCCATGCCACCGCTTTATCCAATCTCAACAGCAGAATCCTTTATTTACTCCTTATGAACTGGGATACTTTCAGTTCTCATACAGGTAGTAGGTCTTTTAATTTTCTAACAGTAATCAATTTAAGTGTTTTATTGGCAAAAATTGTAGTGTTGGTGGTTATGTATAAAGGAAAATGTGTACAGATGCTACATGTACTTCTACTAATGATGTAAATGATTGGAAGTATGCGCTTCTTCAAGGCAAAGCAAACAAAGAGTTACACAAATTCTAATTATTTAGAAGATGATTGTCAGTACAATAAACCATTTAAACCTTATGGTCCAAACACTCCAAACTTACCTGGCTGAGTTAGTGTTTGTTTACTTGGCTTAGTTATTGTATATTCATTTTTTTATATTGGTTACTGCATTTTCCTCATGCATTTACATATCTAAAATCATCTTTGACAGACTAAAGGAATTATGAGATTTTGGACTCTACACAGAGTACAGCAGCATGTATTATCTTGGTTCCATAACGGGTTTGGCTATGTGTCATTCATTTATCCATAAGTTTGGTTGTCCATTTTTTTTCTTCATTTTCCTTCCTGTGAGATATGTGAGTTCCTCTAAGGCTGAATTTAGTATTATCTTGGTTCCATAACGGGTTTGGCTATGTGTCATTTATTTATTTATAAGTTTGGTTGTCCATTTTTTTCTTCATTTGCCTTCCTGTGAGGTATGTGAATTCCTCTAAGGCTGAATTAAGTAACTTTTTGCTTCCTTTATTTCCTTGAATTCCTCTTGATTTTTGTTGCTCTAATACAAATTTGATGTTTTCACGTTTCAGACGCAACTCTCCAGTGAAAGATTCAAAGCTTAGTGCAAGAGATAGAAATTTAGAAGGTTGTGCATCAAAAGAACATGTGTATTCTATTCCAAAGGTTGTTTTCTCACATGTCTCGATCATTAGTCGAAAATATGTCAAGATACAATTTGCACAGGTAAGTATCTGCAAATAAGTTATGGATAGGGAATCTGTGCTCTCTTGCATTGTTATTAAATTCATATATAGCCTTGAGGATAAAATTTATCCATTTCCTCCATGTTACCCCCGTTTTGTTGATCTTTATGTCTTTACTTATCTTTTATTTTTATACATCTTAATATCGAGTCTTAATAGTCCTACATTTCAATATTTTCTACCAATACATACTTTTCTGGTGCAACATTTGGTGTTAGTTAAAAAGTGCAGGATGATTTAGATAGTTTATTCTATCACTATTGCTTAGCTCAATGGTGTCCTTATTACCATATTCACTTTGTTTATGGAGAGGAAAGAAGGGGCACGGCATGGCAGCACTCTTTTATGCTGCTGTACATCACATTAGCCTTCATATTGAAGCAAGGTAGGAAATTCAAAGGAATTTTATGAAAAGTTCCTCATGATTTCCTGCCTTTTAATGGAAGGATTGATGTGCTACATGAGGGAGACTGCATCATCCATGGTAGTAATGTATGTTATTTCTTTCCACATGCAACTTTGAAGTGACCTTAAGGGTTTTTTCAAGGAGGGTTACAATAAATAGTCTATTATGGGTGCTTAGCATATACAATGATGCTTTTCGTTTCCTTTTTCAAATGTTTTTATTTTGAATGCTGAAAGTTAATACTTTTAGGCCAGATACACCTACCTGGTAAAAGTACATTGACAATACGTGTTATGTATGTTTTTATGATTTCCCAGTCAGTTGTCCATTCTCTCTTTGCATACATGTTCTTTTTTAATTACTACAGTCATATGTAGGTGAATTATCTGAAAGTTGTTAAACCAACAAAGCGAAAGCATGTGTCTTGACGTATTCTTTGCTGGATTATAGGTAATATCGATAAGTTAAAATTTATTCTTCAATGCACAATATATTTATTTCATACCATCCCAATATCATAATTAGGTTGTACACAGAGAGCAAAATTTGTTCATACGGCTTTGCATAAGTGCTTTTTCTAATGGTACATTAGGTTGTATTTTCACATGTATTTAAATGTTCAGTGCATCCATAAATACATTTTATGCCATTTTTATTTACTGTATACCAGTTGTGGTAAATTTGGCCTATTCAAGGATATATTGTTTTGTCTGTGTAATTAACTCAACTGTACATCGTTTTGTAGGATAAACCATTTGAAGTGACCTATTGCCTTTCCAATTTTCATGGTATCTAAAGTTGTGGATTTATTATAGTGAAGTGTTACCAAGTGATTGTTTTTCTTTTATCTGCATCCATTTCCTGATGACTTTAGTTTGTGTTCTCAAATAAGGTCAGTTGTTGACCATGAATTTGATTTTTTTGTTTCTTTACTTATTTTAAGTCCATATATGCAATCTTGCAATACCTTTTCAATACCATCTACTTTTACTAGATGAATTAACCATAATTTTACCTGATACTTATGGGTTTGCATCTGCTCCTCATGCTTTTTTGCCGTCTTTTTTATTATCAAGGTTTGTCCGTTTATTATTGATTGAGATTTGTCTGTATCACAGGAAAAAAAAAACAAAATCAATAAGGATGGTACAAGATTCGAAAGAGTAAGGAGAATGGAGACGTTGTGAGAAACCACTTTGCTGTAAAACAAATCCGAACGGTCAATGGATCAATCTTTCTTCTCCCTTATTATGAAGTTTAATAGTTGCTTTCATATTATTACATTATTCCGTGCATTGCACGGGTTTTCTGCTACATTGTAAATATCTTTTTACCCTTTTGAACAATTTGAATTCCCGTTCATCATAAAATTGTCCCGTGCATTGCACGGGTTTTCCTACTAGTACTATAATATAAAGATGAGCACTTTTGACCCAATTACCAGGAAAATACCCGATTACCCGATCCGAACCCGAAATAATAACACGCAGGTGATAAAAATCTAACCTACCCCTACGGATTTTCTGAATTCCCCCATCCCGCATCAATAGGACGAAGGTAACTCCCCATCTCAACATACAGCCGCATTATCCGATCTCAACAAACATCCGCATCATCCCAAATTCACTTCAAGTTTCAAACCCATCTCTAATCCAAAACCAACAGGCCTTCCATCTTAAAATTTCAAGCGGAGAAAAGGATCAAGAAGACGTGAATCCCAGGCCATTCTAATTGCGTACCAAAGAGAATTCAAATTGTTGCTCTGTAATCTCTGCTTCCTTCATTTTTCTGCAACCTAAAAGAATGAACATGAATCAGAACCACTATTCATCTTCTGCATCAGGTTTGGGATACCCCTTTTTTTTTTTTGTTCTGACTAAAGTAGTATCATTTTTAAATTTCAAAATTTTTATGCAACGGTGGCTGGGAGATCCGGATTAGCCTCGCGTCAATAATTAGATTTTTTTGTGGTGTGTGAATTCTATAGGCAACGATGAGAAATCACGATCATGATCGGGGCTTCTCAGATGTCTGCTCCGTTGGGCAGACCCAAAGCAAGTACGTTAATTGATTTATTAATTCATCTTTCTATGAATCTTGATATTTTGTTTTGTTTGGGATGTTCAATTGATTTATTAATTCATTTTCCGATAACTCTTGATAATTTGTTTTGTTTGGGATGTGGATCGGTTGAATATAGATCGAAGCATGGCTAAGTCATGGTGAAACCTGCAGACCCCAAGCAGGTATGTTCGACTTATTTGTTTTATTCATTACGATCATTTATTGTTCCGTTTCTTTTCCCGATTAATTTGCTTTAGCATGGAGTAAGGATATGTTAAAATAAGAGATTAAAGCATGGCTAAATCATGGTGAAAAGAAATGTTGCTATGAAATAAACTATTTACCAACCGATACACGCTGAAGTTACTGATCTTTACCTACAAAACATATAGAATCCAAACAATTCTTTGAAGAGGTAAAGACTACTTATGCATTTTATTACTGTTTAAAATGTGTTATATGGCTTTAATGTGATTGTAAGACAATCCCTAAGGTATTACATATTTACAATAGTTGTTGGTTTTAATTAATAGGTACACTTTTAACTGTATCATTTGAGTTTTGAGTATATTGCTGCAACTACTTAGCTGTAGAACTTCCCATTTTAACAACAATGATAAAACATTTCTTTGTCTTTTGTCTTTAACTTACTGGAGTGATTAGTGTATCCATTAAACATAGCCTTTAGAGGTTTAATCTCTTTATCATTTGCACAGTACATCCTCCTTTTTTGTACGAGGACTAAGTTGTCATGGTTAATTCTACTTAGTGTTCGGCTGTTTAGGTTTGACAAATTGTACAAGTTATCATTTTTCTATGTTTTCCTGTTATTCGTCATGTTGCCATTCTATTTCTTTCTTTTTTCCTTTGATTTTTTTATTGGTATGGGTTACCTCTTCATAATTTTTCTTATTGTGATCAACCAACAATAACATTATCATTTTATTGGGTGATTGGTGATGTGGGAAAGAGAGTTTTTACTCCAAATATACATTACCGGAAAATTTTATCATTATGCTATTTTACTACGAATAGTCCTTCCTGTTCAACTAATACTCTATACTTTTCTTTTTTGTACCCACATTTTAATCCAACTGTATTCTTTTAGATGAAGCTTTAAGATGAAATTCATATGTCGACTTTAAACTGTGATCGTAATTGTAGTACATCGTTGAAATATAGGTATGTTCATTGAGATTGGGTGTTTTATAGTTTTTTTCTTTGTTTCTTCTTTTTGCTTGCTTATGGGAATTTTATATGTCGCCTTCATAGCATCTTAACAGGATAATTAACACTTCTATGGTGTTTTGTAATGTAATACTTATTAATGCTTCATGTTAATAACATAAGTTCCCGTTTTCCCCGTGTATTGGTATATTTTCCAGATTGGTGATTAACGATCGGACGCCTGGATTATTTGGACTTGCTAGGTGTGTGTTCAAGAGGTGAATGGAAACATGGATACATTGTTTGCCTTGAGGAATGGGATGAAGCCAATGCAATGAGTCAACCAATAACCCTCAAAATGCAGATGAATAAGTTGAAGCGCGCTAATGCAATATGTGAACCAAGAATCCTCGATAAAAATGTGGGTGCAGAGTAAAAATATACTAGCATACATTTACTAATTTTAATCATGTAAACCATTCACTTACAGTGGATTAAAATTTAAAACTTCTCATGTTTTCTTCGCATTTAGCACAATATGCTTACATTAAAGTCGTCAAGAATGTCTTTGCATTTTCATAAGATGATTACGAGTTTGTTATAGATTAAATATATAGTTTATTAAATCACGCTATTGATTGTTTCATCATATAATTTCTTTTGTGTTTTCACTTCATTGCCCTTAAAAAAGAGGTAAACCCTACTCCAGGGTCCCCATACTCCCGATCCCACAGTGTATGGAGATGTAAATCTGAGTCACAGTAAACAGTAACACACAGCTGCCCATTGACAGTGTGACATGAGCGATTCGCCCCTTGCCCTTAAGATTTGTATGTTGTTGATTTAAGGAGATAATGCTCATATTTGAGCTCCTTTTAGTTGAGCCAGGGCAATAGTTTAATATTTAACCCATTTACCTATTCTACCCTTGAGTCCTAACTAAAACTAAGACTAAGAAAGGAACATCTATCCCAATTATGTGGCGTGGCCCTAAACCCGTCTAAACCCATTCCCTCATGGAACATATTTAAGAAATTTAAATGAATAAGAACAGGAAATAAAGAGAAAGACAAAATGGAAATAAAGAAAAAAAAACAAAATAGGAAGGAGCCGATTAGGAAGAAATTCGGAGCAGTAAAGGTAAAAAAAATAAAGAAGAAGCAGTTAGCAGGATGCAGAAAATGAAGAAGAAGAAAGAAGTACGGCGTGCGTGGAACAAGTTAAAAAATAATAAAGTGCTGCTCTGGCTCTACCAAAAGTAGCCTTGACATTACCGGCACCCTCAGACTTTGTCTTTCCATTGCATAATTAGTTTCCAGTATTTTTTTCCCATATCCCTTCTTTTGCAACATTCTTTTTCTCCGACTAAGATCACACGTGAGTACACAATTGCTTTTCTCTTTTGGTGAGTTTAACGCAATATCATTCAAATTTGTTTTCTTTTTTATTTTTATGTCACGCTTTGTTTAATAAAGTATCTTCGGAATTTTAATTCCCATGCATTATGCACGGGTCTTTAGCTAGTATTTATATGTATAAGGCCAATCTGGTAATTAACGAGTTGGAAATACGGAATAAAAATTACTACTACTTTGGTATCTAAATATAGGTCCGTTTAGTTTTCTGAATTTATCTCATAAATAATTCCAAATATTAAAATTCCATCTAGAATACCAAGAGATAATTTATTACATTTTTCTTTCTTTCACTCTTATTTTATTATACATTCACATAAAATATAACTATTACGTTAATGAAAGTTAAGAGTGTTCTAGACTTTTAGTATTATAATTAATGACACTTAACTACTTTTTTAATATGTATGAAAAAACCTAAATGGACGTATATTTTGGAACGGAGGTAGTACGAAATAAGAGTCAGAAATTTGTGAATAAAGATCTGAAACGACTAAATGCAAAATCCAAAACTACAATGCCAAAATAAATTAAAAGTCATGAAATCGATTCGTGTGGATTCACTTTATACTTAAAGCAATATTACTCCGATCATGTGTTCACTGTTGTAGTAATTCTCTATCAAGATCAGTCTTGAGTTTAGCGGCACTTCAAAAACTCAAGCTTCGACGAACTACTAAACGATCTGAATTTTCTTCGATACAACACAACTCGATGGGTGTAGAATGATTTTTAATGGAAAAGATGTGAAAAATCGATGTGTAATTACCATTCATTAGGATTCTTTCCATAATGGAGAGGAGTGACTAAAACGCATTTTCTTGTTCCTCAAGACTAGCCAACTTTCATTGGAGTTAACCGACTTAATTAATCACATTTTTAAGTCGGTCTAACCCTGTTCACACGAAATCCCAAATTGTTCGAACAATCCTAATTAAATGTTAATTAAATTAATATTTGGTTTAATTCTATAAAGAAATTATTTTCCAAAAATTAATACTAATTAACAACCGAACTTGATCTCGAGCCAGGCAGCGGGAAAAGCGACACACATGTGTGTGGTAAATTAAGAGTTAACTAGTTCCTCCCTGTCGTACAAAAGTAATCTTGGCTATTAGGGCACATCCAATACTCTCAACTTACATCTTATATATTGAGTTAAGGATCTACAATTGAGGAACGTGGGAGAAGGGTGTGAAGTTCTCCCTTCAACTCCTCTTCCACACACATTTACACATTAATTTTTCTCATTCACCCGATATTTGAATCGAGTGGTTCGAAAACCCATCATAAAAGTATTTAATGATATCATTTACTCTCGATGATACACAACGGAGCCTATCTTAAATTAGCACTAAAGTTAACTGTTTAAACGCTTAACAAAACCCATTAGCTGGTTTTTCTCTAACGATCCCCAAATTAATGAAAATAATATAAATGCAAATGAAGACTCTATAGAGAAGTCGGAGAAACATTGTATCAGTAGAGGTAACTTCTGGCCTTGAAGCTGCATTAGTGAAGTACTATCGGTTTTACTCAGCTAATCAGTGAATTATGTCTTAAACTATTTAGCGTTTGGTGTAAACCAAGACAATATCACTCACACAATAATTCCCTTAACACATTTCGGTTCTCATGGTTGTATCCATTCTGGCCCTACACAAAACTTGGTTTCAGAAAGTGTTTTAGAGAATTCAAGCCTCAAAATATTAGCAGAAGCGGCCTCACGTCGCACTTACTGTAAAGTCCCACATCGGTAAAATAAGAGAATGCTCACCCCCATATAAGTGTGAGACATAGAGGTCTTGTCAACTTCTGACACTTATGACTAATTTATGACTCATTTAGAGCTACCAGGCCCGGGGTCTGGGGGAGTTACAGAATGGTATCAGAGCCGACTATCAGACGGAACTATGCGCTGCACCGTACAAGAAGACAGTGTAAGGATGGCCTCTAGTTACCTCTGGTAGGGATGATCCGGGAACAGTCTCGGCCATCCTGGCGAGGACGCCAATCCCTTATAAGGGGGGAGAATGTAAAGTCCCACATCGGTAAAATAAGAGAATGCTCACCCCCATATAAGTGTGAGACATAAATGTCTTGTCAACTCGGGTTAGCCCTTTTAGACCAAGCGAGGACGGCGGTCTAAGCAGTTGACCGAACATTTATGACTCATTTAGCGCTGCCATACCCGGGGTCTGGGGGATTTACACTTACATCGGTGACCTCCCATCAAGAGTATTCCTCCATACACCACTTGAATATACAAGATATATATATATATATATATATATATATATATATATATATATATGTTGAATAGATGTCCTAAACCCAATCGGATTGGACCGGATCTGACCGGGTCGTGTTATTTACAGTCTATTTATGTTCATGTAATAACTTTATTATGATTAATAAAAGAACTTTCGTTATCATATACTTTGTTTATGTATTAGACCAATGTGTTATATTGTGTTTATAATAACGCCTTAGTATTAAATCGTGATAGAGAAACCATGATAATGATTATGATTGATGAGATCTCTAATCACTTTAATATGTTTAATACTTAAGCGCCTCTGAGCCGATGTCTTTGTTGAATAGGGCTTTGAAAGTGCAAACAGACTAGCATGTATTAGATGTCTTCTGCTCTTTAAGGGCAAGGATAGATCTCGTCTATCAAAGTGTAGTGACACTTGGACTGTACGTGGACGTGTATTAGAGAATGCGTATGTTAGACAGACTCACTTACACTGTTAAGTGTTACACTATGTGACGGTTGTGTAATTATCCTTAGGACCGAGTCTGCATGGCATCACGGTGTGGATTGTTATGCTTTGACGCTATTGAGGTTTCACTAAACCATGGGGCGATCATGCGGTAGTGATCGGGTGTGATACTGAAGCATCGCGGAGTATACATGTTAGGTCGTTTGGGAATCGCGTATCCTATAAGTAGGAGTGAATATCCGAAAGGGCCTTCCTACAAGGAATGTCTAGCTTTCGTGAATCTTTGCAAAGTGGGAGTAAATGAGTTATTCCGAGAGAGCTTGATATCTAGTTTGTGGGATACGATCAAGATACGATCGTATGGATATTACTACGACAATAGGATTCTATTTACACGCTAACCGAGCACATGAAAGGTAGTAGTCATTGCGTATTGACTCTTCCGATGATTGGGGGTCATAGACGTGTTGCTAGACGCTATCCATGATCGTTAGAGGTAAAGGGCATTTTCGTAATTGAACCTTATATCTACGGCCAACATATTCGGAAGCCCATCGGGTCACACACATATGAATGTCGAGTCGGATTAAAATACGGTTATAGTTGATGACCAAATAAGGAAATTTTTATCTCAAGACTATAAAAGTTATAGTGATAAATTAATATTGTGGTATTTATTTATTATGAATAAATTAAAATACAAGATATTAATTATATTAATTAAAGAATATACCGGAATCCAATAAATTGGCAAAAGGGGCGCAGATTGCTAGGTGTATTAGATACACTTGGATTGTGCAATTTAATTAATAAGATTACCCCATAATATTAATATTGTATATTAATTGATTTTTGGAAAATTGAATTATGATAATAAGATAAATATATTTAATATAAAATATTGACAATATTTAGTTTTTATTTAATATGAGATATTAAAATAAAATATATAAATCAATTATGGAGATTTTCCTTATTTTATTAGGAGAAGTTTTTTCTCTCATCAATCAACTAGAAACTAATCCCAATCGATTTGGGAGACTAATGGGCGCCACCTTCATCTATAAAATAAAAAGGGGTTGGCTATTTCTTTTGTATATCATAATTCCAAGAGCTAATAGTTCTTGAGAAAAATAAAGAGCTTCTTAGAGAGAGTATTGTGAGGGAGAAAAAAGTCGACCTTGCAGTCGAATTTTTCTAATAGCAATCCAGGAGGATTCCGGCAAGGCATTCGTGTGGATAACTGATAGAGGCCGGACGCTTGGACGGCTTATGCGCATCTACTTCTACCGGACGGTCAAAGCTTCGATCTTTAAGATCAAGAAAGGTATAATCTTTGTCCTCCTCGTTATATGTTTATTGTTTAAACGAAGTCGATCTTTGGATCGGAAATCAAATTTTTATTTTCCGCTGCGCTACTCGTTTGATTTCCTAACAATATATATATATATATATATATATATATATATATATATATATATATATAATTAAAAGTTTATGCTTAACCTCACTCTCTACAGATAGCACTATTGTTTTAACATGATGGGTAAATGATCAACAGTTTCTCATAACTTAGTTGTCCCTTTTGAACTATAATTTGGGATCTGTAGTTAAAATGGTTGGGTTGCCATTACAATGCTTCATGCATAACAAGTTTCAATCCCATAATATTTGTCTACCTTAACATATGATCTCTACCTAAACATTTTGTAAGCAGATCCACAAGATTCTCCCTCGACTTTACATAATCGATGGAAATCATGCACACCGATAGAGTTAAACTATTTAATGATATATATTATGTCTTCTACGTACATGTCAAGACTAACCATTATACATGCTTATTTGTGTGTAGGATCGATACGCACATAGATTCAAAGAGAGGGGGGAGGAGGTTGTGAACGAATCTATACCACTTTTTAAGTTTCTAACCGATTAACGAGTCATTTAACGAATCCTAAGCAACTAAGAGGTGAAAGATCATTTAATTACTTATTATAAACGTAAAGGTTTCACCTATGTGACTAAGTATGTTGATTTAACATGTATAGTTAAAATGCAATCTTAGTTTGTTTGTCAAGCAATAAGACGATGTCCTAAAGTTTTCCTAATGAGTTGAAAAAAAACAAGTTTACTGGATTTTAATCCTCTATATATGCAATAAATTACACAAATTTTATGTTGGACCTGGTGTAAATCCTAGTTGGTGCACCAAAACCAATAGGAATTCAACTTCCACCAATGGGCCCTACACAGTAAAAACTTTCCACCAATTTATCCCTTTGAAATCGACTTGGTGGTCCAAAACTCTTGCACTGGACCATCCTAAAATTAGTGAATAAATTATCTGTCAAAATAGTTTTTGCAACTTGTAGCAAACAAGCATATAGATTACCAAACATTTGTTTTAAGTTAGTAGATACCAATACTAAGTGATGACAAGCAAACTAAACTACCACAAAGCAGTTTTCACTATGATGCTCAGATTACAAGTACAAGACGATCTTAGGGTGAAAAGAAAAATACGATGCGTTATTCTAATTAAGACTTTTCGCTAAATCTGAAAATGGGTGAAGAATTTTTGCTAACCACTGGATCAAAAGATCCTTAGAGATTCTACCGCAGTTTCTCCCAAAGTAACAATACAACTAAATGAGTACAAAGATTTAAGCAAGAAACTAACAACATAGAATCAATGAAATCTACTACTACTACTACTTTACCAGAACTTGCAGGCACAAAAATTGATGCACAAAACTGAAAAGTAGTAAAGAGAAAAACTCACAGTGAATACCATAGGTTCAACAGTAACGAACTCTAAAGTCACCAACAACCAGTTCACAGAAGTATATTTGATGACGGGCAAATTGTACCCGTTATTCTATGATCTTTATCCCCAATTCTAGTTTGAAAAAGCATTAATGTAGAGATAATAAGTCGTAATATGCCTAATTTACATATACCCCGAGTTACGATTCGTTATTCTGCATTTCGATTATTTATTGCATTATTTGGTATTACAAACCATGTTTTTATATGATAAATCTGATGAAGCATTACGGACGGACTACGGAGAAGGAACTAAAGATCCAGGACAATGCAGAGCCCAGAAGGTAGAAGACAAAGCCCGAAGTGGTGAAGGCTCGGTCGACCGAGCCCAAACTATTCGATCGACCGAGTGGACTTAAAGCCCAGCACAGTCCAGCGTATTAATTAAGTCGGTTAGGGTTTAGGGAATCCGATCCTTAGTCGGTTTCTAAGTCGGTTTCGAGCTCTATATAAACACATTGTCATTAGTATTATTCATTCATTCATACATTGATTAAATCATTGATAAAAGAGAACTACACATTGAGGGTTTTTCAGCAGGTTAGGGCTGCAACAATGTAAGCCCTTAATCTTCATATTTTATTTTCAAGTAATTAATTCTTCCAATTATGTTCTTATCGTTTGAATTAATTAAACATAGCTAGATGATGTGATTCTCGGCTATAGCGTTAGGAGGTGGTGACACCTTGTCCCATGAGGTCCCATGACCTACGCCATAATCTAGATTTATTCATGACTCTATGTGATTTAATTACTGTGTATCTATGATAGTTTATATAAGTAATGTACAAATTACTGTTTAATCTGTCCTGTATGAGGAAACGCTGAGAGGTTGGTTCTAGGATGTAATGAGGGTTGAGTTTGTCCGGGTAACCGAACAGAGTCGTTCGGTCGACCGAGCCTCTTCACTCGGTCGACCGAGCCCTAGTTTCGTCAGTTCAATCTGCCACGTCTTTATGGTGGGTCTAACCTAGTTGAATTTACTTTCTCAGTAGGTATGGCTACGGCTACGTCGCTCGTCAGTTTTTCATTAGCGTATTATTAGGAAATACCAATATAAGACGTCTAGTTCGGCTCATGAACGATCTTTCGGGACTTTCAGCAAGATCTAGATTAGTTTTATATTAGGGAATTGTCGACACCTAGTCATACGTGAATCGTAGATTAACAAGAGACTTACCGAGTAATTGTTAATAGGACGAGGGCTTGAGCGATCGTTTAGGAAGTACGCCTAACCATAGGAATGTTGCCTAAGCGAGGTAGGTGTACGGTTAATATCGGCATCCTTAGAATAATGAGCGTGTGAGTTATATGAGATGGATACCCAAAAGGTGAAGTCACGTAACAATACCACGGTGATCTAGTAACCTAACCGGTGCTAAGTCAAGTTAAGGGATGACTCCGTAGCCCATTAAATATGAATACGACCAGAGTGATGATTAATGAGTTAGGTTATCTTATATAAGTTGTTTTGGTCCAAACGATAACGTTGATAATTGGAAGGTTAATTACGTGTGTATCTTTTAGGTTTGAGTTTGTTTATTTTATTTTGCCTTTTATGTTGGTCTTAGACCGTTGTTCAATGATTTAATTAGGTGAGTTAATTATTTAAACCTAGGGTCCACATTTTGATTCCCTCGAGGATCGACCTTGATTCACCATCGCTATGCTATGATGTACTAGTGCTATTGCTAGAATTTGGTGGTCAAGTAAAATAAATTTATAACTTTGATCGCAGACCGCAATCAAGTTTTTGGCGCCGTTGCCGGGGAATCAATGGCCCAATGATTGTTTAAATAATTATTTTTATCTATTTCATTTTTATTGTTTTTAGTTGCATTATTTATTTTTCTTTTCTGACGAATTATCTGTACTTGTATGCTGTAAGAGGATTAACGCAGGAATGGGGAGGATGTTCGTTCGGTCGACCGAACATATCCACTCGGTCGACCGAGCCTCTTCCAGTTTTGATTCTATATACAGTGTTGTTTCCCCAGTGCTCTGTTTCCCCCTGTTTGTAGGTTGTAAGTTTGACAACAGTATGAGCAATCATACTGTTTGTCAATTTACTAATTGTTTATTGTTTTTCAAATATTGCGAGATAATTCAAGTAAATCACTCATTTAAAAGCGCCCAAGATCGGCAAAATGTCATCAACCGTTTTTCTTGAAGCCCAAGAAGAAGTTAAGGTTTCTGAACCAAAACTACACCTAAAAAGCCGTTAACACCAAAGCTCATGGAAAGGATAGAAAGATGAAAGCGAAAATCCGAGAGGCGAGGAAATCAAGAGAGGCTAAAAAGCCTATTGGCAAAGAGGTATGCCTATTTTGAATCAGAGGAAATCTCTTCGGATTACGATTGACTTTAGATTATGATGATTACATGTCCGAGATAGAATCTGAAATGAGGGTAGCACAACTATGAAGAGCCCTGTTGTCATCATTTCTAGAGATGAGATATTGATTAAAGACGAGTCTCGATCGATGCAAAAGTTAGCGCAGACCAGGAGCTTTTATGGTTGGAGTAACCTAGAACAAACCCATCTAGGTTTAGCCTTGATTGATTCGGTTCAAGCCTTAATATCTTTCCTAAAAGCCTTTGTGATAGGAATTTCATTTTAACACCCACTAACACCCCCGCTCCAAGTTAGGTTAGCGGATGGAACTAGGACAATCATGGTAGGAGACTCGAACAACATGATTATTGGTGTGGGGCAATTACGGTTTAAGATAGACATAGTGGTAATGGAAATCGAGGAACATCCTGAATGCCCAATCATTTTGGGTAGGTCGTTTATCAACACCGCTAGAGCCTTCATACGGATGACCAGACATGAGATAGTATTGTTTGACGCCAAGGGTTCTGAGTGTTATGGGATAACAAATCCAAATTTCCTGTAGCGGTAAGTGTGAATGTGTTAGAAGTAGTTGGTTCGGAGAAGCTTGATGCCATTCAAGGGTTAGGAAAGGATCTTGATGATAATGTCAAGGATAAAAGAGAAGGAAGTCCTTACTATTCTAAGTCGGGATAGGTCAGTTCAGCCTGCGCCGGCCCTTACCAATATTGAAGCTGTAGACCTACCTAAGAATAGGAGGACCAGAGCGAAGAAACGAACTAGGAGAGTTCGTAACAAAAGCTCATCGAAATCAGAGACAAATCCAAAAGTAGGCGCCTGTCTGGATGGTCAATTCGATTTGTCTTTTCATTGGATGGAAATCCAAGGAAGCGGCGATCGTAGAAAAAAGGCGGTCAAACTTTTTCGTGAAAGCGGCCGGGTGAAAGCCTGGCAAGTCAGAGGCGTGTTTTGGAGTGATAATTTTGGAAGTCGAGCTATAGACTCAAAAGTTTAGAACTTTTCTCGTTTCATTTTATTTTTTAATTTTTATTTTTTTTAATTTTTTATTTTATTTTTTATTATGAATAAAAGTAACGTAGAATGACGAGAGTTTTTTTTATTTTTGCCGTGTTCCAATGACCATTAGGTTACGGATGTGCAAAAAGTTTTTTTTACTCGAATCATTTTAACGTGAAGTAGAGTAGGCAGCGAAATCATTATAAAATGTATTGATGATAAGAAATTGGTGAAAAGATGCTTGGTTTAAAATTTGTATTATTTGGAAAAAGTGAAGATTTATATGTTAATGGATTGTGGTTGGATTATTCAATTTTCTTGGTAAGGATTTTTCAATTTGTGACATAATAATTTTGATAGACTTATGTGTTCTAATTTGAAAATTTCGTGTGTATCAAATTGAGGAGGTCAACTATCATTTATTTTTACACATCCCC
The DNA here is from genome assembly GCA_026214975.1 of Gentiana macrophylla. NCBI lineage: Eukaryota > Viridiplantae > Streptophyta > Magnoliopsida > Gentianales > Gentianaceae > Gentiana > Gentiana macrophylla. Next base: position 20,815,249 of record CM047816.1, on the reverse strand, counting down.
ATTTTTCATTTCCCAATACACCTTTTCATTTTCTCCATTAATTTACTCCTCCAACAAAACCATTCCACTCATCAATCCTTGCCTTTCTATCTCCACCAATCACCTTCCACCATTTCAAACCTTTCACTTTCCACATCTTTCTATTTAAACCTCCTTTTTCTCTTCATCATTCCCACACAAAAAAAAAAAATCTTCATCTTCTCCAAATCTCAAATTTTCTTCTTCCCCTTCTCTCCATAAATTTCCATTTCTAATTTTTCTCATAACTTCCATCCACCCAAAAATCGGGGATAGTAATCTAAATGATCCCCTCCAATATCACAAATTGTGCCTGTTCGTGTCTCTGAAGGATTATCCAACCCAGGCTGTCACAGGGAAGACCTGAACCTCAGCAGCAAAGCTTCATCAGTTCGGTCGACCGAACTCCTCCTCGCCGGTCAACCGAGGCCCTTCTCTCGGTCGACCGAGAGCCTTCCACCGCTGCATCATTCTTCCGCGTGCTCTGTTTCCATTCTGCAGGTTATGCCACCAAGACGCCGAGCCTCCGCACAGTTTGTAGCAGTCGACGATGCCATTCCTTGATCAACGGGTACCTCAATTCGCTAGCCAAGAAGTATTTTCGGTTTATCGGAATTTCTTCAACAACTCGCCGTACACCGGGCTCGAGGATTAGATTTGACCAGCTGCGGTCAAGAGTCATTCGATCTCGTGGACTACTATCGGTGGCAAGAGGTAGTTGCGCCACCTGGCCAAGTCAATGTCGACTGGGTAAGAGAATTTTATTCTTATTTACGCGTGCACCCACACACCAATTTAGTCCAAGTTCGTGGCAAGTCCATTGTTATTACTCCGGGACGATTAATAATTATTATGGTCTCGATACCCGGAGGAAGAGCCGAGTACATCGCCACGTTTGATGAGTCGATGCGTGGTTGGAGGAGGTTGGTGCCCATCTCGGGATAGCATGGACAATAGGGAAGTCGCCGCACTTTTGAGGAGCCATATTTTAGGCGGTGGGAAGATAAGTGCTTATATGAGCTTATATGTTCTAACATTATTCCGGCTAAGCATGTGTCTACGATATATTATACACATGCTACGCCGATGTCTTCGTTGAGCAGAGGATGGCGGTTAATATTGGGGCACCGATGCGTTACGAGATGATCGCCGATGCCCGCAAGCCTAGACACATCTTTGCCCCTATGGTTCATTGATCACTTCATTTTGTGAGGCGGTGAGAGTGCCCAGTGCTAGGCAGTGACTCTTATGTTAGGCCCATGCCTATCCTTTCTTTGGATTCTGTGGCACCACCTCTTGTGCACCCTGATAATGACGGTCCAGGTGATGACGATGCGCAATTTCAAGATTTTCCTGAAGCGGATCCTAATGTTCTTCCATTAGCTTTCATTGATCCGAACGATATACTTTCGGACTAAGCATCTATGTCTGTGTGATCTTTTAATTTTCTCTTTATCAATGTGTTTTTATTTTTGATTTCGTTGTACCAATAAGTTAAGTCGTGTTGTATGGAGTTCGTTTTTCATTTCCCTAATGAATAAAATTTGTCTTATTTAATGTGTTGGATATTTGTGCATTATTTTCACTATAATTATTCGGTATGGGCTTAAATATGTTTAAGGAAATTGTTATACCTTTTATGATCCATTTGACATAATTATATTTTTTCTCGACTAACCTCATAACGCGTTCAAAGTTTTGTGTTAAAGATGTTTGTTGCGAGGGGTTGCATTTTATCATGATTAGTAACTTGTATTTGTCATCAAAATTCTCCGGTGTTCCCCACGACTTCCTTGAGATTGATAGGGAGATACTCTAAAAAGTTTCCTTCCTTGAGATTGTTTGTATTTGAAAAATATGAAGACATGAAAAGAATATTCAACTCTTTAAGAGGCTTTGAGTAGTACTCGGTCTCCAAGTCCAAAAACCCTATAGATACGCTCTTGCTTATTGTTCTAGTGCTTTAACCATTGCGAGGCATAAGAAGTATGAATGCTGATGTTGGTAGGTTGAGATTTCGAAGTTAGCATAAACTCTAATCTTGCTACATTCATATACAACTAATGCACATGCACACATCACCTCGATTCATAGTGAGTAATGAATAATGGATATCTTATGAGCATAAACAATATGAGTTGATTTGAGTTTCTTGTGTTAGTATAATTTGACCATTGGAAAATGATTATATGGGGAATAACTTATTGATACTTTGATCGGGACGATCAAAGGCTAAGTGAGGGGTAGTTGATGACGGCCAAATTGTACCCGTTATTCTATGATCTTTATCCCCAATTCTAGTTTGAAAAAGCATTAATGTAGAGATAATAAGTCGTAATATGCCTAATTTACATATACCCCGAGTTACGATTCGTTATTCTGCATTTCGATTATTTATTGCATTATTTGGTATTACAAACCATGTTTTTATATGATAAATACAGTAAGCATTACGGACGGACTACGGAGAAGGAACTAAAGATCCAGGACAATGCAGAGCCCAGCAGAAGGTAGAAGACAAAGCCCAGAAGTGGTGAAGGCTCGGTCGACCGAGCCCATCTATTCGGTCGACCGAGTGGACTTAAAGCCCATCACAGTCCAGCGTATTAATTAAGTCGGTTAGGGTTTAGGGAATCCGATCCTTAGTCGGTTTCTAAGTCGGTTTCGAGCTCTATATAAACACATTGTCATTAGTATTATTCATTATTCATACATTCATTAAATAATTGATAAAAGAGAACTACACATTGAGGGTTTTTATTGAGTTAGGTAACGCAACAATGTAAGCCCTTAATCTTCATATTTTATTTTCAAGTAATTAATTCTTCCAATTATGTTCTTATCGTTTGAATTAATTAAACATAGCTAGATGATGTGATTCTCGGCTATGACGTTAGGAGGTGGTGACACCTTGTCCATGAGGGTCCCATGACCTACGTCATAATCTAGATTTATTCATGACTCTATGTGATTTAATTATTGTGTATCTACATGATAGTTTATATAAGTAATGTACAATTCATTGTTTAATCTGTCTGTATGAGGAAACACCGAGAGGTTGGTTCTAGGATGTAATGAGGTTGAGTTTGTCGGGTAACCGAACAGCAGTCGTTCGGTCGACCGAGCCTCTTCACTCGGTCGGCCGAGCCTCTTCACTCGATCGACCGAGCCTCTTCACTCGGTCGACCGAGCCCTAGTTTCGTCAGTTCAATCTGCCACGTCTTTATGGTGGGTCTAACCTAGTTGAATTTACTTTCTCATTAGGTATGGCTACGGATACGTCGCTCGTCAGTTTTTCATTAGCGTATTATTAGGAAATACCAATATAAGACGTCTAGTTCGGCTCACGAATGATCTTTCGGGACTTTCAGCAAGATCTAGATTAGTTTTATATTAGGGAATTGTCGACACCTAGTCATACGTGAATCGTAGATTAACAAGAGACTTACCGGGTAATTGTTAATAGGACGAGGGCTTGAGCGATCGTTTATGAAGTACGCCTAACCATAGGAATGTTGCCTAAGCGAGGTGTACGGTTAATATCGGCATCCTTAGAATAATGAGCGTGTGAGTTATATGAGATGGATACCCAAAAGGTGAAGTCACGTAACAATACCACAGTGATCTAGTAACCTAACCGGTGCTAAGTCAAGTTAAGGGGATGACTCCCGTAGCCAATTAAATATGAATACAGCCAGAGTGACAGTTAATGAGTTAGGTTATCTTATATAAGTTGTTTTGGTCCAAACGATAACGTTGATAATTGGAAGGTTAATTACGTGTGTATCTTTTAGGTTTGAGTTTGTTTATTTTATTTTGCCTTTTATGTTGGTCTTAGACCGTTGTTCAATGACGAATTAGGTGAGTTAATTATTTAAACCTAGGGTCCACATTTTGATTCCATGAGGGATCGACCTTGATTCACCATCGCTATGCTATGATGTACCTAGTGCTATTGCTAGAATTTGGTGGTCAAGTAAAATAAATTTATAACCTGATCAGACCGCAATCAATATTGCTGAGATTTACTAGCCCTGGATCTAGAAGAACGCTTGAGAAACTACCTCAATACCTTCTAGATCACTAGCCTTGGATTTAGAAGAACGCTTGAGAAACTTGATGCTACCGCTCATCGATTACGAATCAAGTCAATCACCGATATATTCTTTGAGATTTCCAAAATACGAGAATCAAATTCTCAACCACTCAAATGATCCGAGTGATGAGAATACACGTGATGAAACCCTTAACATAATAGGTTTTGTTAGATAATGTGTAATGTGTGAGTGCCATATGTCCTATAGAGATAAGTGACATTTGGCATAGGTTGTTATGTTTGTTGTGCTAGATTCCCCTATGGTAGTATTAATATGTGTGGTGTAATGAATGTTGTATGCATCTGAACAATACTTACGGAATAAGATTTAGTCTGCTCCTTTTTCTTGTTGGTATCGGAGCGATGGCGAGTGCTCGGCGCTCTTCGCCCGTTCTTGTGCCACCGCCCATTGCTCGGCTATAAGTGAGAGCTCAAGCATTACCACCCCAAGTCACGACTCTCTCGATGCAGTTCCATCACTCGGGAATTCTTTTCAACACCCATAAGTTTCGGGTTGGTTGCCGGAGCTCCGCCCGTTCTTCCAAAGCATTATCGGCGGTGGCCTTCTTCTTCGATGTATGTTTTTACTTATGGGACACCTAATTTCTTCTCTAAATGCGCCTCCTTTTGCCCCAATGTCCACCGGAAATGCACCTTTCACGGTCATCCTTCTCTCAGGCGTGCTCTGCAAGCTTGATCGCAACAATTGTGGAGGTACTTTGTTCTTCCTATTATTAAAGGACATAAGCTTAAAGATCATCTCACCGTAAATCGTCCTAGATCCTCGATGGTGGGTGGTACGTCCTTGAATCTAATCTTTGATACATGGGATAACATCGATAATCTATTTGGTTGGTTGGCTCTCGGCTCCATGACTAAGCAGGCCCCTTACGGGAGGTAGTGGGGTGTAACACCAAGCAAGAATTTGGCAAAATTTAGAAGTTCTCTTTAATAGTCAAGTTAAAACCAAGATGTTGGAATATAAAGATGCGTTGATAAAATCTTGAAGGATCTAAATCCATGGCCGATTACTTGGTATAGATGAATGGATACTCTAATAAACTTATTTTTCTTTGGGTATCCTATTAGCAAATCCAAATTGATTTTGGCCACTCTTGGTGGATTGGATCGTGATTATGAATTAACCATTGTTAACATCACAACCAGAGTTGGATCCATGAATTTGGAAAGAAGTGAAACCCCAACTCATTACCCACGAAAGACTAATTGCCAGATTGAATGCTTAGATCTCTGAGAATCACCAACCTTTTGCCATGCTTGCTGGAAACAAACCATTTAATCAAGACAATCAAGGAACTGTTCAATATTCATCCAACAGGTAGGGGCAATGGAGGATATAGAGGCGGATGAGGTGGAAGATAAGGAAATCAAGGGAGGTAGGGGTGGTAGAGGTCTAACCAATGAAATCAAGGGAATCAGGCAAATATAGTACATCAAATGTGCGGCAGGACATGACACACTGTTAGCTCATACTGGTACAGGTTTGATCAAACCTTCAACAATAATGTCACAAAACCTCCTCCTAGACATACTTCTTCTTATATGGCTAGGCCTCAAAAGCTGTTGGTGATCCTTCATGGTATCTTGATAGTGGTGCCACTAATCATGTGACATCTGATTTGAATAACTTGCATCTCAGTTCTAGTTTTGCAGGTTCAGATGGCTTGGCTGTAGGGAATGGTGAGTGTCTTCCAATTAAACACATTGATTACAAATCCTTGAACACCAACACTAATCCCCTTCACATGAATGCTCTTTTACATGTCCCTAGTATTACCAAAAATTTGCTAAGTGTCTCTTCTTTAACTGGTGATAATAATGTGATTATTGAGTTTGACTCTAATTCTTGTGCTGTGAAGGACAAGAGAACATGGGTAATTCTGCTGAAGGGTACTCTCAAAGATGGTCTTTATCAAATGCTGGAACCAAATAAAAGTCGCCTTCACTCCAAATTCACCAATTACGGAATCCTGAGTCATCAATGTCTTGTAGGTTCGGTAGCTAAGTCGATCTAGACCTAATGTGTGGCATAGGAGACTTGGCCACCCTTCTAGTGAGGTTTTGAAACAAATTCTGAGTAGCTGTAATGTTCATTTGATTAATGAAAATTTGAAGTTTTGTGATGCATGTCAACTTGTAAAAAAATCATGTTTTATCTTCTGCTTTGTCTAATTCTCAAGCCACACACATTTTGGATCTGATTCACACTAACCTCTGGGGACCTGCCCCCATACAGTCCTCAAAAGGTTTTCAGTACTATATGCACTTTATTGATGAGCATTCCACATTCACCTGGATATACCCTCTCAAACAAAAATCTGAAGCCTTTTATTCAATTAAAAAGTCTTGTTGAAAACCAATTCTCCACAAAAATTAAATATGTACAATCAGATTGGGGTGGGGGGTATAGACACTTCACTGAACTTTTCATTCAAAATGGTATAGTTTTCAGACACCCCTGTCCACACACACACTCTCGAAATGGGAGAGCTGAAAAGAAACACAGGCACATCACTGAATTAGGGTTGACTCTCCTAGCTCAATCTTCAACACCACTTAAATTCTGGTGGCATAGCTTTGTAGAGGCTGTCAGCATCATAAATGTCCTACCTACTAGAGTTCTTAAAAACCAATGCCCCTATGAAATTCTATTTGAAAAGAAACCTGACTATACCTTGAGACATGTGTTCAGATGTGCCTGCTTTCCCCATCTAAGACCTTACCACACAACCACGGTTCAGTATCACACCAGAAAGTGTGTTTATCTTGGCCTTAGTCCTAGTCACAAATGTTATAAATTTTTAGATGAATCTGGGAGAGTTTACATATCTAAGGATGTAATATTCAATGAGTGTGAGTTCCCTTTCAAAGAAGGTTTCAGTTAGGTCCTCATAGGGATGTGGTTGTTGCCAATATGTCTAATCCTACCTATGTTACTTGGACAAGTCAAAATCTGCATCCTACTACTTACCACAAGACAACATTTGATAAAGGTAGCTCATATGTACCTCACAACAGAAGCATCACCTGTGATTGATCCCCATCTATTGGTCCAGTGCCATCTAACCCTGTTTTGCTACATCAGTCCCCTGTGCCTAATCATTCTTCACCAGTTCTATCTGAATCCAACTCTAAACACCATCAGTTTTCTCACCTAACTCCAATGAAAACACATCCACTGCTGAACATGTTGTGCCTCAGTCTCCAACACAACCTAATGTCAAACCTCATCAACAACCTTATCCTATATAAACCAGATCTAAGTCTGGCATCTTTAAACCTAAAACCTATTCTGTTGAAGCCATTCCATCAGTCCCTACTGAACCTTCCAAGGCATCTAAAGCTATTTCCATTCCAGAATGGAGAAAAGCAATGAAGGAGGAATATGCAGCACTGCGCAGGAATAACACATAGGAACTTGTTCCACCATCAGGTAAACACCATCTAGTAGATAACATATGGATTTTTAAAGTAAAATTAAAGCCAGATGGCTCAGTTCTGAAACACAAGGCCAAGTTAGTTGCTAAAGGGTTCCTGTAAAATGGTGTGGACTTCACTGAGACTTTTAGTCCAGTAGCTAAAGCTGCAACAATTAGAAGTATAATGACCCTTGATGTGTCTTTTAACTAGAAGATTAGGAAAGTAGATGTAAACAATGCTTTCTTAATGGCCCTTGCATGAAACAGTTTATATGCCTCAAACTCAAGGGTTTATAGATCCACAAAATCCACACTATATCTGCAAACTTAAGAAGGCCTTGTATGGTTTGAAACATACACCTAGGGCCTGGTTTGATGCCCTAAGTAGACAAATGGTGGACTAGGGTTTCAAGCAATCAATCTATGATTCATCACTCTTTGTTTTTAAAATTGACACTGATGTGTTGTATGTGTTAGTGTATGTGGATGACATTCTTGTGACAGGAAATAGATCTCAGTTGATATCTAAATTTGTTCAACAGCTTGACAACAAGTTTTCCTTGATAGATCTGGGGGATGCGTCACATTTCCTAGGATTGGAAGTACACAGAGATGACACATGATTATACTTGAAACAGAAACAGTATGCGCACAACTTCTTAATAAGGTTGATTTTGGACTCTAAAAGCCTATCCTACACCTATGACTGCTGTTACACATTTGACTCCTGAACAAGGGACACCTATGACAAATCCTACTTTATATAGAAGTGTCATTGGTGCCTTACAATGTCTGACACTTACTAGACCTGGTTTGAGTTTTGATGTGAACCACTTAAGCCAGTTTATGCAAATCCCAACTGATGAGCACTGGAAAGCCTTAAAAGGGGTACTGAGATATATGAAGGGCACTATGAACTATGGCATGCACTTCAGTGGTAGTCCACTGCTGCACCTAAATGGATACTCAGATGCTGATTGGCCATGTAGCTGGTTTGATAGAAAATCTTTGGGAGGATATTGTGTTTTCGTGGGTGAATGTATGGTGTCTTGGTGTTCTAGAAAGCAGAATGTAGTGTCAAGATCAAGCACTGAATCTGAGTACAGAAGTGTGGCTAATTTGGCAGCAGAAGTCATGTGGTTCACTCAGTTGATGAAGTAGATGCATCTGCCATTACTGAAGATACTTATCCTATGGTGTGACAACATAGGTGCTGCAGTTTTGGCCTCTAATCTATTTCACCACTCAAAGACTAAACATATTGATATATATGTTCATTTTATAAGAGATCAAGTGATGAAAGGAAGGCTGAGGGTTCATTACATCCCTTCCAGTGATCAAAATGCAGACACACTGACAAAGGCACTTCCGAATGCTCGGCCCAACATTCTGAAGCAAGTGAATGTCTTCAACCTACCTTCAATTTGAGAGGGTGTTAGATAATGTGTAATGTGTGAGTGCCATGTGTCTGTGTGACACTTGGCATAAGTTGTTATGTTTGTTGTGCTAGATTCCCCTATGGTAGTATTAATATGTGTGGTGTATTAAATGTTGTATGCATCGAACAATATCTATGAAATAAGATTTAGTCTGCTCCTTCTTTCTTGTGTTTTACACTTAAGAAAAATGTTTGATTGGATGTAATTAAATCCAATGAAGGTTGATGTCTTTGGGTATTTATAGTATGATTATGGATCGAGTTCTTAAAGATCATGGGTCATATGAAAATCGTTTCTGCAAAAACCGTGGCACCATTATTTTGGAGAATTGGGAAAACTGCTTTTGCAAACACAAATACCCAGACTAAGTAAACCGAACTGAACAAGGATGTACTAGGTATCAACTGGTGATATGTTCATAATCGATAGGGGGGCAACATGGTTATATGAGTTTGTAACGCCTCAGATCTGTGCCTGGTAGCACTAAATGAGTCATAAATGGTGCGGTCAATTACTTAGACCGCCGTCCTCGCTTGGTATAACACTTTTATGAGTCATTGGGCCTGGAAGCACTAAATGAGTCATAAATGATCCGGCCAACTGCTTAGATCACCGTCCTCGCTTGGTCTAAAAGAACTAACTCGAATTAACAAGATTTTTATGTCTCGCACTTATATGAGGGTGAACATTTACTTACTTACCGATGTGAGACTTTACGGCCTAGCTAGGAATCCATACCTTATATCAGGGTGATCAAATTACCAAACGATCGAGAAGTTAACGAAGAACATAGCATAAACAATGTTGAAAATAGATTGTGTTAGAATATAAGGATGTTTATTATGTTTACAATATAAAGCTGAGGGACCTTGTAGTAGTTATTTAAAAGTGTTGTACTAAGGGTGTAATTATGTACACCTATATATATGTTGTACAAGACATTCTTGTTGAATTTAATGAAAATATTATCCTAAACCCTAGCTGCTACTTTCTAACTTGGTATCAGAGCAATCGGGTGGTATGGCTAGCGCCACCGTCTCTTCCGGTGAGCAAACGCCGCCGGTCGTTTCAGCCTCTAATCCAAATACTCAGATGACTACCTTCTTTGGATCTCTTTCTTCTATCAGTAGCCTAACTGCTACGATCCCTCAAAACTCCTCCGTCACTACACCATCTCCGATTCCGACTGTAACCACCACCAGTCACATGCAAACTCCGGCGATTCCTGATCTGAATGTTTCCCACATAGATCCCCTCTTTTTTGGTTTTTCTCGTGGATCTCTACCGCCACTGTCCACCTTTATGGCTTCATCTCCGACACCGAGCCGTCTTACTGGACCAACTCCGTTTGGTGGTCATCTTACCCAGAGCTGCACTGTCAAACTCGATCGGAACAATTATCTCCTCTGGAAATCTACAATCCTTCCGATAGTTCGTGGTCACCGTCTAGAAGGCTACCTTCTTGGAACACAAACGCGTCCAACACAGTTTATGATATCACAAAGATATGGATGCTGTCACAAATCCGAATTTATGACGAATGGTTTGTTACTGATTCTCTGCTTATGGGTTGGTTGATGGCATCCATGACCGAGCAATCCCTAACTGAAGTTGTTGGCTGTCAATTGAGCTATGAAGTTTGGAATACCTTGGAAACATTGTTCAACAACCGGTTTGAAGCTCGTATGCTAGAATACAAAGGAGCTCTGACTCGAACAGACAAAGGATCTAAATCAATGGTGGATTACCTTGCACTGATGAAATCCTATTCAGATGGATTGGCTGCAGCTGGGTATCCGATTTCTAATGCTGAGCTCATTCTGGCAGCTCTAAGTGGTCTTGGTAAAGATTATGAGTCGGTAATAGTCAACATAACATCAAGGATTGGCTCGTTGACCTGGCAAGAGGTACAATCCCAGCAGGTGACTCATGAGAGACTTCTAGCACGCTTCAATCCGTCAATTCACCTATATGTGCCATCACCAACAGCTAATCTAGCCTCTCATAAGTCTGGTTCAGGGAATAGAGGTAATAGACAAGGAAATTCCTATGGTGGTCAAGACTCTGGTAGAGGAGGTCGTGGTTACAGAGGCAACAGAGGTCGTAGAAATAGTAGAGGTGGAAGATCTGGTTCTGGTCCAAGACCAGTATGTCAAGTCTGTGGTAAGACTGGTCACATAGCTGCAAATTGTTATCATAGGTATGATTCTTCCTACACTGGTCCTCTTGTTGCTAACAATTCTGGTAATGGCTCCTATCAAAGTTCTAGTCCAAGGTCAAATGCTGCTTATGTTGCTTCTGTTGATATCATGATGGATCCTAGTTGGTATGCTGACAGTGGGGCTACCAGTCATGTCTCTAATGATCTTAATAACCTGCATTTGAGCTCTGGGTATGAAGGGTCTGATGCTCTCTCTGTAGGTAATGGTGAGTCCTTACACATTGCTCATGTAGGTCAATCCACACTTCCCACTTATATTAACTCACGACTTTCTCTAAATAGTATTCTCCATGTTCCTAGCATTACTAAAAATATGCTTAGTGTTTCTAAGTTAACTGCAGATAACCCTATTTTTCTTGAATTTCACTCTGATTCTTGTTTTGTGAAGGATCTAACTACAAAGAGAATTCTTCTGCAAGGCACTCTTAGAAATGGTCTCTATCAAATGTCAATTCCAGACTGTTTGAGCTCCTCCTCATCAAAAGATTTTGAAGCTGTTCTTCCATCAAGTCAATCTTCTGAAGTTTTATCTTATGTCACCAATTCTTGTACTAGCTCTAATAGGTCAAGTCATGAGTCTTTTGTTAGTTTACTCTCCAATCAAAACAAAGCCCTTTGTTTGGCATAGAAGGCTAGAGTCATCCTCCAAACAAGGTTCTAAGTCAAGTTCTCAGAGTCTGTAATGAATCCTTTGATCTTAATGAAAACTTATCTTTTTGTGAAGCTTGTTGTCTTGGCAAACAGCACTCATTGCCTTACTTACATTCCACATCCAAAACCACTGCTCCTTTTGATCTAGTTCACTCGGATCTCTGGGGCCTTCTCCGATCCACTCCTCTACCTGGATACACTTACTATATACACTTTTCGGATGATTTTACGAGATACACTTGGATTTTCCCTTAAAAGTTAAATCGATCTGTGTTATTGTCTTTACACACTTTAGTAAACAGGTTGAAACTCAGTTTAATCTTAAAATCAAATGTCTGCAAACAGACTGGGGGGAGAATTTAGGAATTTTGAACCTCTGTTAAAAGATTCTGGAACTCAATTTAGGCATTCATGTCCTCATGCACATGGCCAAAATGGCAAGGCAGAAAGAAAACACAGATCTATTGTTGAAATGGGGTGGCCCTCTTAGCTCAGGCCAGTCTACCTTTGAAATTCTGGTGGGAAGCTTTTTCCCACTCTGTTAGGCTTATTAACTATCTTCCTACTCCCATCTTGGATCATAAATCTCCTTTTGAATGCTTATTTGGAAAGGTTCCTGACTATACTATGTTGAAAGTTTTTGGCTGTGCTTCCTATCCTTACCTCAGACCTTATCACAATAGAAAGTTCCAATTTCACACTCAGAAATGCACTCTTCTTGGTCTAAGTCCCTGTCACAAGGGTTATTTATGTCTCAGTCCTACTGGCAGGCTCTATATCTCTAGAGATGTCATCTTTGATGAACATAGCTTCCCTTATTCCAAGTCCAATACTCCCTCAGTGGCCATCCAACAACCTACTGACTCTACTATGAGTGAGTCTGGGGTGACTCTACCAGTTTCTTCAAACAGATTTCCTAGTTCATCCAATCAATCTGTCCCTGGATGTACTTCTCCATCTTCTAATGGTCAATTACCTGTCAATCCCATATGTACACCATCTAGTCCATTGCTTCCTTCTACATCTATTCCTTCTAGTTCCCGGCCCCGCTACTCCTCCCACTCCTTCATCTCAACTAAGTCCTACTCCCAGAGGTCAAGATCCAGTTTCTGTTCACTCCTCTTCTAGAACTAACCCTAGTCCTCAACTTGAGTCTAGTTCTTCTTCTCCTGATAATACTACTTCCTCTTCTCAGTCTCCTTCTAACACTACTGTTGTCAATCAACATCCCATGAAAACTAGATCCAAATGTGGTGTCTTCAAACCTAAAACCTTTTCCTATCTTGCCACTTCTAACCCTCTGCTTTCACTCACGAGAAACCGCTAAGGTGTCTCAAGCTCGAGTAACCCTCTTGGATGCAGGCTATGAAGGATGAATATGAAGCATTGATGAGAAATCACACATGGGATCGGTTCCAAGATCTCAGCTCATAATATAGTGGCCAATAGATGGGTTTACAAACTCAAATTTATCCAGATGGTTCTGTCAACAAACATAAGGCTAGGTTAGTAGCCAAAGGGTTCAATCAAACCCCTGGAGTGGACTACTCAGACACATTCATTCCTGTTGCTAGAGCTTCTACTATAAGGATTATTTTAGCTCTTGCCACTGCCCTAGGTTGGCCTATTAGACAAGTAGATATCAACAATGCTTTTCTCAATGGAACTTTATATGAGTCTGTGTTCATGGAACAACCTGAAGGTTTTGTTGATAAGCTCATGCCAGGACATGTTTGTCATTTGAAGAAAGCTATTTATGGTCTAAAACAGGCCCCAAGGGCCTGGTTTGAAGAGTTAAGAAAGCAGATGCTTGTGTGGAACTTTGTTGATCTAAGTCCGATCCTCTCTCGCTTGTTTTTCATCTTTGGTAGGACAATTATGTATGTCCTTGTTTATGTTGATGACATACTAATTATGAGTGTAATGATGTTCCCGAGAATCAAGCAGTTTGTCAATGATCTCGAAATTCATTTGCCCTCAAAGATCTAGGTCCTTTGCATCATTTTTCTCGGGATTCGTGCCATAAGAAATCATGATGGTCTGTTTTTGTCTCAACATGTCTATGCACAGCAGCTGCTACAAAAACTGGGACTGGAAAATTTAAAACCATGTCCTACTCCTATGGTTGTGACCTCCAAGGTGCCTCCCTCACAAGAGCTTATGCAGAATCCAACCTTATACAGAAGTACTGTGGGGGCCTTACAATACTTGACTTTTACTAGACCTGATTTGGCATATGCAGTGAATTCCTTAAGTCAGCACATGCAGCAGCCCACTGTTTCTAACTGGCAACAAGTCAAGCACCTTCTCAGATATGTTAAAGGTACTCTATATCATGGCTTGATGTTTAAATCTTCTCAACCTTTACAGATTCATGCTTTTAGTGATGCTGATTGGACTTGTGACAAAGAGGACATGAGATCCATAGCAGCATATTGCATATTTTTAGCAGGTTCCTTGATCTCTTGGTCTTCCAAGAAACAGCATGTTGTTTCAAGATCATCCACAGAATCTGAATACCAAGCTCTTGCCAATGCAGCATCTGAAACACAATGGCTGATCAATGTTCTCTCTGAACTCAAGATTAAACCAGCATCTATACCTATCCTGTGGTGTGGCAACTTAGGGGCAGGCTCTCTTGCTCATAATCCAGTAATGAACTCCAGAATCAAGCATGTGGAGCTGGATGCTCATTTTGTGAGAGAAAAAGTGATGCAAGGCTCCATGAAAGTTCAATATATTCCATCATGTGATCAAGTGGCTGATTCCTTGACCAAGCCACTCAGCTCTACCTTGTTTACTTCTTTCAGGCACAAATTGAATGTTGTTAATACCCCATTCAATTTGAGGGGGGCTGTTAGAATATAAGGATGTTTATTATGTTTACAATATAAAGCTGAGGGACCTTGTAGTAGTTATTTAAAAGTGTTGTACTAAGGGTGTAATTATGTACACCTATATATATGTTGTACAAGACATTACTGTTGAATTTAATGAAAATATTATCCTAAACCCTAGCTGCTACTTTCTAACTGATTGACAACTCTTAGAACTTGTAGGAAATACAAATGACAATGGTTGCCATTCCTTTGACACCTGTAATCTGTAGAATATATGACATTGTGCATACAACCATTGCATCATATATAGCTGGAGGACAAATGAGGAGAATGAAAATACATTTTAATACGACGTGTATATATATGCCGCATCTTTATTCATTCAAAGTTTCAATAGCAAAAGGACATAATTAAGCAAATTGCAAGACGTTCTCCCAGCTTCAAACATATATACTTCAATACTGTTTTTCTTTTTTCTCTAGTAATATTGTGGAAAAGAAGACACTTTCTCTTTTTCACTACATAAAATATAGCAAGAGAAACAATGTAATGTTTTCTGATCCAAAATAAAAATGGAGAAAATTTGAAAGAAATATCATTGAAACCAGACGCTTTTGCAACCATAGTACGTATTTGCATCGATCATGCTCGGCCACGGCATCTCATTGCCATGGATTCGCGGTTACACTGGCAAGCAAGATCAGAGTTTTCATCATCACACTCTTCATTGGTTCCATTTGGGCAACCTCTTACAAGACAAGGATCTTCCGGTATAATCATTCTAGATATTCTAACGCTTCGTGGGCGGATCAGAGGACTAGCCAGCTGTCCCGACATTAATGTCGTATCCGCCTTGATTATATTATTTTCAGCTGCAAAAGTCACTGGGAAGAAAATTGTGGAAATTATTAATTAGAAGAAAAATAAGGAACTAAAATGGCAGCACAAAAAGTTAGTATATCTTTGCATATGCGTAATAATAGAGAATAGAAGAGAAATAGAAAATACAAACCTGCAGTAGGCATGACAATTAAAAGGTATAGGAACAAACAAGTGATAGTAGTCATAATGTTCGGTTTCGCTGTATTTTGTGTCACAACCAAAAGACTATTTAAAAGCCTCAAAATTTCAAGAGGGAAAACTAAATTTTTTTTTAAAAAAAAAAATAAATAAATAATAATAATAAAGAATTTCTAATATCGCATTCAAGGTGACGATGGACATTGCCGGTCACCCAATATTAGTGTGTGTGTGTGTTGTGTTTTTTGTTTTTTGTTTTTTTTTGTGGGGAATAAAAATGGTTATACCCAATATTATTGTTTTTTTTTTTTAATAGAAATATTATTAAAAAAAAAAAAGGGGATTTACGGAGAATGGAAAAAAAAAAAACTTAATTAGTGAATAAGACACGTTTCCAGAAAGAGTGCGCATACATGTTTACCATGATAAAGTGATGTATTTATGCATATAGTAGTAGAAGGCATTTACGGCACGTTTTCTAGTGGCATTAGAATAGCCGACCTGGGGCGATTCTACCTATTGAATTCTAGGAGCAAAACTGCTATACATTTTGTGATGTATATCGAGAAAAATACTACTATGTATTATGTCATCGGAACACACTACTCACGTAAGTAAACATTTCACATTAAAAATAATGTTTCGAAAGAAAAAAATATTTAGCAAATTAGTGTTTTTATTTTTAATAAGTGAATTCTTTTTTTTTTTTTTTTTGAAAAAGTGAAATCTTATTAATATTTGTATAGAAGTATCACTTTTGTAATGACTATATATTTTTATTTACATAATAAAAGTTAATGTCAATTTCTTCGATTATTGAAGATGATAGGGGAGAATTTAAATTTTAAGGGAGACAAAAAATATATATAATATACACAGTAGTGTTTTTCCGAAACCGAGGGGGGTGACTGCCCCCTCCCCTAAGTAGATCCGGGTTGGAATAAAATTTTCCATGTTGTTTTATACCATTTTTTTTCAAGTCTAAAATTGAGAAATAATAATAATAATAATAATAATAATAATAATAATAATAATAACAACAACTTTGAGTCTTTAAAGGAGAAACATGAAAATATATCCTTTTTGTTTGTTTTTGCTTAAAGCCCCGTGTATCCGGAACCGACTAATCTGAGAGTTACTGACGGATCGTCAGAAATCTGATTTTACTCAGGGATAAGGACTGCAGAAACACGAAAAGATATCCATTTAATGCAAGTTGTAAAAAAAATAGAATTAAGAAAAGCTAAAAAAACCGTGTTTGTGTATTTAAGTACCTTGAGTTAGTCCTGGGTAATAAATTTTTTTTTTTTTTTTTTGTTTTTGTTTTTTGTTGTAAAAAAGGGTAAATGTGAATATAGAAAGGCTGAAATGGTCAGCATATTGAGAATGCAAAATCACACTAATATTATTAGATTAAAACAACACACGACTTACTTACATAAACCACATGTGGGTCCATGTGAGATTTATTTGAACACTTGTAGCCATATTGTTGTTGTTGTTGTTTTTTTTTTTTTTTTTTTTTTTTTTTTTTTTTTTTTGTTTGTTGGTGATGTAGCCACATTGCTTGACTGGGAACTTAGCCTTTTAAGTACCTTGGCTTGTTTTCAATAAAAATAAAGTACCTTGGCTTGCCAATAGGCAATAGTGGATCCAATTTAACAAAGCGCGGGGCACGTATCATGGTATGGATGGGCTGGATAGTGGTGAGCTGAACTGGTTTTTGGATGGGTTGAATTCAATCTTATTGTTATCTACTAAAAAAACTTCTCGGTAGGCTTAGCCCACCCTGCCAACATACCAGCTCTGTCCTTCCCAATGTCCCTAATGAGATCCAAAAGAAAATCGTTGCAGTTTTGTTTTAAAAAAAATAAAAAAACACCATTAATGTCTCATGTGCATCATTGAAATTAGGGGGAATGAGGAGAAGACAAAAATATTTCATCAATTGAGTAGAAGGGCGATCTTTTGAAACTTTTGCATAAAGCGACAAAATTATTTATCCACTATCGAAATTCACTTGTGTTCAAATTCATTTGGTTAAATTCATGCGAAATTCAATCGTTAAATTCACTAATTTTCAAAATTCATTGTCGGGATTCACTGATTTTCTGGATTCATCATCAAAATTCACTATCGAAATTCATCGATTTGGGATTCACTAGGGAGATTCACCGATTTTCGGGATTCATTGTTCATTCTTCTCGCTTATAAAATTACGCAGATTGTCTTCTCCCTATAAAAATATGTAGTTGTCCGTTCTTAATAATATTTCAGTGTGTCTCTTATCCCTAATTTCCCATTGAAATTACTCCGATTCCCCCTCGATTTTTTCTGGATCCTCTGGTGCTCGTAAGTTTAACCTAGATGACCAAATTCCCAACTAAATCCATCATGGTACCAGCCGTGGAGAAACACATGGCAAGATATCTATCAACATAGTAATAGTACATAGCCATGTGTTTGTATTTTTCTATGTATGAATGCAGTAAATTGCAATTTCTTACGTGTTATATATATATATATATATCTTATTTTAAACACATTTATTTTTTAAATTCATCATAATGAAATACTTTGTTCATGGATAAATCCCTTTCGTATCACGAGACAAAATCTAGTGTTGTGATTCATTTTATTTTATTTTAGGGTAAAAATATTTTATAAAGCTATGTTAGCACTAATGGCTGATAGTACATGAGATGGGAAAACTTGCCCTGTCTTTGTAATAATAAATAGAAAAATCTTCCTAAGCTAACAAGTGTGCTGAAAAATATAATTCTCTTCACTTGGGAAACTGAATAGAGTGAAACATAGGAAAACGACTTCAACAGTCTATGGCATCAAAGCGCAAAAAGGCATGTTGGTTTAAGACATATCCAAGAAAAACTAAAGCTTTGGAATAGGGTTATAATTTGTGATCATTGTAAGGGCGGAGCTATGGATAACACAATCAACCTTTTTTTGATACAAAACGAGGTCCAAAGACCTAAGAAAAGAGATTAATGCCTAGGGAGACGAAGCCCCCTCATGTCCTCCGCTAAAATAGGTAAAGCTTCCTCAGGAGGATCTTGAATCCTCACCACCCCTAGACCATTCTAGCTAGAAGATCAGCAACTCTGTTGGCTTCTCTGGGTCTAAAAATGACCTTGACATTCCGGGAACCATTGTCCTTCATAGTAAGGATATCATCTATGAGCCCTGCTGTTCTCATCTCTATTGCAAATGTTCACCGCCAAGACTGCAGCAGTAGGGAATCCGATTCAACCACAAGCCCATTATTCCCATAGTATTTCGTAATCCAAATAGCTCTCGTAATCGCCATCAATTCGGCTATGAAGATGGTATTTCTTTCCATAGCCCCCATAAAGCCTCTAATCCCACGATCATCTTCATATCTAAAGACTCCTTCAATAGCAATTCGATCGCTCAACTCCATCATCATCATGATTGATGCAACTAGCATCACTATTGACCTTGATCCAACCAGAATGAGGTTGTACCATGATATCCACTCAGTTTCCTTGCAAACAGAAAAGCTATAATTAGAACCACAAGACTGCAAGTATTCATTAGCACAATATATGATAGAATTTATAGAATCCAGAGGATTAGCCCTTTTATGTTAAAAAAACCCTGTCTATTTCTATCCTTACATATATGCCAAATGCAGAAAAGGAAGATAGTGTTCTTAGGACCAGTATAGTCGTTATTTCTGATAACAGCACTGTCAATGGAACATTCAACCATCCATTCATGAAAATCAGGTCATTCAAAAAAGACTTCAAAATAGAAGAGGAATTCCAATGTAGTATGAATGTCTAAAAGGCTTTTAAGCCCAAGACATCATTAAACCCTTTTTGGTAAAATTGCTTTTTACCTAATGCCCTGATCTACACTATTTAAAGAGGCTTACATGAAATGAAAAAGAGAAGTTTATTCACAAAAATGGGGCACCACTTTGTAGTTGGGAAAATGGGTTTTCTCTCTCTAAAATACTTAGATCTAAAAGCAAAAGACTAGATCTTTGAAGAGCTTTTAGAGATTGATTCTTTACTCAAATCTTTAGAGCATGCTTGAATTGGGTTCACTACCAAGTGTGGAGTAGGCATTTTTGGAAGATCTTGGATTCCACTCTCTCTGCATCTTTAGCATCATCCACATCAAGAGTTGGTATAATATCTAAACTCCCTTTTGTATTAGATGATTACTATTTAGTAAATACAAGTCTTGTTGTTGATTTTGAGCTGTATATATTATTCTTTTGTGTTTTTTTTGACGATCAATGGTTCAGAACATCCCAGAAACTGTTTCTAGAGTCCTGGGTGAAAACTGACTCGTTGAACCCACCACTTCCCTCGGTTCAGCATCCCAGGAGTCCAATTAGATCCTGGACAAGTCTGGACACGCTCGACAAGTCCGACACCTGTGTGGACTCAGATTGAGGTGTCTTGATGAACCCATCGAGAGCCTTTGGTCAGAGAGTCCCAAAGAGTCCAAGATTTGGATCTGGACATGTTCGGGAAATCAACAACAACATGATATATATAGAAATATCAACAAAATAAACTAAAGATATCTACAATTAATTAATGTGGATCACATGTTGCTAGCTGCTGAAAAGAAGTCTGATGTTCAGAATCTGAAAGACCATCTCAGTGCTGAGTTTGAAATGAAAGATTTAGGTGTAGCTAGGAAGATTTAGGGATGAAGATCTAGAGCGATAGGAGTTAGAGGAAGATGTTCTTGTCCTAAAAAGGTTATATAAAGAAGATTTTGGCCATGTTTGGCATGTCTGCAAAACCAATAGATACTCCTATGGCATCCAATTTTCATTTATCTGTTTATGCTTCACAATCAAAATAAGGAAGGATTACATGTCAAAAGTTCCCTATGCTAGTGAAGTTGGCAGTCTGATGTATGCTATGGTGTGCACTAGGCCTGATCTGGCTCAGGCAGTCAATGTTGTCATGGGGTTTATGGCTTAAACTTGAAAGAAACACTGGAAGACTATGAAAAGGATGTTCAAGTACCTAAGAGGTACAACTAATGTTGGTCTTATCTCTTGGAGGTGATACTCAAGCTTTGGTCACAGGGTACTGTGATGCTAATTATGCAGGTGATGTGGACAGTAAAAAATCAATGGATGGTTATGTTTTCACATTAGGGAATTCAGTTGTCAGCCAGAAAACAACTCTTCAGGTAATAATGGCTTTATCAACTACTGAGACAGAGTACATGGCTCTTACTGAAGCAACCAAGGAGGGTATCTGGTTGAAGGGACTAGTCAGTGATTTGGGGCTACATCAGGATCAAACAGAGATATATTGTGATAGTTTGAGTGCAATATGTTTGGTTAAGGATCAGGTTCATCATGAGAGAACCAAACATATAGATGTGAGATATCATTTCCTAAGGGATGAGAAGACGATTCAAGTAAGGAAGTTCAGCACCACGGAGAATCCTGCCGATATGCTTACTAAACCGGTTCAGCAGAGCAAGTTTCAGTTGTGTCTGGACTTGCTGAACATCAAGAGCTTATAATTTGAAGTCTGTATACTCGGCTGATGGCAGATCAACTAAGTGGATTCTATGGAGAAGTCGGGTACAGTACATCCCGGCATTGACGAATGCATCTGGTACAGTACGTCTGATTATGCAATCTGGTGACTTTGAATGAGAATTCAATTCAATGTGGAGATTTGTCAGCAAATGTGACGTGATCTCTACATCTGGTGAAACTAATAATCTGTGGTCAGCTGAGAATGATGGTCAGTTGAGCAAGAGTATTCAAATTTGGAAGTCAGCTGGGTTGAAGTGCAGTTGAGTTCATCTATCAGCAGAGTAGTCTGATGAGTTCTGCTGAATATTGTGGGTAACATCTGAGCTGATTGGTTACACAGCTGGTGGAGTCAGCTGGAGCTGGGGTCCATATCAAGGGCATTTATAGGAATTCTGATATGACTTAATGGCGGTTAGGGTTTAGGATTCCTAGGCTATAAATACCAATGTTGTAATCAATGTAAAGTGTGATAATCTTCATATATTTTTGTGCATAACAAAATATCTCTGTTTAGGTCCGTGGAGTAGTCGGCACAATACCGGAAACCACGTTAAATCCTGTGTTCTTCTTGTTTTTGTTATTTTGGCATTGCCATTATCTTTTACGTTTGAATGGCTTATGTGTTTGTTCTTTATTGAGTAGCAAGATATACGCATCTATTTTAACACCATCTGAATCAAACAGGTTCTCATCTGAAGTGGTGTTCTTGTCTGGAGTTAAGTCTCATCTAGCGAAATCACGTCTGAAGCTATTTAACATTGTCGGCTAGGTTTTAAGCACTATAAATATGTCTGTTTGTAACATAGGGCATAGAGGCGAATCTTTGTAATAATTGGGTGATAATAAATTCCCCATTTCTGTCTGTTGATGTAGTCAACACAATGTTGACGAACTACGTTAAATTATGTGTTCTTGTTTTGTGTGTGTGTTTGATTGTTAAATTTATGTTCTTTCTCGCCCAGCCGTTACAACAAACTGGTATCAGAGCTAGGTTTCATTGTGGAATCAGCAACATGTTCGAGCAAGGTTGATTGGCACCAAGGTCGTAATTGACACTGGGTATTGGAACTCCGAATGTATTACCTAAAATTTTCGGGTACACTATCCAACCCACGAATGTTGCTATAGACATGTCAAATGCATTTTACGATAAATTGTTGGCACAGCTTGGTTACGATCTTCAACTTTATAAATGGACGCCCCTTACTTTCCTCGCTTCTACATGATGCAGATCGGGTGGTGACAAAAGACAACTCGCCACCCCTGGTGATTATATAGCCTACCTAGGCCGCAACCCCGTTTAATGGATTTCAATGAAACAAACCACCATTGTCTCCTCCTCCACTAGGGTTGAATATCGCTCTGTTGCAGCTGTCATAGCCGAGCTCAACTGGGTCACTTTTCCTCTTCAAGATCATGGTTTTCCAACCTCAGTGACAATCTTGACACAAATAAATTTTGTGGCAATCCGGTCTTTTACTAGCGTTTGAAACAAGTGGCAATGGACTAACTTTATATTCGAGATCAAATTCAGAATGGTCTCTTACATTTACACGTCAATGCTAACGATCAGCTGGTTGACTCTCTTACAAAGTCTTTACAAAGACCAACTTTATTTACATCAACAAGGTAAGTTAGGCAATCGTGTCCAACTTGAGTATGATATTACCGATAATATATCATATATATTATTTATTTGAAATATTCTACTCATTAATTAGTTTTGGATATCCGTAGTTCATATTTTAGATATTTCTAAATTGTTGTTGTACTATCCAAAAGTATATTTAAATAATGCGTGTAACACACTAATTATCAATATACTTGAATAATTTTCTCACGCTTTTGTCAGAATGAGCTGTAAATTAAGTAATTCACAACGATGAATTTTTATCTTTTGAGGGCCACAACGATAAATTTACTAACTAGATAAAATGCATATGTATAAAATCGGTGGTTTATGGTGGTCCAGAATCACCATGTCGCATTTGGTCCACCAATGAAATTTTTTTTTAAAAATGTAAAAACATGACATTTATATTTTACACAGTGGACCTTTGTGTGTTTTATTATTTTTTTCTTATTGTTCTTGGATCACAAAGTCATATTTGGTCCAGGACCGTAATAAAAATTCCGGTATAAAATTACATATATGGATTATTATTAAGTATGGTATAAATTTACAATTGATAATGATTTTATGAAATTGCATTCTACTACTTTGGCTACATAGAAAAATTCGAACAGATGGGCAAGCATTTCTTTTTTCCTTATTTCTTTTGTCATTTCTATGTCCTAAAATCACCTATCGCCATGTGTTAATCCACGACATTTACATGAGTGGATTTAGTTGCAAATATGACCATAAGAAGAGAAATGGGCCAAACACTTTTTTTTTTGTTTTTGGTTTTTAATTGTCAAGGCATGCCAACTGGCTCGGGATCCGATACCATATTGTGAGGATCAGCGATTAACGCCAGATTAAAACCAATCAGATTAGTAAATGTCTTTATTATATTGAGGGACGAAACCAGGATTTTTTTTTCCGGGTGGGCTGAAGCCTAGAATCAAAATTTTCGTGTCGTTATACTATAGGGCAATTTTTTCAACGCTCTACGATTCAAGAAAAATCATTTGATCAGCCCTTAAATAGGAACACCTAGCCACCTTCCAAATGGGCTGAGTTACAAATGGGAGTTACAAAAGGGCTGCAAACTAAAAGTTGGGTGAAATTTGAGTTACAAATGGTCATCAGATACTACAAAAAAAAAAAAAAATGCGGGTGGGCTCACCCACCCTAGCCAAACCTCTGAATTACGTCGCTATCGACTATATTTCCTTATATCCCGCCTATGTTTATCCTCTTGTTCAAAAATCTGATGTTGTATCTATTTTTACTCGATTTAAAGTAATTGATGAAAAAATCTTTGACAACAACATAAAATTTTAACATTAACAATGACCAGTGATAACATTACCTTAAACACTTATCTTGCCCAAAATCAAATCAATCACTTCACTACCCCCCCCCCTCCCCTGATTCTTCCTACACAAAGGTTTTTCAAGGCGGTGTCATCTTCATAATGTTGAATGGGGCAATGCTTCTATTCCTTTTACTTTTTTGCCATATGCTCTGGTCACTGTTGTTAATCTTATCAACTGCATCCCTTCCTCTACTTTTACAATAATTGCAAAGTTTTAAACAATATTCAAATATCACGGATTATTACTTGATAATGATATTATGAAATTGCATTTTACTACCTTGGCTACATAGAAAAATCCGAACACATGAGCAGGCATTTATTTTTATCATATTTATTTTGTCATTTCATATTTATCTATTGCCATGTGTATATCCATGGAATTTACTTTTGTGGATTTAGTTGCTAACGTGACCATATGAGTTAAAAGGACCTACCGTCTCCGTCCAAAATAAAGTCAATTTAAATTTATTTTTTTTGCCTTATAATATAATTCTATTTTGGAAACCAATGAACCATTCATTATATTTTTCTCTTTTTACTCATTATTTATTATATACTTTGCATGTTTTTTTTCACTATTTTCATTAATAACGGTTGAAGGTTATTTTAGACTTTTAATTAAAATTAATGGCACACAACCGATTTAACTAATATTCTTAATTTGTGTAAAAAATCCAAACGGACATATATTTTGAGACGAAGGTAGTTGTATATATGTTATATAGATTTTAGTCCGGAATGACAAAATTATCAAAAATCGGGATAGAAGAAAGCGTAATTTAATAAGCGACAAAAGAACAATTATGTAAGAATAAATATGAAAGAATAAATGAAGAATAGAGTAAATATGAAGAATAATTGTAAACACAAAGAACATTAACACGCCAAGAATAATTTTAAAGTAACAATTGTGATTTTTGTCCTTTATAATAATGAAAATGTTACTTTTGTCCTTCTGTACTCCATTTATTAATTTTTTCATGCCCTCGCGCCTTCCCCTATGTTATATGCAAGAACATGTACATCTTCCTTTAGGTTTTGTGCATGCATTACAACTACTTTAGCTTGAGATGTGCTACAAATCAGACACAAGTGACACACAAGATATAAACAAGAAGTAGACATTGAAACTAGATGACTTATAAGAAGGATAAAGTAGATCAAGGTTCCTTTACATGCTTGGTTTTATCCTCTTAAACAATGTCGGTGAATATATTGCCTTAAACACTTATCTTGCCCAAAATGAAATCATTCACTACACCACTCCCCAACACCCCAATAGAGAATGGTTTTTCCGAACACCGTCATCTTTAAATTGTCAAAATATATGCCTCGATTAGCCCTGTACTTAAGCATGCCTCGATTGCTTTGAATTTTTGGCCCCATGCTATAGTCACTGATGTTAGCTTATCAATTGCATGCCTACTCCTATTCTTGACAAACAATCACCCTATGAGTGCATTTTTGGTACTTTTCCTAATTATAATAAATTTCATGTTTTTAGTTGATTGTGTTATCCAAGGCTAGCTCTGCACTTACAATAATCACAAATTACAAACCCATTACAAAGCATTGCTTTTTATGGATATGCCTTAAACCAACATGCATATTATTGCTTTAGTACCACCGAGTCTCGTTTATATGTCTTTGTCATGTTAAGTTTGTTGAAGATGTATTTCCCTTATGCATTATGTCTTCCACCACTTCATTTGATTCTGTTATAGCCGTAGTATTGGATGCGAAATAAATAAATAAACAGAAATTTAAGAACACCTTTTATTAATCTGAAATAAAAACATTACAATATTGTAATTGAAAATGAAAATGAAACGAAAGGATATCTCCAATTGAGGCGAGATGAAACTCTGTCCTTAAGACAAATTTGCTCCGGCTTGTACCCCGATTTATGCAATTGTCTCCCAGGATTACTCAATTACCTATTCAGAAAAGAGGTACTACACTTTCTGAACAACTTCGAACTCTGATGATGCCCAAAAACTCTTCACTATGAATGCAGAAAACTATTTTATGCAATGGAATGTATGCTTGAATACTTCTGTGTTTTTTGTGTGTATTTTCCATCTTGTGAGGACTTGTTTATATATATAGAGGCTCAGATTGTAATGGAAGAGTCCCTGCAATTAATTTCATTTATTGCATAACTTCCACTACTTCCACTTTACTCCAAGTATTGATGATAACAGGTTCGAAGATGAAAGGTCTCAGAAAAAGATAAAAAGTCTCAGCTGACTGAGACATTCAGTCTGCTGAAGGTGCCTTGGCCGAACCCTCAACTGACTTCTCCCCTGCTAATGCTGAGTTTGCCTCAGCTGACTTCTCCCCTGTCTTTGCTGAGTTTCGTCCATCGACTCACCTCACCATCATCTCGATTTTGGTGGCGATGATCTTGAGTTGCCTCGGTGAATGTCGATTTTCGATCTTTGAGTTGCCTCACCGAAGGCCGAACGACGTTGGTTTCGATTCACCAACTCGGCCTCAATGAATTGTCGATTCGGCTATGCGTTTCAGCTTGCCACCCCGCTGACTTTGTCCAAAAAGATAATACTAGCCCTCAGGCACAAATCCCCAAGCCCAAGGTCAGCCAACGGCACAGCGGGCGCGGCGCGGCACAAGCGCGTGGCAATTTTAGTAAGAACATCGTGCCTGCAAAACC
Organism: Gentiana macrophylla; assembly: GCA_026214975.1. NCBI lineage: Eukaryota > Viridiplantae > Streptophyta > Magnoliopsida > Gentianales > Gentianaceae > Gentiana > Gentiana macrophylla. The sequence continues at coordinate 20,788,300 of CM047816.1, read as the reverse complement.
ATTCGAACTCTCGCCTTTCTCTAGGAGCTTATACAATCATCAACTATTATCATATAAATACTTGACATTGGAACACTCATGTTCCAATGTGGGATAAAGTTTTACACTACTTTACTTCTCATATCTCACAACAACTTAAAGCGTTAATATCTCATTCACCCGCACTCCGAATTGAATGATTTAAAATCCTATTGTCAACTACGTAGCACGTAGTTTCCAATGATTTTAATAAAGTCTCGATAACTTTAATAAATGTCTTATCGAACTCACCTTTTAAAATTGTTGTCATAAATGATTAAAAAATCGATAAAATCATTATTCCTCTATTTTCTCCAACAATCCCCCACATGAATGGATATTAATGCATATGCTGACTCTGAAGAGATTTCTGACAGAAAAATATTGCATTAGGAGAGGTAGCTTCTGGCTTTGAACCTGCCTTAGTGAAATACTATCGGATCTACTCGGCTAATCAGTGAACTATGTTTTGAACTGTTCAGCCTTTATTGTAAAACCAGACAATAGTACGCACACAATATTTCCCTGAACACCATATTTGGTTCACATGATTGTGTTCATTTTGGCCTTGAATTTAACCAAGTTATAGGAATCATTAAAAGTTTTCACTTAACCTTTACACCACTGACAGATAACACTTTTATTCACAGAATGGGTAAGTTTTCACGGAATCTTCATAACTTAGTTATCCCATTGAACCATGATCTTGGGATCTCCAGTCAACATGGTTGGGTTACCATTACAAAGTTTATGTCATAATAGGATTAAGTCCCATTCCGAGTGTCAATTTTGACATTTGATCTCTAGGTAAACCTTTTGTAACCTTTTGTAAACCTTTTGACATTGATAACAAGTTTTAAGACATGAATTCGTCAATATAACAACAATTAAACACTACTCATTCCCAATTTCATCAATTAGAGGGTGATTTCTTCAATTTTCACATGATTTGACTATGAGATGTTTAGCTACTCATCACAAAACAAGAAATAACAATCAAGGAAAGGATTAAAGCCATAAAACAAGAAGAGAGATGCTATTAATTACCAAAATCACAGAGAAGTTGTGATTACATCAAGCTCCATCAACACCCATGTCACTTGGTGGAGAAGGAGATCCAAAATGCAAAAATCCAACAAAGAGAGCTTGAATCAAAGCTAAATTGTGTTTAATTTAAGAGAAAAGAGTGAAAGAAGAGCTAATCTAAGGGAGAGATGGGGAAATTTCGATCTAAAAGGGTAGAGGAGTGTCTAAGAGAGTGTGTGTGGAATTGGGTGAGAAAAAACTGTTTTTATTCCTCTCAAAAAACACAGTTATAAATTCTGCAGAAATCTCGGTAAGCACCAAGAATAGTCTGGTAACTACCGAGATTTCTGTACATTCTGCCCAACATATGGTGAGTTCTGGTGACCACCACGATGACTTCGGTAACTACCAGGAATGCAGAGTTGTGAATTTAAGCTTTTTTCTTCAACTTTTCCATCCCCGAGCTTCGGTTTCATCTTTCTAAGCCTCATGCCTCAACTTCCGGGGTATACGAGTCACCTATTTCCTGCATTTCACATACCAACAACATATCGAGCGTAATTCCGCAAGAAACATATGGCTCGTAAAGGGCCAATACATCGTGAAAATGTGAGATTTTCCATCTATTTGATGGTTTACCTCATAGTGAATGCTCAATGTGATTTCGCCCTATAAACGGTCTAAAACTACCCAAACCAAGCCAAAAATGTCGTAAATGGGGACTAAAATATGCACCGGAGCATAGTGAAGTTGACTCTCATCAACCACCCCACACTTAGCGTTTGCTCGTCCTCGAGTAAAACGAGCATTTTAAAAGAAACCAAAGAGTCAACGTTACATGCGTAGGTCAGCCAATCACATATCAAAGATAACCGACAAGTAAAAGAGTAAATATATACCACTTAACCCTACCTTATCAAGCAAACGGGATGTGTGTATGTGAATAGCTTCTCCTACATTTTCACGGTTCACCGGTTTGGATTATGGACGCTAGGTTAATACGACTACACCATATGCTCATACTTCATAAACATCTCCACTAATAATCGGGTGTCACGGATTTTATTAACACAAAAAAAAACAAGTAATAATCCGGTTAACCTCAAGTATAAGGATCGTAGTAAAAGTGGTTAATGCCGGGTCGATCTTACGGGGAACTGAACAATTGTGATTCTAGTTTTTGTCTAACCTAAGCTATGTCACGAAACTAATCTAAACAGCGAATAAAACAAAACAGAAGATAAAACTAGACAGAGGATGGAATCCAAAGCTAGGAAGAATACAGGTTGCAAACCTTTAACTAACGAATCTGAGATGCAGATAAAAGTAAACTAACTAAACAAATTCAAGGTTTAAGGATTTAAATCTAATGTTTAACGAGCCAAACGAGGATTGATCCACCTATCCAACAAGCATTGATTCCCTATCTTGATTATAGTGTGGTTCTTATCTAGGTTGTGATTCACCTTATCTAAACATGAACCTTAATTCCTTAGAAAGTTCATCTATTAATCAATTATCTTCCAATGCAAGATTAACGCGTTTTCTAACCAAAGGTGTAAACTTTATGTTTATAATCTAGCAATTAAACCTATTAACTTCCGTTAGGATAGATTCAAATACTATTCCTATTCATGGTGATCTACGGTTTATAGAGATTTCCATCAACAATAAACAATCAACACATGCAAATCTTTCGATATAAAAGCAATTAAACATAATAAACATGAATAGAGAAACAACCTTTAATAAAACTCAGTATAATCGATGAAAACGAAATCAACAATCGTTGGATGGCTTCACAATACTCGTTTGATGAAGCTTTTAGCTTCGAACATCCTCAAGAACTCAAATTTGCGTAAACATTGCATAAAAGTAACTAATTTGATCTAGATCTAAAGTGCATAAAAACTGGAATAAATAGGAGAAAAACGCAGCCTAAAGCCGCCCCTAGGTTTAGGGTTTGAATAATGTGTATATGGTATATCATAAGTGGAGAAAACAAGCGCTATTTATAGATTTCAAGTCGGTTTCACTAAGTCGGCCGACGGACGCCCGCTCGCTTCCTCCGACGCTCGTCTAAATAGATCTGGATCGCCAGACGCCTGCGTTCGATAGCAGCGCCCAAACTCTCAGATCAAAATCGCTCCTCCGGACGCCGTGCCTGCTTGATCAAACGCCCGCCCACTCGACGGGACTCGACGCTTGTTGTTCGACTTGATATAATTTTGATTTCTTAATCTTCATCTCTTTTTTCTCTAAGTCATTCTTTCATTATCTCTTTTATCATCAATTAACTCGAACTTAATCAACTTTTGATCATCTCTTGAGCCTCAACCATGTATCTATAACACATAAAAACATCGCAAAATGTAATAATGCTCAAATAATCATAAAATCACAATTAAAACACCAAAATTAACCAAGTTTGCGATTAACTCATTTAAAATCTCATTTGCTCAATATATCCATTAAACACTCGTTTCTTATGCAAATTCATACAAATACGGGGGAAAATACCATAGAATATAGCGTTATAAATCGTACAAAATCACCCTTAACATCGGGGCCAACCGAGGTTAAGTAAGGTCAAGTAGGACTTGCACGGTTGTAACGTTAGGCTAGGGACGGGGCTAACCGAAGGGAATTTCTGGGGAATAAACAACAAAGAGATAAAAACGAGCAAGCTTAATCACGGGGTGTGTCAATACAAAACGTAGCTAGCTCTCCCCTTCTCTAGCTCAAAAAAAAAAAAAAAATGAAACTCGAAACATGATCCAAGAAAATAGAATGCCATATCGCACTATGTCTCAAGTGTAACGAGGCAAAAGCATACAAGAATCATGTTTCTATATTAAGGATTGATCCCAAACACCAACATCATATAACAAATCACAACATGAATCCCAAAATACTTGGCTTTCTTTGACTCAACCTTTATTACACTTTTATTGACTTTTATTGCAAGCTTTCTTTGATTGATTTCATTTTCTTTTGACTTTTATCTTTTCTTTTTTTTTTTTTTTTTTTTTGACAAGAAGGCTGCATTATACAATTTAAATAGGTTGAGTCAAAGGCCATCACGTACATACTATATAAAAATGAGCTCCTACCCTCCAAATCGTAAAATAGCTCGTAAAAATCAACTCCTCTATACATATGTACTCCTCTACCACCCCACACTTGCTTTAGCAAGTGTGCTCAAAAATGAAAAGATTAAGCTTGACTCGTAGGGTGTCCAAGGAAACGAAGACCACAAATAAGGCTTGGGGGTCGGGAAATTACTGGCTACAAACGAATGGCTAAGTGTCGGATGGGGTCTAACCATCCTACCAAGGCTTAGAAGGGTTACTGTGGAATATGTCATGGGATGGCTATCTGGCTCTAGTTAGGTCAATGAAATTCCATAACTATCATCCCAAACTGTACCAAGGTCGGCCTTTCTATTTCGTCTCGAAGTTAATGGTATGAGTTCTAGGTAGCCGAATTGTGCCTAAGTCTACCATAATCGGTCACTAGTTACCGTGGTTCATGAAATCGAAGCTATACGTGCATGAAAATCTCATTTTCAAGATAAGGTAGTAAGCCAAGTAACATGCATTCAAACATTCACTAAACCATTTATCCTATCAATGTGAAGGCTCAACATACGAATCCAACATCAATACCATGGAAAATTTTAAAAATTGCTCAAATTTTGCTAAAGAAGTGACCGAACGAGAAGCATACAACACAATGGCCAGAAAAACAATGAAGCACATATCAAAGCTAAGCCTACCACCCCCCACTTTAAATGCAACATTGTCCTCAGTGTGTGAATGATAAAGGAGAAAGAAGGCTTAGCTTAACCCGGGAGAGAGGCGCAAACCATGTACATGACTTATCCACGAAAGCTCCACTCGAATACCTAAAGCCATGAGACAAAAACACCAAGAAAACGCATGCACGGGGAACAACCACCGTGCCAAAAGCAAGCAACAAATATCGAGATATAATAAAAGAGCGCAAAGTCACATACACGATCATATGAAACCAAAAAGGGGAACCGACTCGGGGCGCATGCGATGCAATAACAATCAAACAAGTAAAACAACATCCATGCAAAAAGATACGAGCCAACAACGGATCGAAGAAGAACCACTCAAAAACGGTACCCATACCCCCAAAGTATCACCCTAGACCACTCCTAGCACAAAAACTAAAGCAAAAACAGAGAAATGGTGGGTTGCCTCCCCCAAGCGCCTTTGTTTTACGTCATTGGCTTGACTTATTAAGAAACTAAAGGAAAAGCAACAAAGCACGAGTGGAATGAAAGAAAAAAATTGCACATCTTTTGCTCAATAGCATCAAGAACATGGCAATTATAAAAAAAAAACTTTCATCCACTTTTATTTTGAACACAAAAAAAATCTACCTAAAACATTCTAAGTTTAAAGTCCTTAGTTCGACTTTGTACCGGCAACAATGCTAAGGATAATTATACCAAAGGAGAGCAAACCGTTGCCTCTCCTTACACAAATCAAAAGAATTGAGCACACCCTTAAAATGTGGCAAGACAAACAAGGGGCTCAATCCCCACCACCAAGATTGGTTCAAGAAATTCACCGTGCAACACAATGAATTAAATTTCCCTGAATTAGAGCATATGCCAAGTAACAAAGATTCAAACACCAAGTAATAACATTTTGGCTCAACCACAACATCAACATATTCAATGTGATCCACCACCACAATTTTTTCAATAAGGTTCAAAGGAGAAGGAATAATTGATTCACTAGTAGCATGATTCATACCTTCTTCATAACATTCGTGATGGGTGATTATCTCAAGAGTCGTCGGTTGAGCAAATGAAATTTCATCATTTTTAGCACTTATCTCAAGCTTCCTCTTCTCATTCAATTGCTCTACCCGGTTCTCCAAGTTCTTTATTGCCGATTGAAGAGTAGTAAATGTGTTGTTGGAACTAGACTGAAGATCCCTCAACTCACGACCTTGCTCTTCTATCTCACGGCCTTGCTCTTGCAAAGTCTTGTTGATTTGCTCCAATAACACTTCAGTCGTACTCTTTTGCACTGAAGAAACTATTTGTGGAGGTTGAGCATATTTCAAATAGGCATTGGTGTATTGAAACTGAGAACTTGGAGGACTCCCCCACTCATTGTTGTATGGTGATGTGTATGGGTTGAAATGATAATATGGTTGGAATCCAAAACCCATACCACCGGAATTAAAGCCCCCAAATGATTAGGGAGGAGAGCCCTCATGTCCATATGGATCCATACACTGTGATTCAAGGAAACAACAAGAACACAATCACGGTATCCAGTCACCACCACCACCGCAGTAGGTGGTGTGACTCTTCAACATAAATCTAACATCAAGAAAGAAAACAAAACAAAAGAAATAAAACAACCTAAGCCTAAGTCTTCAAAAGACTTATGTGATATAGAATAATTCCCCGGCAACGGCACCAGAAAAATTTGATGGCCAAAATAGTAACGACCAACCTTAACCGGCAGAGTACCGGGTCGGAAGTACTATAGAGGTGAGTAAGGTCGTATCCCACGAGGAATTTATCGACTACCAAAGCCGTTTTCGAATTTAGTTTAGGTCAACCAAGATATTTCAAGTTTAATTACACTAAAACAAAATATAAACTAAAATAATTAAGGAGAGAAAAAGACATAGCCAAACTATGATCCAATTGATGACTTTCACACCTCCAATCGATTAGCTCGGGAATGGGATTAACCAACCTACCAACCTCTACTTATATCGACTCATTCATGGGTGCAAACTCCTAAGCTAGTATACGACGCCATACAACAATCGAACACCCTTTGTCCGGTTCAACAGTCCGCCTTTAAGAATTTAATTGACCGAAACAAGATTAACGCGCTAGAGTTGCCCGATTTCACAACCGATTGAACCTCACTCCCTAATCAATCTAAACAACTCAGTTGATTATAAAGAATGATCTTAAAACCTTTTTTCCCACACCCCTTCGCAACATACATTTATAAAAGTGATGTGTTTGTTCATGAACTAAGTGTACAGTCCAATTCAAGCATTGATAACAAGTTTTAAGACATGAATTCATCAATATAACAACAATTAAACACTACCCATTCCCAATTTCATCAATTAGAGGGTGATTTCTTCAATTTTCACATGATTTGACTATGAGATGTTTAGCTACTCATCACAAAACAAGAAATAACAATCAAGGAACGGATTTAAGCCATAAAACAAGAAGAGAGATGCTATTAATTACCAAAATCGCAAAGAAGTTGTGATTACATCAAGCTCCATCAACACCCATGTCACTTGGTGGAGAAGGAGATCCAAAATGCAAAAATCCAACAAAGAGAGCTTGAATCTAAGCTAAATTGTGTTTAATCTAAGAGAAAAGAGTGAAAGAAGAGCTAATCTAAGGGAGAGATGGGGAAATTTCGACATAAAAGGGTAGATGAGTGTCTAAGAGAGTGTGTGTGGAATTGGGTGAGAAAAAAACTGTTTTTTTTCCTCTCAAAAAACGCAGTTATAAATTCTGCAGAAATCTCGGTAAGCACCAAGAATAGTCTGGTAACTACCGAGATTTCTGTACATTCTGCCCAACATATGGTGAGTTCTGGTGACCACCAAGATGACTTCGGTAACTACCAGGAATGCAGAGTTGTGAATTTAAGCTTTTTTCTTCAACTTTTCCATCCCCGAGCTTCGGTTTCATCTTTCTAAGCCTCATGCCTCAACTTCCGGGTATACGAGTCACCTATTTCCTGCATTTCACATACCAACAACATATCGAGCGTAATTCCGCAAGAAACATATGGCTCGTAAAGGGCCAAAACATCGTGAAAATGTGAAATTTTCCATCTATTTGATGGTTTACCTCATAGTGAATGCTCAATGTGATTTCGCCCTATAAACGGTCTAAAACTACCCAAACCAAGCCAAAAGTGTCGTAAATGGGGACTAAAACATGCACCGGAGCATAGTGAAGTTGACTCTCATCATTCACCTTTGTTCTTGACTAAGTGTAAACTTAAGTCAATTGGAGTTTTCACAGGACTTTCATGAAAGACATTAAATCTTTTTAGAACAGACTCAATATAATGAGACTGTGTCAAAGCAAGTCCATCAGACATTCTAGAGATTTTAATTCCCAAAATTACATCTGTCACTCCCATGTCTTTCATATCAAAATTTCGAGTCAACGTCTTCTTCGTATTCATGATTATATCACGAGTACTTCCTATGATCAACATGTCATCAACGTATAGACATACTATCACATTGGAACTAGAAGTGTTTTTGATATAGACACATTTTTCACACTCGTTAATTTTAAACCCATTTGACAGCATTGTCTGATCAAATTTTTGGTGCCACTGTTTTGGTGCTTGTTTGAGCCCATACAGTGATTTAACGAGTCGACACACTTTGTGTTCGTGACCTGGAACTACAAAACCCTCGGGTTGTTCCATGTAAATTTCTTACTCTAATTCACCATTTAAAAAAGCAGTCTTAACATCCATTTGATGGATTTCCAAATTATAGACTGCAGCGATCGCAATAAGAACCCTTATTGAAGTGATTCTAGTTACCGGTGAATATGTATCGAAGAAATCAAGACCTTCTTTTTGTCGATAACCCTTGGCTACTAATATGGCCTTATATTTATCAATAGATCCATCAGCTTTAAGTTTTTTCTTAAAAATCCACTTACAACCGAGAGCTTTATGCCCTGGTGGGATATTAACCAACTCCCAAGTATGATTTTGCATGATGGAATTTATTTCACTTTTGATCTCTTCTTTCCAAAGTAAGGAGCTTTCGGATTTGTGAGCCTCAAAGATATGTTCTTGGATCATTTTCTACCATATAGGTGAGAAAATCTGGACCGAATGACGTTGAAGTCCTGGTCCTTTTACATCTACGAGGTTCTGGTTCCTCATTTTCTAAAGTATTATCCTCCGTGGATTCAAGTGTCCGCTTACTGGACTTGCGTCTTTTTTGTCTTTATTAGGAAAGACATCCTCGAAAAACACAGCATTTCTTGACTCCATGATTGTATTCACAAGTACATCAGGGATGTCAGGTTTGTGCACTAGAAATCTATATGCACTACAGTTATTCGCATAACCGATAAATACGCAATCTATCGTTTTAGGCCCAATCTTAATTTGTTTAGGTTTAGGCACTTCTACCTTTGCTAAACACCCCCACACTTTTAAGTATTTGTAGCTTGGCCTATGACCTTTCCACAACTCATATGGGGTCTTGTCCATCTTCTTGGATGGAATACGATTAAGAATGACATTTGTTGAGAGGATCGCCTCTCCCCACAAGTTCTGAGGTAAACCCAAACTTATCAACATAGCATTCTCATTTCTTTCAATGTGCAGTTTTGCATTTAGCAATACCGTTTGATTGAGGTGTGTACAGAGCAGTAGTTTGACGAATAATGCCAGATTCTGAACATAGTTCATTAAATGGTGCATCATATTCACCACCTCTATCACTACGAACCTTTTTGATTCGTTTGCTAAGTTGATTTTCGATTTCATTCTTTTGGTTTTTGAAAGCCTCAATTGTCTCATCTTTGCTACTTAGCAAATAGACATAACAGTATCTTGTACAATCATCGATAAATGTTACAAAGTATTTTTTACCGCCTCTCGATTGCACAAATTTTAAATCACACAAATCTGTATGAATTAATTCCAACGGTTCTGTGTTTCTTTCCACTGATGGAAACGGTGCCTTAGTCATTTTCGCTTCGACACATATTTGGCATTTATCAGTTTCATTAAACTTTAAATTTGGTAATAAATCTAAATTCATCATTCTACGAATTGATTTATTATTCACATGTCCTAATCGATTATGCCATAAACAAGAAGATTCAAGCAAGTACGCAGAAGTAGATGCAATTTTATTAGCCTCATCGGGCACAACATTCTTAGGCATAATAGCCATTACATTCAACTTAAACATACTCTCGGTGAGATATCCTCTACCGACAAACACTTCATTTTTTGTTAGAATGACCTTATCAGAACCAAACACCATCTTGAACCCAGCCTTGCTTAACATAGCACCAGAAACTAGATTCCTACGAATGTCAGGAACATGGAGAACATTGGTCAATGTCACCTTCTTCCCGAAGTCATCTTCGTAATCACATTGCTCTGCTCCCGAATGTTTGAATGAGAAGAGTTTCCCATCCACAGTTTCTCACCATTTCCAGCCTTATAGGTTGAAAAAATTGCACGGTCAGCACATACATGTCTTGTGGCTCCAGTGTCCACAAACCATTGTCTTGGATTCCCCACAAAATTGCATTCTGTCATCACAGCACAAAACATGTCATCATCACCATTCAGTTTGATCAGTTTTTTTTTTCATTATATCTAATCGAATCGAATATCGGAATCGAATTGATATTAATAAAAAATGTTCAGAACGAACTGAATATTTATTTTCTTCTCGCATACAGATACTTTTCAGAGCATAAGAAAGCTCTGGAAATTTGTCTTAAGATTGTTATATCCGTAGTATCGTAATGGAAAAAAATAAATAAACAGAAAATTAAGAACACCTTTTATTAATCTGAAATAAAAATATTACAATATTTTAATTGAAAATGAAAAAGAAACGAAAGGATATCTCCAATTGAGGCGAGATGGAACTCTGTCCTTAAGACAAATTTGCTCCGGCTTGTACCCCGGTTTATGCAATTGCCTCCCAGGATTACTCAATTACCTGTTCAGAAAAGAGGTACTTCACTTTCTGAACAACTTCGAACTCTGATGATGCCCAGAAACTCTTCACTATGAATGCATAAAACTATTTTATGCAATGGAATGTATGCTTGAACACTTCTGTGTTTTTTGTGTGTGTTTTCCATCTTGTGAGGACTTGTTTATATAGAGGCTCGGATTGTAATGGAAGAGTCCCTGCAATTAATTTCATTTATTGCATAACTCCCACTACTTCCACTTTACTCCAAGTATTGATGATAACAAGTTCGAAGATGAAAGGTCTCAGAAGAAGATGAAAAGTCTCAGCTGACTGAGATATTCATTCTGCTGAAGGTGCCTTGGCCGAACCCTCAGCTGACTTCTCCCCTGCTGATGCTGAGTTTGCCTCAGTTGACTTCTCCCTTGCCTTTGCTGAGTTTCGTCCAGCTGACCCAGCCTCAGCCTCATCTCAGTTTCAACTGACTAATGCTGAGTTGCCTCAGCTGAATGTCAGTTTCTGATGAACGACGTCACTTTCTGATTCAGCCAACTCAGCCTCAGCTAAATTGGCAGTTCAGCTTGCGTTTCAGCTTGCCACCCCACTGACTTTGTCTAAAAAGATAATACTAGCCCTTAGGCCCAATTCCCTAAGCCCAAGCCCAATGTCAATGTCAACGGTCAACGGGCACGGGCGGGCGGAGGCAGCGCGCGCGCGCGAGTGTGGCAATTTTAGCAGAACATCGTCTGTCTAAAACCATTCTGAACTCTCTCCCTTTCTCTAAGACCTTATACCAATCTTCAACTATCATCATATAAATACTTGACATTGGAACACTCATTTTCCAATGTGGGTTAAAGTTTTACACTACTTTACTTCACATATCTCACAACAACTTAAAGCGTTAATATCTCATTCACCCGTACTCCAAATTGAATGATTTAAAATCCTATTGTCAACTACGTAGCACGTAGTTTCCAATGATTTTAATAAAGTCTTGATAACTTTAATAAAAGTCTTATCGAACTCGCCTTTTAAAATAGTTGTCATAAATGATTAAAAACTCGATAAAATCATTTTTCCTCTATTTTCTCCAACAGATTCCACCGCCACTTACAGCATGCATACTGACCCCTCATTCTCTATCGCCACCCACCGCTCTCCCATCCTACCTCTCCATCTCTTCTCACCTCTACTCCCTCTTCTCAACCTTCACCTCCCACACATATAACTTTCCATGTCCATTCGGACCCCAACTCTACCCATCATATGCAAACACGTGCCAAAAACTTTATCCGGAAACTTATCCAAGAACTTAATCGCTTTATCCATCTCAATTCTTCTAATTAAGAACATAACCACAACCACTAAAGCCCTTAAGCATCCTAAGTGGCGTAATGAAATGCAAGAGGAGTATGATGCTTTGATGCATAATGATACCTAGGAATTCGATCCCCCAACTTCACATTCAACATAATTGGCTGTAAATCGGGTTCTCGTTTAAAGTATCATTTTGGTGGTTTCTATTGATCGTTTAAAAGCGCACCTGGTTTCTAAAGGATTCCATCAAATGTCGGGTGTTGATTACTATGAAACCTTTAGTCCGGTTGTGATCGTGAAAATCACAAACACACTAGCAAGCGTGATTAGGTCACCGTAGTATAGCTCAATTTGTGAGCAAGGTCGATCCTATGGATTTGGTTCGATAATTATGCAAACTTAATTACTTAAAATTCATGATTACGAAGGTTGGTGGTCTTTGACCAAAATAAACACGGAAAAAAAGTGAAGATCACATATTATCAATTCAAGTCAAGTTTTTTACCACGTTAAGAAAGTATATAGAACCGAACTAGTTAATTATTCCCTAATCATTTTCTATATTGAGTCATACACTTTTGTCATTAAAGTTTCGAGAATTGAGTCAATTACTAGTGTATTTCTCTAAAGTGGTTCATAGATCGTGAGCGGACTCTACAACCCTATGAATAGCTAAACGTCTACCATGCACAGGCTAGAGTAACAGTAACTGTGAAATATGGCTATCTAGAAAAATTACACATTACGCAAACATCGAACATCATTGATTTCATAACTCGCATTTTAAAAAAAAACCTTTTTCACTTACAGTGCGTTCCAAGTGCTACTAACACCTCTTTATATATATATATATATATATATATATATATATATATATATATATAAACTCAGGTAATTGATCGGAAGAGCGAAAGCCGAAAGCCGAATATGAGTGATAATAACATTGATGAATATCTGGTTCGTGTTGCACTTATTAATTATGCTTGTTAGAGCATCCTCTGCAAATTTCATTCTAATGGAATTTGTTCATAACCAATTTTGAAACACTTGTTTATATATATATATATATATATATATATAAACTTTAAGCTTCGGAAGACGCTCCTAGCTGGGTAGACACGGCCGCAAACTATAGGGGTCTGGAGTGGGCGGTCACATTTATTAATTAGGTCAAAAGTAATTGGTGTATTGCTAAAGTTATTTTTTATTTTATTTTATTATTATTATTATTATTATTATTATTATTATTATTATTATTATTATTAATTTGAGAATAGATAAAGTTATTTTAATACATGCATATTTATATGACAAAGAAAATTTTATAGTTAAACCTAATGCTTTCAATAGTATTGCAAGATATTTCAAATTATATTGCATTGTTTTTCAAACATATTTTCATAGCTTTGAGATTGGGGACAAATTGCAGGAATGAAAAATCCAACATTTTTAATACGACTTATATATGCCGCAACAATTTATTCATTGGAAGTTTCAAAAGCAAAAGGATATAAGTAAATTTGCCAGACATTCTCATAGCTTCAGACATGCTTAGACACTAGACACAGTTTCTCTATTTTTCTCTTGCAGTAATATTTTGGTAAAGAATTGATATTTATTTTTTTTTTTTTATCTCACTACATATATAGAAAGTAGCAAGAGAGAAAAAAAAAAAAAGGTTTTGTTATAAACGGATGGAGATAACTTGAGATGCAAGAAATGTAAATGTAAGCAATCAAACATAAACAATCAAAGGAGATAATGTAAACAAGAAGAATGATGATTTAACGTGGAAAACCTCTCAAATGGGAGAGGTAAAACCACGGGCGTAAAAGAGATATTTTATTATGATTGAATTTTTCTGATTTCAACACACTCGGATAATGAGACAACAATCTGATTTATAGGCACAAATCCCTAAACCCTAGCCGCAAGGAATCTTTGTCGATGCACCATAAATACCCCTACACGTGTCCTCCTTTTAATGACATCAGATAGTACTGTCACATAACAAAATTAATGGAGATGGGACCTCGTCAGATTCCAAGATTTTGCAGACTATCACCCTGCCGATAGTTACCTCTTTGAAGCTCAAGACTCCACCCCCGGGAAGCATGTAATTGAATACACTTCTCAATTGGTCCATCACACAAATTGAGTCTTCAGATTGGTTCCACCAGATGTAGAGTTTAAGTCACCCATCGACAAATCTCCACCTTGACTTCAACTCTCACTAGAGTCAAACAGATTGCATAACTAGATGTACTTGTACTAGATGCATTCACAATGCCAGATGTACTTGTACCTGACTATCTCCACAAAGATCCACTCCACCGACCGCCTCGCAGAGTTTCCAAACAGACATAAGCTTTGAATATTCGTGAAGTCCAGGCAAAGTCGGAACTTACTCACGAATCGGTTTAGTGAACATATCAACAGGATTCTCATTTGTGCCAATCTTCTTCATCACAACCTCTTCTCATTCCTCAAGAAATGATACCGACATCAATATGCTTGGTTCTCTCATGATGAACTCGATCCTTGGCTAAACATATTGCACTAAGATCTGTCACAATATATATCACTGATCCTCGATGCAACCCCAAATCATTGACTAGCCCTTCAACCGCACACACCTCCTTAGCCGCTTCCAAGAAGTGCCATATATTTCGCTTGAGAGTTGATAAGGCCATCAGAGCCTCAAGAGTAGCTTTCGGTGACCAACGATTTCCCAATGTAAACACATAACCGGGCCATTGATTTTCATCACAACATCACTGCGATAATCAAGATCACAAGAACTCGTGACGACAAGATCACCTCCATAAATGAGTCCAACATCACCGTACTCCTCTCGTGTACCGAATATCCTTTTAACAAACTTTCCAGTTGTTCCTTTCTGTGTTGAGCCATAAACTCGCCGACAACACCGATCGCTCGAGAGCAGATTCGGGCCTAGTGCAAACCATGGCATACATCGATCGCCAATCCGCACTAGCATAGGAACTTTTGACATATACTCCTTCTCTTGGTGATCGTGAAGCATAAACAGACAAATGAACATTTGATGCCATAGAGTATCTATTGGTTTTGGCAAAGCAGACATCCCAAACTTGGCCAATATCTTACGCACATAACCCCGATGAGACAAGAATAATTTCTTCCGACTTCTATCTCTCCAGATCTCCATCCCCAAGATTTTCTTGGTTGCACCCAAATCCTTCATTTCAAATTCAAGACTAAGAAGGTTCTTTGATTTTGAACATCGACTTTCTTGTCTGCAAATTTATCAAGATGTCATCCACATCTGTAACAAGATAGATATATGATCCATCTTTCAAGCAGATCAGTAGTAAACACAATAAACCATATGGACTTCTGTTGTAACTCTCGCTGGAGCATAAAGCTCACAAACCTTTTATACCATCGCCTTGGAGCTTGCTTCAAACCATACAATGATTTCTTCAACTTGCAAACATAATTTTCTTTTCCAGAACTTGAAAACCTCAGCCGTGTCATGTATATCTCCTTATCCACCTCACCATGTGAAAAGCGTTTACATCCAATTGCTCAAGTTCCAGATCCTCGATGTGCCACCATTGCTAGTAACACCTGATTGAAGTGTGTATGACCACTGGTGAAAATATTTCATCAAAGTCAACCCTTCCTTTTGATCGAATCCTCTTGCAACCAAAGCGTGCCTTATACCCGACCCTTCGCCTTTGTTATTCCTTCCTTTTCTTGAAAATCCATTTACAAGTCACAACTCCCTTGTCAAGAGGTCGCTTGACCAATTCCCAAGTCCGATTCTTCAATAATGACTCCATTTCATCTCCCATGGCTGCATGCCACCGAGATGCTTCGTCACATGTCATCGCTTCCTCAGAAGTAAGTAGTAGGTTCAAAGAACCTCTACCTCTCTCGCAACTTGGAGTGGATATCCACCAAATCATCATATCCATATCTCCTGGAGGTATCCCAACATTAGATCTTCTATTCTCTTTGGCAAACTAGACTCACGATCAATGTTTGTATGACGCCTCATCGAGGTCTCAAGAGTGGCTTGGATCGATTCTCGGTTCATTATCCAGATCAAGATATAGTGTTGATTTGGGTCCACCGATTGTTGCATATCAAGAGACTCCACCAAGCTCCACCTGCTTCTCAACACTATCGATTCAAAGATCGGTTTCTGCACTCAGTGAGACCTCCCCATCGATGAGTTTAACATAGAATTTTCATCAAACACAACGTCCTCACGAGGATTACTCGACTCACGATGACCAAATCCTATATCCTTTCACTCCATCACCATACCCCACAAACACTCCTTCTTGGCTCTTGGCTCCAACTTCCTTCACTAACATGATAGTAATCAGACTTCCAAAAACCCTTAGAATCGAGTAGTAGTCAGCAGCTTGCTCGACCACATCTCAAATGGTGTCTTGAGATTGATTCTGTGTGAGGGCTCCTGTTGATTAAGTAGAAAGTCGTCTTAAATGACCTCTCGCCCAAAATCTCCTTGATAAAACCGGCCTTGAGAAAGCATACATCTTGCTCTCTCCAAGAGAGTTTGATTCATCCTTTCGCCTACACCATTCTCACGAGGTGTATTCTTACAAAGATGATGTCCGGCAATACCTCGTTGCACAAAATGAATCAAAATCCGCCCAGCAGAATTCTGCATCATCATGCACGAAGCTTCTTGATTTTCTTGCCTAACCGATTCTCCACTGTGGCCTTCCCCACGCTTGAAGTTACTTGAATGCATCACTTTTGTTCTTCATCATCACCACCCAAGTCATCCTTGAATAGTCATCTATGAATGACACAAAATATCTGTGACCACCCAATGACTCGACTCTTGATGGACCCTCAAAGATCTGAATGGATATAATCAAGTGATGCCTTTGTATTGTGCAACCCTCGCTGAGAATTTACTTTATGCAACTTCCCAAACACACAATGTTCACAAAAGTCCAGATTCTTGACCTTATATCCCCAAGAAAACTCACAAGAAAGAACTCGCATACCCTTTCACCCATGTGACCAAGTCTCATGTGCCATACTTGAGTCTCGCATTGAGATCGTGAATCACGAGGATGCAAAAGAAGAAAAGTTGTGATATGTGAGATCCTTGTAATATATACAAGGTTCCTCTTGATGCCTTTGAGGACTACAATCGAATCTTTAAAGACATTCAAATTGGCCCACCTTCACCCTTGAAATTGAACCCCTCATTGTCCAAAGAGATCGAGAGATACCAAATTCTTGGTCATCTGTGGAACATGTCTTACATCCTTCAAGTTGTATAAAATTTACCATCCTCTCGTCCTTAACTTTACTTGAGCCAATTCCCACAACTTTACAGACCTTGTTGTTGGCCATATAGATTTGACCACCATCTATCTCGCTTCATAAGTAGAAAACCACTCCTGCTTGGACAAATATGGTAGGATGCTCAAAAATCATGTATCCACACATCATTATGGTGTGTAGAATCCCCTCGCAACTAGAACCAGATCCTCATCAGATTGCTCAAGAGCCAAGGCCACTGTGTGCTGAATTGCCTTCCCGCCGCTTCTTCTTCCTTGGACAATTGGACTTCCAATGTCCCCGCTCCTTACTGAAGAATTACAGACACATCGTAGACTTAGGACCTTGGACACTTACTTCTTTTTCTTCTTCGCCCATATCCTTTCCACTATTGTCGCTAGCTACTAGCCCAAAGAAATCTGATCGTCTGCTCCAAAGAGCCTTGTGTCTATGCTCCCTGGCATGTAAGTGCAGACTCACATCCTCTAAAGCCATCAGATCCTTTCCAACTATGAAAGATCGCACAAAGTTTTCATATGACGCCGTAATGACACCAACAGGATTAGGGTCTGCATCTTCATCTTCAATTTTAACATCAATATTCCTTAAATCAAGTAATATTGTGTTCATTTGGTCAAGATGTTCCTCGGTGGACTCCCTTCATGCATCTTCAAACTCGAACAACCTCTGTTTCAACAACAACTTGTTGGTCGCTGACTTGGTCATATACAAAGCTTTCAAGCTTTTTCCACAACTTGGTCTGCGGTGTCTTCCTCAAAGAACCTCGGTGATAACATCATCGATAAGCACAACATGATGGTTGAATGTGCTTTTCTTCCAGATCGCATAATCTCGTGACTGTATTTGGTTTGTCGATAAAGGATTCCACAAACCGCTGTTTCAACAAAGGCACGATCTTAATTTTGCCATGACCAAAACTGCTCCTTCCTCGTAAATTTATCGATTTTTACGCTTATCGCCGACATCTTTTCTTGCTAAAGATCACAACTTTATCACGCATCCTAGCACCTTGTCAAGGTCTTGGTGAAGATGAAGTCGATCGCATGCATTGTTTTCTCCGTAACCTTTCTCTCGATACCACTTGTTATAAAACGGATGGAGATAACTTCGGATGCAAGAAATGCGAAGCAATCAAACATAAACAATCAAAGGAGATAATGTAGAAACAAGAAGAACACGGATTTAACGTGGAAAACCTCTCAGTGGGAGAGGTAAAAACCACGGGCGTAAAAGAGATATTTTATTATGCAATCGAATTTTACTGATTTCAACACACTCGGATAATGAGACAACAATCAGATTTATAGGCACAAATCCCTAAACCCTAGCCGCAAGGAATCTTTGTCGATGCACCATAAATACCCTACACGTGTCCTCCTTTTAATGACACTGTATAGCTGTCACATAACAAAATTAACAGATGTGGGACCTCGTCAGATTCCAAGACTTCGCAGACTATGACCTGCTGATAGTTACCTCATTGAAGCTCGTGAGACTCCACCCCATCAAGCATAGAATTGAATACACTTCTCATTTGCCCATCACATGGTGAGTCTTTGATTGGTTCCACCAGATGTAGAGTTTAAGTCACCTCATCGCGGTGTTTTTCGATCCAAAATAAAACCCGAGGAAAAAGGGAATTAGTTGGTGATCCAATCCGTATTAGGGAAGCCTGGGGCATAGCATCTCTTGAAGTCGTTGCACTGACATTCAATAGCAATGTTTCCATTTTCATCAAATAAAGTATAGCACTCGTCATTCCTTCCATTCGGACACTGCAGGTCTGTCTGGTCCTCATCTCGGCAAGGATCTTTCGGTAACATGATTCTTGATCTAACAACATTTCGAGGGGGCATTGCCCTAGCCGCCATGATCGTATCTTTTTCAGCTGCAAATGTCGTCATATATTGTGGAGAAGAAAATTAATTAATAATCTCACCAGCACGTACAAGAAGCAATTAATCTTCGAATATGTTCATATGAATTAAAAAATAAATAAATTAAAAAAATTTAAAAAAAAAGAGAGAAACACAAACCTGCAATAGGCATGACAATTAAAAGGTATATGAAGAAGAGACGAGGCATCAAGACTTCTCACTATATAAAGAACAATATATATTCAAAGTGAAAAGTCTGAAATGTTTGCGATTTACACTGCCACACAGAATGTCTATTTATAAAGGCATCAAGACTTCAAAGCAACATTTAAAAACCATGTTTATTTATATCCTTTGTTTAATGGATGGATTATGTCATATTTTCTTTATAAATAAATAGTGTGATTGAATAGAGATGGTTTTTTTTTTTTTTTTTTTTCCCTTTATACTATAAAAAATTATAAAAGTTGTCATTCACCTCATAAAAAAATATTCGATTGTCCTGTTATTTAAAATATTCCAAATGTTGTCCTTATACCTAATTCTCTATAATAAAAAACCTCAATCCCATCTGATTTTTTTTTTTAATTTCAATTTGATTTCCTACTTCCATTTCGTATACTTTCCAATTTCTGTTCGGCGTCTTTGTAACATCCCGACTTTTCAGAAATGGTAAAATAGTAATTAGGTATTTTACTACGAACTAATTATTATTTAGCTTATTTAATTTAATTTAAAAGGATTTAATTAAGTTGGTGTAGTTATTTAATTAAGGAATTTAATTAAATAGCTATAAAAAAGAAAATTAATCCCAATATTTTCCCCATTATGTTTCAGAAAAATTAAAGAGCACGACGGCAACGGAGAGGCGAGGAACGCAGGAAGAAAAAGGGAGAACGTAAACTTCTATCGTGCGGCCAATCCGTTCATCGTTTCAAGATACCGCAGTGGAAGAATTCGGTCACTGGATGAAGACGGTCGTTTCCATACTCATCGTTTTCTAAACAGTAAGTTTTCAGTTTATCCCTAGTTTTTGGTTTTCGTCGGGTTTGAATTTTTAAAAATTCATATTTTCAATCCGTAGCTCTGTTTCGCAGCCATAAGTAGTCAAAACAATCGTCTTGGAGCGTAGATCGTTCTAAAAATAGTTTTACCGGAAAAATATCCAGGTAATCTTCTGTTTCAAGCACTTTTTCATTTCGGGATATTTCAATAAAAGTAGAATTTTAGGGTTTCTTGTTGATCAAATATATTTTGGGGTTGAGGATCAATAGTTGTTGTGTTTTCTTGGCATTTTGCTTTCGGTTTTGCTGTCAATTAAGGTAAGAAGATCTTCCTAATGAGTAATTATAGTTTTATAATGATAGGTTAGGTTTTGGTGAATTTTGGTGTTGTTTGGTGATAGAATTCATGCTAAGTTGTAATTAATGACATGTGATATTTTTGGTATATTTGTGTTGAGTTTTAAATTTCTATTTTTGTGATTCAATAACATTAATTAAACATAAACAAGCTTCGATTGAACTTCCGATTCGTTTAGTTTCGGCACCAAATGTACTCTTAAAGAGAGTTGAAGTTCAGATCCGTCGGAATTGCATGAAAGGGCTTGTGCTTTGATGAACTAGAGTTCATCAATGTCTGTGTATGTTCTAGGTCTTGTCCGTGTCTAGTGGTCTAAGTACGAGAGTAGGAGATGTGAGAGAGCTTACTTGAAAATACTTAGGTGGCTAGTTAATACACAATAAAGTTACATACGTGGTAGTAAAAGATAAAAACGCCACCTGATCTCGGTTAGCACTATTTCATATTGGCGATGTGATACGCTCATAAAAGGTGAACAACGCCATCGCCTCAAAAGGGTAATGGAGGAAATTCATCGAATGTATACGCATACCGGGAGACCCCGAGCTATCAAAGCTAATCACCGTTAGTTAGCAAGTATATCTTCAGCTAATGAACGCCATGCAGAAGTGTCCTTGAATGTTGACATAACCAAGATAAGTTAAGATAAAAACGTATAGTAGTCATGACATGTTGATGGACATGTAGTGAATCCTAGATTGAGTCGGTCTTATAAAGATAACCTAATAATTAATAACAGGAAACTTTTCATTGTAGAACTTTGTTATTCACTAGCTTCTCACTTTTACTAAGTACTTTGCACTTACCTCCTTTGCATTTTCTTTTGTATGCATTGTGGGTGAGAAGACGAACAGGTCGACCACGAGTTTGTTGAGGACTACGAGGAAGACTTTCGACGATGCTTTGTTTTACTTTTAATTCTAGACTTTGTAGACAAGTTGTACTTTCAAGACATCGTACTTTGTAATCTTTGGAGAATCGTTGTTGTAAGACAAGTTGTACTTTCAAGACATCGTACTTTGTAATCTTTGGAGAATCGTTGTTGTAAGTTAATTCCTTCTATCTTTAAAATTGTTACTTTCTATTCATAGTAGCATTTATGATTTTATCCGAGTCTTTTGGGCTTCCGTTTGCTTTTATTTGATACGACGACGTAGAGGCATGTGTATAATATTAAATTTATTTAATGCTATACGCGCCGAACGTTCTCTTCCGGATAATGGCTTGGTATCCTTGAGCGGGGTGTTACAATCTTCTTCTTGAACCGTCTTTTTTCCTTCAAAATTCTTGTTCTTCCATTAACATTCCGATGTGCTTTACTTTCATTTCGGGTGATTGCGCACAACAAATTGGTATCAGAACCATCGTTGTTAAGAAACGAAACAAGAAGCAGCTCAAAATCAATTTCTATTCATCCCATTGAATAGCTCTCGATATTTGGAGTCCGACGCAACAAATGGTGTGAAAAACGTACATCGTGATTGCAAGAAATCATTGGTCAATGTTTTTTTCCCTTCTTTTTCATGAAGTTGCAACATTACGGGCGAAGAAGAAAGGTCTGACCCGGTCAGCCCTTTGACCCGGCCCGGTCACTTTTTTTTTGACCAGAAATTGAACTAGTAACAATCCAGATTAACCAAAATTTGACAATTGGTCGAATTTGGTTCTATCATTTTGTAAAGTTTGACCGGTCCTAATTAACTGAACCATTCTGAACTCATTTACGAGCTCTATTTCTACATTCAAGTTCTCGAAAATGGAGAAACACTAATTGTGATCATTCCTGACAGTTCACTGGGTTTTACAAACGAATGCTTTCGAGCAATGATTAGTCAAATCCGAGCATATTTATGAACAAACATATACGTTTGACAACATTATTTACTGCGCATAAGACCAATTACATGAAAACTTGACTACACTATTGATTCTTTTAGGAATCGACATTAGGACAGTTGGTTCTATGATCGACCTTGAAAAATCGACCTTTTTACAGGGGTAAAAATAGTCACTCAATCGTTGGGGCAAATAAAAAAAGATAGTTTAGCGCCAAAAGATAGTTTAGCGTACAATGAATTAAACTGAAAATTTGGGTGCGATCATACCAGAGTTAATGCACCGGATCCCATCGTAACTCAAGTTAAGCTGTCTTGGTAGAGAGTAAGATTGGATGGGTGACTTCTAAATTAAACTGAAAATTTAGAATTTTTTTTTGCCTTACCCTAAATTATTTCACTAATTTTTGAATATTTAATTATTTGATTTTCATATTAACAAGAAAATTGGTATTTATTTTTCATTGAATGAATTTGAACACATTGCGTTTATTGAATACAAATAAATATGTTATAATTGTTATGTAGTAGTTAGGGGTGACACGTGGCCCCTAAACTACGTCGGTTTGATATTTTCATATGTGTATTATACTCTTTATATTTATGAGAACGTTGCTTAATAAATTATTACTATGATTCATGTTTTTCTTTATATATTAAAAATATTCATTAGTAACTTTAATTTAATTGCATTTTTATAACGTTATTTATAACGACAAACATTTAAATTACTCCAACACATAATCTCTATATATAACTAACATTTAAATTGCCCGCTCCTCCATTGAGGTTGAATGTCGCTTAGTCGCAGCTACCGTAGCCGAGCTGAATCTGGGTCACTTTTATTATTCAAAGTCTTTGTTATCCTGCCTCAATGACATCTGTCATTTACTGTGACAATCTCCACAATACTCAATATTGTGTTAATCTGGTCTCCAACTCGAGTATGAAATATGTGGCCATTGACTACCACTATATTCAATATCCGTGAGCGTCCCTGTTTAAATTTAGAGCCGCGAAAAAAAAATAGCCGCCGCCGAAAAAAAAAACAGAACCAAAATGTATATTAAAAATAAAACAAAACTCAAGCGTGTGATATAGTCATGGGTTTGGAAGGAAAAAAACCTACTTGTTGGCTACTACCTTAGTTTAAAAACAAAAACCTACTTATTTGGCTCTCCTAGTCCTGGGTTTTAAAAACAAAATTATTATAACTTTGCAAGATTCAAAACAAGCCTCATTTCTAAGATCTTGAAAATACAACCATTACGTAATACATTCTTTATTCATATAAATACAAGATATATATAATATTGCGCCAAAATTTCATGACTTTAAATTCATTGATTTCGGGAGGCCTGCACACGGTTCATCGTCATCTACACAGGGCGCCCCTGTCAATATCAAACTAACAATGGTCTCTTACATGTTTCACACACCAATGCTAAGGATCAACCGGTTGAATCTCTTATAAAGTCTTTACAAAGACACTTTTTACATCAACGGAGAAAGTTAATACTGTAATTAATGCTCCATTTAAAGAGTGGTATTAGAGATAATATATCATATGCAGTATTATTTATTTATTTGTAATATTCTCCACATTAATTAATTGTATGTATATCTAGTTTATTTTGTAGATGAATGTATGTATAAATAATGTATGTACCACAGTACATTATCAATATACAAGAATCATTTTCTGACACTTTCGTACGAATCAGGTGTAAACTAAGTAATTCATTACGATGAATTTACTAACTAAATATATGCATATGTATAAAATTAGATATATGGATCATTAAGTATGATATAAAGTTATAAGTTTACACTTGATAATGATTTTATGAAATTGCATTATACTACCTTGGCTACATAGAAAATCCGAACACATGGGCAGGCATTTCTTTTTGTCATTTTCTATGTCCTATCTTTATCTATTTCCATGTGTATATCCATGGAATTTACTTTAGTGGATTTAGTTGCTAACTTGACCATATGAGTTAAAGGCAATTGTCTTTTCTCTGTATTTGATCAACGCTATTGTTAATATACCTAAAAATGCTCAGTATTTTATATGCAGAAACTAAACAAGAGAGAATTTTTCAACATGTACATCTTCCTTTCGGTTTTGTGCATGCATTACAATTACTTGAACTTGAGATGTGCTGCAAATTCGACACAAGGGACACACAAGATATAAACAAGAAATAGACATTGAAACTACGGTATAACCTCCATAATAAATATTCGATAAATGAATAACCTCGCCAAGTGAATAATTTTCTCAGCATTCCGACAAGAAGAGCGCTTTAAAATAATTTTCGATAAACGAATAACCTCGCTAAAAGAATAATTTTTTTCTGATCTTGAGGGTACTTATTTATCGAGGTTATACTGTAGATGACTTTTAAGGAGGATAAAGTCGATCAAGGTTGCTTTACATGTTTGGTTTAACTTCTCGATGGAGAAATTTATATGAAGATACCTCCAAGATTTGAACAAAAACAATCAAACTTGGTGGGTCGGATGAGAAAATCCCTATATGGGTTGAAACAGGTGCCTCGTTGCTTGTTCGCAAAGTTGGCGTCCACATTGAAGGAATATGGTTTTCGCTAGTCGTACTCAGATTACTCGTTGTTTACCCTTGTTCGGGGTGAAGTAAGGATCCAAGTGCTTGTTTATGTTGATGATATGAGACTTTCAAGCAATGATACTCATCGCCTTGCAGTGTGTTCAAAAATTATTTAGGGAGCTGTTTTAAAATGAAAGACTTGGGCCGATTGAAATACTTTCTTGGATTGGAAGTGGCTCGCAGTTCACGGGGAATATTCTTGCCTCACCGGAAGTATGCGTTAGATATTATCGAGCAGACGGGTCGCTGGCAGGGCAAGACATGTAGAGTTTCCTATGCAATGTAATCACCGTTTGGGAGTTGCCGAAGGTGAATCGGTGGAGGATCCTGGTAAATACAGGCAATTAGTGGGGCAACTTATTTATCTTGGAGTTAGGCGTCCCGGTTTGGCTTATTCGGTCCATATCCTGTCTTAGTTTATGCAGGAACCGCGTGTTGAACATTGGGAAGCTGCGTTGCGGGTGGTTCTGTACTTGAAGAAAAATCTGAGATAGGGTATTCTCTTGCGTGCAGATAGTCCTTTGCGCTTGGAAGGGTGGTGTGATACGGATTGGGCGAGTTGCCCAGTAACTAGTCGGTCCTTAAGTGGTTGGTTCGTGTTGCTTGGAACATCACTGGTCTTGTGGAGGACCAAGAAACAGCAGACGGTGTCCCGGTCTTCAGCTGAAGCTGAATATCGTTCTATGGCTGCCATTACATGTGAGTTAAAGTGGCTTCGGCAACTTCTTGGCGACTTAGAGGTCTGATTTACGACTGGCATTCCTCTTTATTGTAATAGTCAGTCTGCTTTGTATATTGCGCAGAATCCGGTGTTTCATGAGAGAACGAAATACATTGAAGTTGATTGTCATTTTGTTCATGATGCGATTACTGAAGGCCTAATTGCTTCTGAATATGTGCCTACGCTAGTGCAACTTGCGGATATATTTACAAAAGCATTGGGGAAACAACAATTTGATTTTTTGTTACTCAAGTTGGGCGTTCATGATCTTCACGCTCCAACTTGAGGGGGTATTACGGAATTATATTATTATTATTATTATTATTATTATTATTATTATTATTATTATTTGTACGCTAAGAGCGGTTTTGACATTTTGTGGAAAGTAGGGCTCCTAGTTGGAGTGTATAAATAATGAATGGAATGGTGAACGAAGATATATGAACAATCACTTTTCTGATTGATCAAAATTTATCATGTCTTGATCAAAACTGTTGATCACATTTTTGAAAACTATAACAACTTGTTTTATCACACATTATCCACAAGTTTTGATCACTAAGGTTCATACACACTCGTTAATAATCAATCTAAGTAATCTTCCGCTACTTGATTGTTTAGTACTTGTGCGGTTTATTTATAAATCGAAAAAGGAACATATAAATCCCTAAACACTCTATTCACACCCCCCGCTTTTTTAGAGTGTTATTTTGCGTATTATCGTTACAACATGGTTGTCAGTTATACCATGATCTCATTAGAGGGTGATGATTCAGACCCTCAATCTAGCACCAATTGATGATGTCAGAAACGTGCTTGAATGATCCGACCGCTGATGTTGTAAAGTAAGCTTTTGAGAGGATGATATCCGATAGTCTGTGTTGCTACAATAACTATGAAAACAAGCAATTGTTAGGGGTCGTAGAGTTCTATCTCCGAGAAAACTCTCTGACACTCAAGTCAGTACTGTGAATATAAGGTGGAGTAAGTTTTCAAGTAAAATGGTGATTGTAAATGAAATCATGTTACCTTGCAATGGAGGGAGAGGATCCATTTATATAATGTACTTCGGTGTGGATAAGGGTTCAACCGGTGGTGATGGTTTGTAGATGTAGTTTTGTCAGAATGGTGATTGATTTATGCCCAATGCATGTTGAGCTTGACGACGCCAGGCGGCAGGGTAAGACATGCGACATGCCTGTTGTGAGGAATATAAGGAGCGTCAGGGTTCTACCGGAGAAGCCTTTATGCCGAGTTGGAGTCGAGAGGCCAGAGGCTTTTCCGTCGAGTTCTAGATACTTGTAAAGTAATACATGCAGGTGACATTACACTAATAAAATATTGTCTCCCCTCTTGAGAACACTCATCAAGAACATTATACTTAAAGTCAGCCCTATGTGAAAGGAAGATGTACGTAAGTCACTCGTCAAGAGGGGGTTCTTAGGATTTAATGCTCTAAAGGAGGAGCGAAAGAAGGAAGTGTTCTGTGGTGATGTTAGAATTTGCACCTCTTTGGAATAAAATCCTCCCTCTGCCCCTGAGAAGGACTGTTAATAATTCAAAACAATTCAGTGTACTATGCATTGAGATTTCTCGAAAACACTTCTTTGTGTTAACTTCCGATAAACGGCCTTGAAAGTTCTCAGTTACCGGTATGTAACTGAGATATATATGCGTTTTACAAGCATGTTATTTCTGTTCCGTTGTAGATTTATTGTGTGTTTTATGATATATAGTATTGCAGCAGCTGTATTCTGTAGCTTTTTTTACAGTTTATACACCTTGATGTTACCGCGACCTTGGGTCAAATGGATCCATTTTCCGAGCTATTTTTCTGTTGTTCCCTTTGATTCTGCATAAAATGTCAGTAGGTACAATACGTGGTTCTTAAGTAAGACTCAAAAACACGTGTCGAACGCTCTGCTTTAGTTAATGAGACGACACAAAGAACATCTTCAAGCCGTAAAATGACAACCTTGAAGGAATATGTCGATAGAATATCTTCAAGAAGCATCATAGCATACAAATAATATGTACATTTGATGAAAACATTGTAATGAATAAAAGTTTCCTGCTCAATTTACAAGACAGGACACCTGATCCCAGAAAAAGATCAATTATAATTACAATCTGACAAAGCAGATTACATGGAATAAGCACCATTTCAATTTGATTAAACGAATACCCTTCGCGTAAAGCAACAGGCTTGCTGCAGGGAAGGCAAAATCTTCAGAACTTTCGAAGAATTCTGTAATGCCTTATTTGCCCCTGGAAATCAATAGCATCCTCTGCAAAACCATCCAACTGGTTTCATTGCTAGCCATACTCAAAGCATATATGCAATCTGAAAACATTCTGGAGAAAATCAGATGAAGCTATATACTAATAAAACTGTAAACATGTGATCAAGTTCCCGAAGAGACGGGTATAATCTATATCCACTGAACATGAACCAGATAACAACAACAAAAAGAAAATTACTAGACAAAAGTATCACCAAGAAGAAATATTTACTTCATAACTCGGTACAAAGTACAGAAAGACTTCTGAATAGACAGGTGAAGACTTACATACTTAAAAGAAAAAGAAAACCTACAAGATTGTCTTGTTTCTTACAGCTGGGCATGGAAAACTGGAAAAGAAAGAAACTTTGTGAATGCTATTTACTAGTTGCAGAAGAAATCAGGTCCCTTAACAATTTCAAGTGTTCATCATTGGAAATATGAAGAGTTATACGTAGATTTGTCAGTAATTCCTCTTGT
Source organism: Gentiana macrophylla (assembly GCA_026214975.1). NCBI lineage: Eukaryota > Viridiplantae > Streptophyta > Magnoliopsida > Gentianales > Gentianaceae > Gentiana > Gentiana macrophylla. Next base: position 20,759,663 of record CM047816.1, on the reverse strand, counting down.
TCCCAACTTAACGGACCAGAAACAAATAATGCCTCCAAAGTGCATCGATAAGCATTCAATTCTAAGCTATGCACACTTACTTCTACTTTCTCTTTCAAACAATTATCACGATCCTCCTCCTCTTCTTTATCACAAGATGGATAAACAGACTCTGCATCACTGTAAAGCAATTCACTCTCGAAAAATCCGTCCTGTCTCCAACTGTTGAGGCTACAACTACCAACACTGCATTCATCTTTACTTGAATCACTTGCTTCTGAACTTTCAGGACGTGTCCCATTCACATCTGTATATCCACTTGATCTTTTGTAAACGGAATCTTGCTTGTGTTTTTCAATTAGAACATTTCCTGGACAAGCAATGGCATGGTGATTTTGTTGCTTTTTTTCTTTAATCTCTACGATTTCTACATACCCTGTTTTCCCTGTATATGCTCTCTTGAACAAAATTGAAGGGACTTTCTTTGATGACTCGTGTTCTAAATTGTTGTAAGCATCATTTTGATACTTTCTGGAGCAAGATTTACCCTTTGATTTACATTTTGGACCGTGGAAGCTCGCCGGCTGCGGAGATTTGAATTTCATTGCTCAAACAATTCAAACCTGTTACGAAAATATATAAGCATTTAAATCCAAGTACGAATGAAGAGGCATCTTCTTCTCCATAAAAGAAAATAAAAAGAACAAAAAAACATATATACACCAAGCAGAACAAATACTGATAATGGGTGCAAATCAGAATAAATAGCAAGACAATAAAAAACAAAAAACTTATTTTTTATACACCATTAGAGCTGTAAAATGTTAAAACTGATAAAAGATATCCTAAATCTCCAAACATAGTTTGGAAAGTAAATCTTCACCATTTGAACACCTTCTGGCTGGGGATTCTAACTACAAATCCATTTCTGGGTCAAAAAACCACAGGAATTAAAACATCATTTCAAGGAATTACCATATGATTAACAAAACATTTTAAAGGCACAAAAACCTCAAACCCCCATCTGAGAAAATCAGGCCTTCTAGAAAAAAAAAAGATAGATGAATTTCAGATTTTAATAAAGATTTCCACTGAAAAAGAAGAATTATTCAATGAATTATGGAAGAATTAAATACACAAAAATCCAATTAATAAATAAAAATTATGGAAAATAAAAATCTATTTTTAAAAAAGATAGTATAAACTTCAAGAAATGATCCACACAGAAGAAATCAACAAACACCCAAAATGAAAATTAAATTAAATGATTGAAGTTCAAGAAATCTGTGAGCTAACCTTCCCCAATTGTAAGATGCTGCACTGACCTTGAAATTAAGAAAATAATTTGACGGTAAAGCTTCTAATTGCTGGATATCTCAAACCACAGATCTCACGATACAGGAAATTCAATTTTGTGCCTTGTGAATTAGGGTTTGTGTTAATTGGAAACAAATTAGGAAAAATTCAAAATGCGAATATCTTACTGTATGGGCAACAAAGTTCTCTGTAAAGAAAAAAGAAAAAAGAAAAAGAAAAAGAAAAATAGAGATATATTGATCATTGTTGAAAACATTGATTTAAACTTACGATTTAAAAAAAGATAAAACAAGAAGAATGCAAACATAAAGTATGGCGGAAATTGATAAAACACGTAAAGAAAAAAAAGCAGTGATTTAATGTGGTTTAGGCGTTGTGCCGACTACTCCACTGGATGAGAAAAAAATGAGATATTTTATTATGCGCTGAAATTCTATGAGTATTCACACACTTGTGAAAATAACACTCTTGAAAGACACTCATTGCATTGATTACAACATTAGTATACATGCACAAATCCCTAACCCTAACCGCCAAAGATCTTTGTTGGAAATGTCATAAATACCCAGATGTAGACTCAACTCAATTGTTATCCACTGATGAAAACTCAACTAAAAACTCGACTCTTCCAGACTTGTAATCAATCGCTCATATGTGGAACTCGATTATGCTCAAAGAAACTCAAGAAACCAAATCGACCGGTGACTTGTAAGAAACTCGGTTGACTTCACCACAATCGACTTTCACGTAACTAAATATACTTACCGAAATGACCATCATTCTCAGTCTCAGTTTCTCATATTAGTTCCACCAATTTATTCATCAGTTTAGAGATCAAGTCATCAAAACTGACAAATCTCCACCTTGACTTGAACTCTCATTCACAGTCAACCAGATTGCATAATCAGAAGTACTTGTACCTGAAGCATTCGTCAATGCCAGGATGTAGTACCAGACTTCTCCTCAGAATCCACTCAGTTGATCTACCCTCAACTGAGTATCCAGATTTTAGTTTATAAACTTTGAATATTCAGCAAATCCAGACATAACTGATACTTGCTCTGCTGAACTGGTTTAGTGAACATATCAGTAGGATTATCCTTGGTGCTGATCTTCTTCCCTATAACCCTCTTCTCATTTCTCAGAAAATGATGTCTGACATCAATATGCTTGGTTCTCTCATGATGAACCTGATCCTTAGCTAGACAAATTGCACTCAAATTGTCACAATAAATCTCAGCTTGATCCTGATGTAGCCCCAAATCGCTGACTAGTCCCTTCAACCGATATACCCTCCTTACCGCTTCAAGAAGAGCCATATAAACCTTCATTAGTTGATAAAGCCATTGTTGTTCAAGAGTTGCTTTACGGTGATAACCGAATTCCCAATGTGAAAACATAATCGGTCATTGATTTTTCTCGCCCACGCTACATGCATAATCGAGATCGCAATATCCCGTGATCGGGTTCTTGAGTATCACCTCCATAAATGAGACCAATATCAATTTGTACCTAAGGTACATGAACATTCTTTTTCACGACTTTCTAGTGTTCATTTCGTGTTGAGCCATAAACTCGCCGACAACATCGATCGCTCGAGCGGATCGGATCTAAGGCATACCATGGCATACATCGATTGTCAATCGCTTCTAAAGATAGGTGATAGCAAAATACTTAACCGCTAACTTTGACCGGATGAGTATCGGGTCAACGGTAGTATATCGGTTTCAAGGTCGAATCCACACGGAGTAACGTCTAAGTACCAAAGTCGACTTAGAACTTAGTTCATGTCAAAATAATGGTGGAAATGTATTATACTAATGTGAAAGTGAAGATTATACTACTGGTTGTACTTCTGTTATTAAAAGGTATAATTGAACTATGATCCCACGAGCTACTTTTACCCCTAAGGAAGGACTTAACAGGGAACGTGCCTTAACCGACCTACCTATCCAATGTAGTTTAACGACATCCACGGGTGCCAACTCCTAATTCTGGTGTTAAGGTCTGAACAACTCTCGCTTAACACCCTATGAGAAGTTAATTAATTCTCCCTTTAGAAAACTGATTAACCTAACATGATTACGTGCTAGAGTCGCTCGAACAACGATGACAAACCTCTATATTCGAAACGGACCTAACAACTAGGCCGAATCTACGCAACGATCCTAAAACCACTTTCCCACATCTCACCGCAAAATGCATATATAAGTTTGATGTGTGTGACAGTGAACTAGGTGATCAAACTAATTCAAAGATATTAAAATAAGTTTTAGGACGTGGATTAATCGTTTAAACATTCAATTATGCACTACACGATTCCCTCTCTCATCCCCCTTAGGGTTTTCGCTCGCTTTCACATATTTCGACTACACATGCAATTAGCTACTCATAATTATGCTAATATCGGAATTAAGAACGGAATTGAACTAAAGACAATAAATAAAAGAAAAGTCAATACCATATAAATGCTGAAAATCAGATCCAGAAAATATGAAGAAATAGTTGCACCCAAAAAGTTGAATCTTTGATCTTGTAGTGTAAATCTAAGCTATAAAAGATGTGTAGAATCAAAGGAAGTTAGCTAGGGAATCAAAAGATCAAAGGGTGTTTAATCTACCCTAAAATCGCACCAAAATCGCTCAAGAGAAGTCTAAAGTCGGCCAAGAATGAGTAGGGGCTGAATGAGCTGCGTATTTATAGAGTAGGTCGAAATCTGATGCTGTCGGTCACAAACGCCCGTTTGAGTCCCTACAAACGCTCGTTTGCCTGGAAAAATATGAGGATATTAGGGGTTTCGCCTTCGAGTGACGGGGCGTTGCCTTTCTCTCAACGCCCGTTTGCTGAATCATGTCTTGAGGGCAAACGCCCGTCTGTGTATCCTGGACGCTCGTTTGCCTTGTATGAGCTTTTTGCTTCGGGCTGAACCCATCCAAACGCCAGTTTGGGGGTCATTGGGACGCCCGTCCAGCTGAAAACCCAACTTTTCGAATCAAGTTTTAACTCTGTGGACGCCCGTTTGAGGCCGCCAAACGCCCGTTTGAGGTAGGCTTACTGCAAACGCCCGTTTGGGGTATGGCAAACGCCCGCTTGCCTTGACTTCGATACGGAATACCTAAATATCACGCACGTTGGAACGATCTAGAATTATCACGATTTTATGGCTCCTCAACCTTCAAGAAACTCATTCTTGAAAACCTTGGAATGATCAAAACCCCTTGGAGACACGCCCAAGAAACCCCGATTTGTGAACGTTCAAGAATTGCCAAATTCTTGAATTTGATGTTCAATGATTAAGTTTATTCAGTAAACTTAAAAAAACGCATAATTGTTCTTGCCAATGCAAAGAAGAAATTTTATAATGATTCTCGAATAATGTGTAATTGAAAGGAGACTCCTAAGCCTTATTTATAGGCTTACAACTAAAGAAAATAAAAACCAAAATCCAATGTGGGACAAATAACTTTAAAAAAAAACTCCTAAGCTTCTACTTGGCCTATGGGCGGCTTTTATTATTAAAAATAAACTCAACATGAATCGTCTCTAACCACATCCATCAAAGAACAATGAGCAATAATCGACTTCTCACATTCAACCTTTCCTTCGTGAACATCATCGAATGCCTGCATAACCAATGTAGATAAAGCTTCATATCTCTTCTTGCGTTGCAATCTGGTCAGCGGTCCATCTCTAGTTACCAACGGATCCTTGGCCTGAATTGGTGACTTAAGATCATAATGTGTGACTGGTGGTAATGGATCTGAACTCACATCAACTTCACTCCAAACTTGGCTTTTCTTCCACTTTCATTCAACTCTCATGCCACGAACATGTCTCTTAGTCCAAAACATCGCCTTCCGGGTCATCGAGTCACCTAAGTCCTGCAATAACATAGACGAACAAACACCACGCGTAATTCCGCAAGACAAAAGTGCTCGGAAAAGAGTGAAATATCATTAAAAAGGCGGAGTTTACTATCGATATGACAGTTTAACTCCCCGTGCATACAACTCTCGATATTACTCTTGAAATGGTCTATATCTGCCCAAAACATGCCAATAAAGTGATAAACGGGGGTTAAACTGTACACCAAAGTACAATAAAGTTGACTCCCATCAATAGGGAACTCTTGACATGCACTCTTTCTCTTCTGCTGATTGTGAAGCAAAAACTGACAAATGAATATTTGAGGCCATAGGAGTATCTATTGGCTTAGCAGCTGACATGCCAAACTTTGACAAAATCTTCTGTATATAGCCCTGATGAGATAAAAACAGTTTTTTTGATTTCTATCTCTCCAGATCTCCATCCCCAAAATTTTCTTGGCTGCACCCAAATCCTTCATTTCAAACTCAGCACTAAGAAGGTCTTTCAGATACTGAACATCAGAATTCTTTCTTGCAGCTATCAACATGTCATCCACATATAACACAAGATAGATGTATGATCCATCTTCCAACTGACTGTTGTAAACACAACAATCATAAGGACTTCTGTTGTAACCAACTAGATCATGTAACTGTCAAACATTTTATACCACTGTCTAGGAGTTTGCTTCAGTCCATACAATGAATTCCTTAACTTACACACAAAATCTTCCTTACCAGGAAGTTGGAAACCCTCTAGCTGAGTCATGTATATCTCTTTGTCTACCTCACCATTGGAAAGAGAGTTCCTCCCAACATAATGACACATCAATATTGGCACCACTATCAATAAAAAAGGAAGATAAAAATTAGTTTCTTGTTCTAGCCATTAGAAGAAGAAAAACCTAAGTTTTTTTTGGAGCATATTCAAGGAGGTTTTACTACGATGATCGACGTCCGCCAATCGTCGCATGGAGATACAATCCGGAAGACTGCGGCTTTTCTTTTATCGATTGCGCCTCCTCCTTTTATCGGGTAATTCTTCATACATTCTTGTAGTTATATTATTTAATCATGTGAATTAAATCGTGGTAAAATCGCATACGAATTTAATTCGTAGTTTCATTGTGTATGATCGATGAGAGTCAACTTTACTATGCTCCGGTGCATGTTTTAACCCCATTTATGATACTTTTGGCTTGTATTGGGTAGTTTTAGACCATTTATAGGGCAAAATACATTGCACACTCACTTTGAGGCAATCCATCAAATTGATGGAAAACCTTATCATTTTACGGTGTTTTGGCCCTTTTCGAGCCCTATTTATCTTGCGGGATTATGCTTGGTATATTGTGCTATGGAAATGCAGGAAATAGGTGACTCGTGAGCCCAAAAGATGAGGCATGAGACTTAGAATAGCATAACCGAAGCCCGGGGATGGAACGGATCAAAGGTGGTTGGTGCATTCACCATCTGCTCACTTTATCTGCATTTTTCTCCCAGATATATGCATTTTCTGGACTTGTGGTCTTCATGAAAGTTGTAGACAATTGAGTGGGCTTTCCAACGCACATTGAATCACTCAAATCGGAGGTTCACACGCAAAGTTATGCTCAATTTACTGAAGACAATCTATTACCGAACCATATGTCGAGCCGAGCTTCGAGCAGGTCGGCTCGTTATGCGTTTTTAACCACAAAAACGGGATATCCTGCTGAATTTGGATTCGCCCCTTTTCCCAAAACCCTTAGTCACCATTGTCTTCTTCCCCTCACCCTTAGATTAATTTCTACACCTAATTTACTTAGATTAAGCTCAAATTAGCTTAGATTCTTAGCTCAACTCTTGGATTTTGGTGTGTTTTGGATCTTCTTCTTCCCCAAAGTGACATGGGTGTTGTTGAAGCTTGAGAACATCAAATCTCTGCGTTTTTGGTAATTGATTTCGCGTTTTCTCTCATTTCATGGGTTTAATTTCTTGTTTGATTCTTGATTTTGTAGTTGTAATGAGTAGCTAATTACTACATAGCTAAATCATGTGATAATTGAAGAAATTACCCTCTAATTGATGAAATTGGGAATGGGTAGTGTTTAATTGTTGTTATATCGATGAATTCATGTCTTAAAACTTGTTCTTAATGCTTGAATTAGCTTGTACACCTAGTTCATGAACTCACACACCACTTTTATAAATGTATGTTGCGAAGGGTGTGGGAAAATGGGTTTTAAGATCGTTATCTACAATTGATCGAGTTGTTTAGATCGATTGGGTAACGAGGTTTGTCGGTGTAAATCGAGCGGCTCAGAGTGTTTATCTTGTTCGGTCGATTAAATCCTTAAAGGCGGATTGTTGAACCGGGCAAAGGTACTAGGTTGTTGCATGGCGTCTAGTATTATCTTAAGAGTTTGCACCCATGAACAGTCGATATAAGCATTAGGATGGTTGGTTGGTAGTTTCCATTCCCAAATAGTCGATTAGAGGCGAAAGTATTCAATTGGATCGTGATTTGGCTATGCCTCTATCTCTCTTTACTCTAGTTTAAATATCGTTTTAGCATAATCAAAACCTAAACAAACTTGATTAGCCTAAACTAAGTATGAGAATGACTTTGGTATTCGATTGATTCCTCGTGGGATACGACCTTGCTCTCCACTATAGTGCTTCCGACCCGGTACTCTGCCGGTTAAGGTTGGTCGTTACTATTTTGGTCATCAAGTTTTCTGTCGCCGTTGCCGGGGAGTTAATCGATATCTCTTAAGTCATTGGAAGACTTAGGCTTAGGTTGTTTTTATTTTATTGTTTTCTTGTTGTTTGAGTTTGTGTAGTTTATGATCTAAACTCGTCATGGAATTTACTAATGAGCAACCTATGTTCCAAGCTCAAGTACCTCAACCAATTTTCAACCAATTCAACAACATTAACCCCATGCCAATCTCCCAAGTATCACAAGTCCCAATTCAACAAGCTCCAATTCAAGGCCAAGGCCGATTACTTAAAGATTATTTCATGCCAGGTGAAAGATTTATACATAATGCCATTCGCTTACCTCTTATTGATGCAAGTGACTTTGAGATCAAACCACATGTGTGGAATTTGATAAAAGAGCATGCACTCTTCTATGGAATCGAGACAGATGATCCATATCGAGTTTTGATGTGGTTCACAAATGTTTATGGGACAATGAAGATGAGTGGGGCAAGTGATGATGCAATCCGATTGAGAATATTCCCTTTTGCATTGAGAGATAGTCTTTGTTGATTGGTTAGACTCTCAAGCTCATGATTCATTGCATACGTGGGAAGACTTGACTTGACTTTCTTATCGTACTATTTTCCACTCCATAAAACAATGGAGATCCGGGTGAGATCTCAAACTTTTCCCAATGTACCGGGTGAACGACTTTGTGAATCATGGGACTGAATGAAGGCTTTGCTAAGAAAATGTCCACATCATGGGTATGAGATATGGTCACAAATGCTAATCTTTTATTACGGATTGAGGATGATGCAAGAAATGTCTTGGACTTGGCAAGTGAAGGATCACTATTGAGCTTGACGCCCCGGATGTGTATGCCACTATTGAGAGGATCACTACTAACAATAGGCAATGGGACAAAGGCAAGACTCAAAAGAAGGTAGTTGAGACCATAGAAATTGATCAACAAAAATTGATGACGGCACGAGATGGAATCTATGGAGAAGGCAATCATGGATCTTGAAATGGGTCAAAGGCTACAACAACAAGGTTTTTCTCACCATTTGAATCAAGATCATCAACCATTTCCACAAGTTCCTTGTGCACCCCGGGATTGTCTCATCAACCACAACATCAAGAGAGGAATCCCCAACGAGAAGCGGCGATAGAAAGCATAGCAATGATTATTGATGCTTTTGTGAAGAATGTGGAGCAATACAAGACCATTACTGAGATACTCGTTTGGTAAACATGGGAGATTCATTGAAAAGTCTTGAAAACCAAATGAGGCACTTGACCGATTACTTGAATACCAAGACCGGTCCAAGGCCTACCAAGCAATACCGAGACAAAACTGAATGAGGTAAATTCTATCTTTGCAGGTGTATGATGGTGAGGATGATGATGTGGTTACTGAGAAAGTCGTGAGGCAGTTAGAGTTGTAGGGTTGGTAGAGAAGACAAAAGAAGTGTTGGTTTTTGATGAAGCAGCTGAGCAAGACATGAAACTTGAAGGAAATCTCTTGGGTATGCATGTGAACAACATTTCTGAGGGCAAAGAAAACTCAGGTATATCTCAATCTAGAATTCATTTTGATTTGAGTTCCCTTCCCTTTCCCCCATCTCATGATAAGGAGGCGAGTGTTATAAGTAAAAAGCAAAATCGTTTCCTTGACATCTTGCGTAAAGTGACGATAAACATTCCATTAGTTGATGCTTTAATGAGCATGCCTTTGTATGCTAAATTTCTTAAAGATGTTTTATCGAAAAAGCCTAAAATGCCAAGTGTTGTTTATTGTAATGAAGAGTGTTCTGCAATTTGTCAAGAGAAAGTTCCGCCTAAACTTAGTGACCCCGGGAGCTTTTCAATCCCATGCATGATAGGTAGCTCTAAAATTCTTAACGCCCTATGCGATTTAGGAGCTAGTGTGAACCTTATGTCGTACACCACTTATAAAAAACTTGGTCTTGATGGTATTAGAAAAACTAGAATGGTTCTTTCTATGGCGGATAGGTCCATTAGGTATCCTAGAGGCATCGTTGAGAATGTGCTAGTCCAGGTTGATAAGTTTGTTTTTCCGGTGATTTTGTCATTTTAGACATGGAAAACAACTCTAGAATGCCTATTTTGCTTGGTAGACCATTTTTGGTCACAGGAGAGCCTTGCTTGATATGCAAACCGGAGAGATCACTTTGAGAGTTCACAATGAGAGCTCTACCATCAAGGTTTATGAGCATGTAGATCATCCATATGATGATTGGGATAAACATGAGAGGTTGATAAGGTTGAGGTCTTTCAAGTGAGTCAAAGCACTCAAGAGTGGCCAAAGAATGAGAAGAGTGAGTTTGATGCCGAGGGGAAAAAGAATCCTAATGTAAAATTTGGGGGAATCAAGTCTCGTCAAGGACTCTAAACTTGACAATCAAATCGTATAACTCCATCAAACTTTCTTTCTATCCACCAATTCCACCTTCGTGTCAATGGCATAACTCTAAAGTTGACACCGTATAAGTCATTCTGTCAAGCCAATGACGTAAAACAAAGGCGCTCGGGGGAGGCAACCCACCGTTTCTCTGTTTTTGCTTTAGTTTTTGGTGTTAGGAGTGGTCTAGGGTGCTACTTTGGGGGATCTTGGTACCGTTTTTTTAGTGGTTCTTCTTCGATCCGTTGTTGGCTCGATCTTTTGCATGGATGTTGTTTTACTTGTTTAATTGTTATTGCATCGTATGCGCTTGAGTCGGTTCCTTTTTGGTTTCATATGATCGTGTATGTGACTTTGCGCTCTTTTATTATATCTCGATATTTGTTGCTTGCTTTTGGCACGGTGGTTGTTCCCTGTGCATGCGTTTTCTTGGTGTTTTTGTCATACAGCTTCAGGTATTCGAGTGGAACTTTCATGGATAAGTCATGTACATGGTTTGCGTCTCTCTCCCGGTTAAGCTAATCCTTCTTTCTCCTTTATCATTCACACTCGGAGGACAAAGTGTTGCATTTAAAGTGGGGGGTGGTAGGCTTAGCTTTGATATGTGCTTCATTGTTTTTCTGGCCATTGTGTTGTATGCTTAGTGTTTGGTCACTTCTTTAGCAAAAATTTGAGCACTTTTTAAAATTTTCCATGGTATTGATGCTACATTTGTGTGTTGAGTCTTCACGTTGATAGGGTAAACGGTTAAGTGAATGTTTGAATGCATGCTACTTGGCTTACTACCTTATCTTGGAAATGGCATTTTTTCACGCGCACGCATGACCGATTTCATGAACCATGGTAACTAGTTGCCGATTATGGTAGACTTAGGCAAAATTCGGCTACTAGAACTCATATTATTAACCGAGAGACGAAATAGAAAGGCCGACCTTGGTAGAGTTTGGGATGACAGTTATGGCGTTTCTTTGACCCGACCAGAGCCAAATAGCCATCCCGTGACATATTTCACAGTAACCCCCCTAAGCCTTGATAGGATGGTTAGACCCCCATCCGACACTTAGCCTTCGTTATTTAGCACGTAATTACCCGACCCTTGAGCCTTATTTGTGGTCACGTTCCCTTGGACACCCTACGAGTCAAGCTTAATCTTTTCATTTCGAGCACACTTGCTAAAGCAAGTGTGGGGTGGTGGAGGAGTACGTATGTATAGAGGAGTTGGTTTTTACGAGCTATTTCACGATTTGGAGGGTATGAGCTCATTTTTATATTGTATGTATGTGATGGCCTTTGACTCAAACCTATTTAAATTGTATAGTGCAACTTTCTAAATTCAAAAAGCTTCTTGTCTTCAAAAAAAAAAAAGAAAAAAAAAAGAGAAAAGTCAAAAAAAATAAAATAAAATGAAATCAATCAAAGAAAGCTTGCAATAAAAGTCAATAAAAGTGTAATAAAGGTTGAGTCAAAGAAAGCCAAGTATTTTGGGATTCAAGTTGTGATTTGTTATATGATGTTGGTGTTTGGGATGAATCCTTAATATAGAAACATGATTCTTGTATGCTTTTGCCTCGTTACACTTGAGATATAGTGCGATATGACATTCTATTTCTTGGATCATGTTTCGAGCTTTATTTTGAGCTAGAGAAGGGGAGAGCTAGCTATGTTTTGTATTGGTACACCCCAAGATTAAGCTTGCTCGTGTTTATCTCTTTGTTATTTATTCCCCAGAAATTCCCTTCGGTCAGCCCCGTCCCTAGCCTAACGTTACAACCGTGCAAGTCCTACTTGACCTTACTTAGCCTCGGTTGGCCCCGATTAGTGGAGATGCTTATGAAGTATGAGCCTATGGTGTAGTCGTTTTAACCTAGCATCCATAATCCAAACCGGTATACCGTGGTAAATGTAGGAGAAGCTATTCACACACACATCCCATTTGCTTGATAAGGTATGGTTAAGTTGCATTCATTTACTCATTTACTTGTCGGTTATCTTTGATATGTGATTGGCTTGACTTACGCATGTAACGTTGACTCTTTGGTTTCTTTTAAAACACTCATTTTGCTCGAGGGCGAGCAAACGCTAAGTGGGGGGTGGTTGATGAGAGTCAACTTTACTATGCTCCGGTGCATGTTTTAACCCCCATTTATGATACTTTTGGCTTGTATTGGGTAGTTTTAGACCATTTATAGGGCAAAATACATTGCACACTCACTTTGAGGCAATCCATCAAATTGATGGAAAACCTTATCATTTTACGGTGTTTTGGCCCTTTTCGAGCCCTATTTATCTTGCGGGATTATGCTTGGTATATTGTGCTATGGAAATGCAGGAAATAGGTGACTCGTGAGCCCAAAAGATGAGGCATGAGACTTAGAATAGCATAACCGAAGCCCGGGGATGGAACGGATCAAAGGTGGTTGGTGCATTCACCATCTGCTCACTTTATCTGCATTTTTCTCCCAGATATATGCATTTTCTGGACTTGTGGTCTTCATGAAAGTTGTAGACAATTGAGTGGGCTTTCCAACGCACTTTGAATCACTCAAATCGGAGGTTTACACGCAAAGTTCTGCTCAATTTACTGATGACAATCTATTACCGAACCATCTGTCGAGCCGAGCTTCGAGCAGCTCGGCTCGTTATGCGTTTTTAACCACAAAAAGGGGATATCCTGCTGAATTTGGGATTCGCCCCTTTTCCCAAAACCCTTAGTCACCATTGTCTTCTTCCCCTCACCCTTAGATTAATTTCTACACCTAATTTACTTAGATTAAGCTCAAATTAGCTTAGATTCTTAGCTCAACTCTTGGATTTTGGTGTGTTTTGGATCTTCTTCTTCCCCAAAGTGACATGGGTGTTGTTGAAGCTTGGAGAACATCAAATCTCTGCGTTTTTTTTGGTAATTGATTTCGTTTTCCTCTCATTTCATGGGTTTAATTTCTTGTTTGATTCTTGATTTTGTAGTTGTAATGAGTAGCTAATTACTACATAGCTAAATCATGTGATAATTGAAGAAATTACCCTCTAATTGATGAAATTGGGAATGGGTAGTGTTTAATTGTTGTTATATCGATGAATTCATGTCTTAAAACTTGTTCTTAATGCTTGAATTAGCTTGTACACCTAGTTCATGAACTCACACACCACTTTTATAAATGTATGTTCATGGGGGTGTGGGAAAATGGGTTTTAAGATCGTTATCTACAATTGACCGAGTTGTTTAGATCGATTGGGTAACGAGGTTTGTCGGTGTAAATCGAGCGGCTCTAGAGTGTTTATCTTGTTCGGTCGATTAAATCCTTAAAGCGGATTGTTGAACCGGGCAAAGGTACTAGGTTGTTGCATGGCGTCTAGTACTATCTTAGGAGTTTGCACCCATGAGCAGTCGATATAAGCATTAGGATGGTTGGTTGGTAGTTTCCATTCCCAAATAGTCGATTAGAGAGGCGAAAGTATTCAATTGGATCGTGATTTGGCTATGACTCTATCTCTCTTTACTCTAGTTTAAATATCGTTTTAGCATAATCAAAACTCGAACAAACTTGATTAGCCTAAACTAAGTATGAGAATGACTTTGGTATTCGATTGATTCCTCGTGGGATGCGACCTTGCTCTCCACTATAGTGCTTCTGACCAGGTACTCTGCCGGTTAAGGTTGGTCGTTACTATTTTGGTCATCAATGACCGAGTGTCTCAATCGGTGTTGTGAATCAAATTTGACGATCCAATTATGGATCGGATCCGGCGGGTTTCTATATATCCAGCACGTGGTATCAAAGCCAGGTTAAATCGATTTTGCGATCTTGATTGCATAATTAATTAATAAGTAGTGGAATTGAATAAAAAATTGCATTTTTCATTTTCATGTATTCGTGATGTATATTTATGGTTGACGAGATGGATTGGGGTTGGTACTTGTTTACCATTCGATCTATTGTAAACCCGTTTTTTCGGGTATAGAAAATTATGTAATTTATTTGTTGTAATTTAATTTCCTAGTAATTAGAATTATATTTATTTCGGCGGCACTGCTGGTTTTAAATATTTTCGTGGAGTATCATCACAATAAACACGCTGGCGTGGTGGTGAACACGCGAGTTTAACATCATGAAGACCCAGGTTTGATTCTTCATGGATGTAAATTTTTGGAGTTTGGGGGGATTTGAACCAGCGACCTGCTGGTAAGAAAAGAAGAAGCTTACCAACTCCTCTGAAGCTTATTTGTTCAAGAAACGGATCAGTTTATTAATATACACAGTGGCGGCAGAAACAATTAGAAATTAGTTAATCCTTTAAAAGTAGGGTTTATCTATTTAATTATTTCTTATTTATAAATTAGATACGGAGGTACCAACGGTCCATCTCAGTGGTTAATTTTTTGCATTTATTTTCTTATGTGATTATTTATGTGATATAACCATGTCATGCATCATATTCATAAATTTCACTCCTAGCATATGCATACATGTAGAAAATTAAGTTTGGCATTAATTAGACATGTATGAACACGATAATTATTTTAGATTAATAATTAACTAAATTAATTAAAGGAAACAGAATTTTATCGGGATATAAAATTCACATGATATATTTGATTTAGGATTATGAATCCTTCAGGGTTTTGGTTATGTAGTGTCTACATAAATTAGAATTTTGATAATCATAAATTGGAAAATCATGAAAAATTGGACACCAACTGGACGCTAGTTGGAACCGATAAGTTGGTGGTTGTTTTTCTTGATTTATTGTTTTTTTGAATTACTGGAAAATTCTATAATCCTAAAAATTTTATCATGACTAATTAGGATCATAAAATTCTTTGTGAATTTTATTTGTGTAGTGTCTACACAAAGAAATTTTAATCCATAAAATTGGAAAATCGTGAATATAGTGACACTAGTTAGACGGTATTTGGAACCAATAAACTAGTGGGAGGATTAAATTAAATATTCATGATCTATAGTTTTTGGATTATTAGAAAATTCTAAAATCCTAATGAGACTACCTAATTTTTAAAATAACGAGTGGGAGCGGGGAAGGTGACAACCGACCCCTCGGCCTCTACTGTTGACACAAGCACCGTGAAAGAATGGTGACGCCTCGTGCCGCTTTGATTTCAGTCCCTTCAGATGGCCTTCACCGCTGTCAAAATTCAAGTCTTGGTTTCCGAAAGGATAGGATTTTGAGTACTCGTCGAGTCACTAACCTACTAGTCTTGAGAACAAGGGCAAGGATAAGACAGGTAATTCTGAATTACTAGTCTTGGAATCCTATATAGTGGCTAAAGATATATCGACCTGGATACTAGATTCTGAAGCTACTAACCATATTTGTTCTTCTTTACAGATCCTTAGTTCGTACATCGAGCTGGAGGACAGAACGCAGTCGATGAGAGTTGGCAACGGTGTAGTGGTTTCAGCTAAAGCAGTGGGAGTAGTTAAATTAATGTTTGGAAATAAAGTTCTAGTTTTGGACAAAGTTTTTTATATTCCGCATTTTCGTAGAAATTTAATTTCAGTTTCAATGTTGCATGAACAATCTTATTATTTTCTTTTGATAGTAATAAAATTGTCATTTCCAGAAATGGACGTGATATTTGTTTTGCAAATTTGGAAAATGGATTGTATTTATTAAACCAACATAAACTCCACTGCTTAACACTGAAATGTTTAAAGTAGAACATCAGAAATCTGTCAAAAGACAGAAAGTTTCTCACGGAGATATAACATACCTTTGGTATCTAAGACTTGGACATATTTCCTTGGAGAGAATCAAACGACTAGCTAAGGGTGGTTCCTTGAGTGAGTTATCTGTTGACACACTCCTAGTCTGTGAGTCCTGCCTGAAGGGAAAAATGACTAAGCGACCCTTCTCATCAAAGGGCAACAGAGCCAAAGAACCTTTAAAGTTGGTACTTTCAGATCTATGTGGTCCGATGAATGTACAGGCTAGAGGTGGTTTTGAGTATTTTGTAACTTTCATCGATGACTATGGATATGTTTATCTATTGCACAGGAAATCCGAAGCTTTTGGCAAGTTTAAGGAATTCCAGGCTGAAGCCGAAAGGCAACTGGGTAAATCACGGAAGTGTCTTCGTTTTGATCGAGGAGGCGAGTACTTGGATACCGACTTCACTGATTCTCTGACAGAACATGGAATTTGTTCCCAGCGTTCGCGCCCAAGAAACCTCAGCAAAATGGTGTTATTGAGAGGAGAAACAGGACCTTGATTGATATGTCAGGTCCATGATGAGCTACGCATCATTGCCGATTTCATTTTGGGGATATGATTTACAAAGCGATCGACATATTAAATTTCGTTCCATCAAAGTCTATCGAAAAGACACCCAAGGAACTATGGAAAGGGAGTAAACCTAGTTTACGTCACTTTCGCGTATGGGGATGTCCTGCACATGTGCTGGAAGACAAGACTAGCAAGTTGCAAGCACGTACGAAAGTATGCCTATTTGTAGGCTATCCTAAAGGAACAAGAGGAGGTTTGTTTTATGATCCGGATGACAACAAGGTGATAGTCTCGACTAATGCCATGTTTTTCGAGGATCAGTACATGACAGACTTCAAACCTCAAAGTAAAGTAGTGCCTGAGGAGTTACTTTCTAACACGGTCAGACCACTGGAGACACCTCATGTCACAAATAACACTGATAGTGCCACAGTTGATCCACAGAATCCTAGACCGCTCAGAGTACCGAAAGGGTGGTTCGGCCACCTATTCGGTATGGCATGCAGGATGAGGCAAACATTACCATCTCTAGTGGAGTGGAGGATGATCCGATGTCCTTTCAAAGGGCTATGGATGATTCTGATAAGGATAAATGGATTGACGCAATGAATCAAAAAATTGAGTCTATGTACTCTAACTCAGTCTGGAAACTTGTGGATTGCCCTGAGGGTGTAAGGCCCATAGGCAGTAAATGGATCTACTAGAGAAAGAGGGACGTGGATGGGAAGGTTGAAACCTTCAAGGCTAGGCTAGTGGCAAAGGGTTACACCCAAAGAGAGGGAGTCGACTATGAGAAACTTTCTCGCATGTGGCCATGCTAAAATCCATTCGTATTCTTCTTTCGATTGATGCATACCTAGATTATGAAATCTGGCAGATGGATGTTAAGACAGCTTTCGTGAATGGCTATCTTGACGAGGAAATATATATGCAGCAACCAGAAGGTTTCATTGAGAAAGGCCACGAGCACAAAGTGTCAAATCCATTTATTGGTTGAAGCAAGCTTCTAGGTCTTGGAACCACAGATTTGATGAGACCATCAAGTCTTAAGGTTTCAAATAGAATCCTGATGAGCATTGTGTATACAAGTGCATCATTAAGGACAATGTGGCATTCTTGGTATTGTATGTTGATGACTTCTTGCTGATTGGAAACAATAAGGGGATGTTGTATGATGTTAAAATTTGGTTAGCCACGCACTTCCAAATGAAAGACTTGGGAGATGCAAGCTATGTTCTAGGAATCCAGCTCATTCGGGATCGAAAGAACAAAATGTTGGCTCTGTCCCAGGCATCTTACATTGATAAGATGCTGCTGCGTTATAATATGCAGAATGCAAAGAAGGGCTTCCTACCAACCCATCATGACATAGCTCTCTTTAAGAAACAGTTTCCTCAAACCCATGAGGAAGAAGAGAGCATGTGACGTATTCCTTACGCATCTTAGTTGGAAGTCTTATGTATGCAATGTTGTGTACTAGATCGGACATCTACTGTGGCGTGGGATTGGTCAATCATTTTCAGTCAAATCCAGGCATGGATCACTGGACAGCAGTAAAGAATCTCCTCAAGTATCTGAAGAGAACGAAGAATAATATGCTTGTATATTCGGTGCAAACCTGAATATTGTTGATACATGAATCGACTTTCGATCAGATAAGGATGATCGTAAATCGATCTCGGGCTCAATGTTTACTCTTGGAGGTGAAGCTATAGTCTAGAGGAGCGTTAAGCAACCCAGCATTGCCGATTCGACTATGGAAGCCGAATACATAGCAGGCCTCTGAGGCAGCTAAGGAAGCGGTATGGTTCAAGAATTTTCTTGGTGATTTGGAAGTAATTCCGAATATAAATGATCCAATGCCCTTTTATTGTGACAACAATGGAGCGGTGTCAAATTACAAGGAGCCACGAAGTCACAAGAGGTCAAAGCATATAGAGAGGAAGTACCACATGATCAGAGAGATCGTGCGCAGAGGTGACATTTCGGTCCTAAAGATCGCCTCAGCCGACAACCTAGCTGATCCGTTCACCAAGACGCTGGCATCTAATATCTTTGACAAGCACTTGGAGGGTATGGGAATGAGAGACATGTCTCATCTGCGTTAGAGCAAATGGGAGAACTATGCTAGTAGATATATGTAATAGGGTGTGCTCTAAAAACAATTTTTGCTTGTCATTACGGGCAAGTGGGAGATTGTTAGATGTAGTGCCCGAAAGACAATTTGTGTAATTGTTTTTATTTAATAAATGACATATTCTATTTCATCTTATTATTTGCATTGTGCTTATATTCAATAGACTGCTGAAAACCCCAAGTTGTATCATATGTAGCCATATAACTTAGTGTGTGTCGCACGTGAGGATTAAGTTTATGGTGATACACTTGAATTATTAGTCCGTGGTGAACTTAATCAAAGTATAGGGTCTATTGATTAAACCACCACTAATGCGCCCAAAACACTTTAAGGTATGACCGCCTTATCCAGACCGCCGATATTGGTTTCTAAATGGGGCATTTATATGTGATGTAGTCATATAGGACTGGACCGATTTAGTCTGAATTTCTCATATAATTCCGTGATTGAGACATCTCATTAAATCACAAGATGATCATATATGGATTAACCTTAATCCTGAAGTGATTGCAGACTCTTGCTTGTTTCAAGATAAGGTTTGATGTGTTCGTTAAGGATTGCTAAGAGGTGCGGTCCGAATCACTTTTACGTTGGCACTATTTTGGGATGAGTGAATAGTGTGTCTCTCACAGATATAGAATTCATTCCTTCCTGCGGGAAGTAGAAAGACAATCCCCTTATTTGTTAATCCAAGAAACTGATCGATAGGCTGAGTTCATATTGGTTATGAACTAATTGATCACTTGTGGGTTAATGGTAAATAAGGATAAGATGTAATGAAGAAGGTTTACGGAAACATTCCCGCTTCATTACGGATAGTCTATAAAGGGTTAGTCTGTATGGAATGATTAAATCAATGGACACTTATTGACTCGACTTTCTGAGAATAAGTTATATCTATAATCGATAGAGTTCAGTTTCAGATTTATGGTGGCGTAATTCCGGAATTAATAAGTTGAGTAGAAATATTCTATTCGATGAATATTTTATTCAATTTCTTGTAGCTGCTGGTTATAGGTCCATGGTCCCCGGGTTGGCTCCTAACACGCGAGTGTTTTCATGTTTTGTGGAACCTCGAGAATAAACTAAATAGTTGATCTATTTAATGAATATACGAATATTATTTATTTGGTAAATAATATGTAAAATAGAAAATACATTTTCTATTAATTTTTAGTGGTTTGTGGTGCCACACCAGTAGATAAATTAGGAGAAGAAATTTTCCTAGATTATGTCACATGTGTGATTAATTAATTATTTATTTGTTAGATAATTAATAGAAAAATAATAGATTGATTTTATTTCTTTTATGAGAATTATCGCTTTTTTTTTGGGCAAATATCTTTTCCTTATGGAAAAGGGTAATTGTATTGTGAAAATGATAAATTTCTCTTGACTAGTTAATTTTCTATATAAAGAGAGTTCATCCCAAGACAATGACACATCAATATTGGCGCCACTATCAATTAAAAAGGAAGAGAAAAATTAGTTTCTTGTTATAGCCATTAGTTGAAGAAAACCCTAAGTTTTTTTTGGAGCATATTCAAGGAGGTTTTACTACGAGGATCGACGTCCACCAGTCGTCGCTTGGAGATACAATCCGAAAGACTGCGACTTCTCTTTTGTCGATTGCGGCTCCTCCTATTATCGGGTAATTCTTCATAACTTCTTGTAGTTATATTATTTAATCATGTGAATTAAATCGTGGTAAAATCGCATACGAATTTAATTCATAGTTTTCACTGTGCATGATCGAGTGTATCGATCGGTGCTGTGAATCAGATCTGACAATCCAATTATGGATAGGATCCGGATTCGGGTTTCTGTATATCCAGCAGATACATCTTACGATAACATAAACATGTGTTATATATCATAAATATTTGTTTATCTAATGCGCTATATATATATAGCGGATAACACACGTCAAAAGATAATCAATCAAGATATCAAAGGGGTAAATGTGATACACTAGACAAACATACATCACTTAATACAATATGTGAAGCGAATGTGAGAGGTAACCGTGCCTCTCTTGTCAAGGAGAGGTGTTTCTTTTTTGAGAGGTAACCGCAGGTTTACTCGACTGAAATGAGAGGAGCAAAGCTACTCTTAATATGTGAGAGGGGCGGAGCGAGTGTAGCGGCGCGAAGCATTATAAGCCACTCGACTGAAATGAGAGGATACTTAATGCTCGTCAGAGGAGACGATAGTGAAGTGAAAGAAGAAAAGATTGCCCACTGCTACTAAGAACCTAACAGAAGTTTTCAAAAGAGAGTTTCTTTTTATTAGATAACAGTGGTTTCCTACTACCCATTCGTCAAGAAGAAGTTAGTACATAGCGATTTGTCCACGGATTTTATCAACACAAAACAACAAGTAATAATCCGGTTAACCTCAAGTATAAGGATCGTAGTAATAGTGGTTAATGCCGGGTCGATCTTACGGGGAACTGGCGATTGCTAACCCTAGTTCTTGTTTAACTAAGCTATGTCACTAAACTAATCTAAGCAGTGAATAAAACCAAACAAAGCAGAGAAAATAAAGCTAGACAGAGGATATAATCCAAGGCTAGGAAGGATACGGGTTGCGAACCTTTAACGAACTAATCTAAGATGCGAATAAAAGTAAACTAACTACACAAATTCAAGTTTTAAGGATTTAAATCAAATGTGTAACGAACAAACGAGGATTGATCCACCTATCCAACAAGAATTGATTTCCTATCTCGATTATATTATGTTTTTATCTAGGTTGTGACTCACCTTATCTAATTATGAACCCTAATTCCTTAGAAAGTTCATCTATTAATCTATTATCTTCCGATGTAAGATTAACGCGTTTCCTAACCAAAGGTGTAAACTTTATGTTTATTATCTAGCAATTAAACCTATTAACTTCCGTTATGATAGATTCGAATTACTATTCTTATTCATGATGATCTAGGTTTATTAAGATTTCCATAAAAATAAACAATCACACATGCATATCTTCCGATGTAAAAGCAATTAAACGTAATAGACATGAATAAGAAACAACCTTTAAATAAAAACTCACAAGACAATCAAGAAAACGAAATCAACAATCGTTGGATGGCTTCACAATGCTCGTTTGATGAAGCTTTTAGCCTCTGAACATCCTCAGCAACTCAAATTTGCATAAACAGCGCATAAATAGTAACTAGTTTTTAATCTAAACTAAAGTGCATAAAAAACTGGAACAAAAGGAGGAAAAATGCAGCCTAAAGCCGCCCCTAGGTTTAGGGTTTTGAATAATGAGTGTATCGTCTCTTTAGGGTTGAGAAACAGCCGCCTATTTATAGATTTTAAAGTCGGTTCAGCAAAGTCGGCTACCGGACGCCCGTCTAGATCCTTGAACGCCCGTCCATTCTTCATATGAACTTCAAATCGGGCCGAGTCATGATCAGACGCTCGTCCATCCAGCGTCCACCTCGGCGTCCAAACTTCCTGAATCAACTTTCCATCCTGGACGCTCGTCGATTTAAAGAAACGCCCGTCCACTGGACGGGACCTGGACGCCAGTTCAATATGATTAAATTTTGATTTCTTGATCTCTATCTATTTTCCTCTTGTCAATTCCTTCATTATCTCTTTTAATCATCATATATTTCGACTCTTATCTCTTTTAATCATCATTTGAGCATCAAACACGCATCTATAACACATAAAAACATCATGAAACGTAATAATGTCCAAATAATCATAAAATCATAATTAAAACACATAAATCAACCTATTTTGCAATTAACTCTTCTAAAATATCATTTACTCAATATATTCATTAAATACTCGTTTCTTATGCGAATTAATACAGATATGAGGGAAATTATCATAAAATATAGCATTGTAAATCGTATAAATTCACCCTTAACAACTCCCCCACACTTAAGCTTTTGCTCGTCCCGAGCAAAACAAAACGAAATAAAGGCTCGAGAAAAGATAGACATCTAAACATATATAACACATATCCAATAAATCAGAAGTTCACCAGTGCGTGTGCATAGCCATGGAAAATTTCCACTAAATCCAAACTCGAGAAACTCAAAGCAATACTAGCTAATACCCCCTCGTAGACTAGTAATAAATGACACTCATAAGATGTACCCTACAAACGTGATACATCCCGAAAAAAGATGACGAAATATTTCTAGGGCCTTTCGGAAATACTCGGTGGATAATCCCTACAACATATCTCAAGTTTCTACTGGGGATAAGATAGACGATAACTTAGTCTTATATTCATTTCATACTAATCTTTTAGTTGATTTAACTATTTCACTTTTAAACACACATCAGATGAGCTATTGCCCTGTCATAGCAGAATAGGATATTCGAGATATACCCTACCTTACTCCAATCATAAGGCAGCTTTTCCTGACTGTCGTGAGCTTTTAGTCATCATAGTGGTATAGGACATTTCGAGATAATGCCCTATCGCACTCAAATCATCGACTAGCTTTCGACACACACATTTACTCATGTTTTTCAACTTTTTATTTGACATTAAGTTACGTGTTACTTATCACATTCAAACCTCAGATATTCACAGTATATCATACTCTGGATCTAAATACAAACTATCATAAATCTCAAGATATATACGTAGCACTAAGCACATGACTTATAAGATAACAAAAATCACTAATCAAAAGGGGTATAACTTTATATTATAGCTCATCATTCACCATGGCTCATGAAAAATAGATATCGGGTGAAACAACTGACTTACTAAACATATGATATATAGCTTGAATGACTATAAAAATAACTAACATTGAATTGAATTGCCTACTCGGGACAAAACAAAAACGAAAGTGTAGAAAAATTTCGAAAATTTTAGCTCATTTTGCATAGAAACATAACTAATTAAGCAACTGTGTAGATACATATCGAACATTCCCCTCCCCCACACTTAAAAATCAACATGTCCTCATGTTGTGCAGAATGAAAGAAAAGATGAAAGACTTAGCTAATTTCAAACGTTACTCGAAAGTCGGTCAGGCCGGAGCCTACATAGTGACACTTAGAACTCGTAACCAGACAATGTAGCTCGACACAACCGCTAAAAATATACCTACACGACTTGACAAACACGGAACCATCTCGGGGAAAACGGGGGTTCATACCAAAAGGAAAAGAGATACAAAACCGAATATGAACAAAAGATAAATTATGCAATACATCCCAAAAGTTTAAACAAAGTAGAGATGAAAGTACGGGTGCCTTATGGCTTACATGATCCATCGGAAAAAGCAACAGTAGCAATATCAAGAAATACAACGAACCATATAAGTAAAAAGCAGTAAAAATATACAATGAAAGTATCTAGGGCAAATCAAATCGAAAAATAGACAAAGAAAATCAAGATTGCCCCGGAGCTGGAGAAACATCAGCCGGAGGATCGGAAGAGGGTCCAGATGGTGGTGCCGTAGTCCCAGCTACTGAATCAGGCTGCTCCTCATCGGAAGACGACTCGGACTCGTGAAGGACATCTGCGATGGCCTGCTCAATCTCCGAAGAAAAATGGTAATCAACGGCGCTCGGATTGAAGATCCGGTCATCCCTTGGCCGCCGGCCTTCACTCATACACTTCAGAATAGTCAAAATGTTGTTCTGAGATGTCCTGATGTCCTCCAGCCAGTCCCGCACACTGTTGGCCATACTCAGCCGCATCCGGACCGAAGGAGATAACGTGGGAAGGGAGGATGCACGAGGCGGTGCCGAAGATGAACCAGGCTCCTGAGGTGTCTCCGTCTTAGACTGTCCCGAAGGCTTACCCTTCTCTCTCTGTATAGGCCTCGGGTTCTTGGGCTTGTGATCCGCTCCATACTCAGGCACACCGGCATCGATGCACAAACTGTGGATCAGGTGAGGGACGATCAAGCTCCGCGTATAAACCTTCTGATTGATCGAGATCTCGTCATACAAAGCTTGTCCCACATTTACATTTAAGCCGAACGTCAATGCATACAGCATGCCTAGGTCACCGATATGAAAATGTGTCAGGTTGTTCTTAGGCAACAACCGACTCTGAATAAATCGACACTGGACCTTCCAATCCTCTGTCCAGGTCGTGGTAACCAACTCCTTCCGGTCTCCTCCCGGCCTCAACGTCCAAGCCACATCTGGGCACACTCTTAACTCCAACTCCTCCAAAGGATCCTATCCCAAACTCTGCCTATGTAAAATCTCTTCCTTATAATCTCTACCCTCAAAAGCCGCCAACCCATACTTTGCATTGATCACCTCCGGTGTAAACGGAACTTCTACCCCTCGAACCACAACTACCTTTGTCCCCAAGTCGGTTTCCGAACAGTTTGCATAAAATTCCCTAACTAGGGAGCTATTGACCGGGGTAGTCGGGATCGTCATCAAGGCGTCCCATTTCCGATCCCTTAAAAGCTTGACAAACCCGGGATCAACCTTAGCTTCCAACGTAGCCCTTTCTATCAACATCGTCCTCGAGAAATAGTGTTGTTTATACGCATCGTGAGCTCTAGGGTTCACGAATCGATGAGGCAAAGGCATAGGGGGTACGGTTTTGGCTTTCTTTCTAGGTGGAGCGGTCCTAGGTTCAACCGGCTCATCTTCCCGTGGAGCTTCCACAACCTCCTCAACCCTAGACGAGGCTCCGCCTTTCTGAGCTCTAGGCATCCGTACTAAAGGAATATCGTCATCCGTCTCAGAGTCTGAGGTTGGTTCATCTCTTAAGGTTGCCCTAGTTTGGGTGGCTCTAGGGGGTTGCTCCCGAATACTCACACCCCGGTTGGGATCAACTAAGGTAGGATCAAACTCTTTTCGCTTTTTCCCCGCCTCCCGGGCCACTTCCTTACCATGCCTTTTCGTGACTGCTTTCTTATGAACCATTTTCAAGCCTAGACTAAGCCAAAACAATCCCAATACGCCCAAAAGATACCCGTTTAACATCCAAAGCGGGATTTCAAATCAACCAAACCACAACCACAACCATAACCATCACCAAACAACCCATTCACCACCCATCACAACACCATATCACCAAAACAAAGCAAAAAGAAACACCAAACCAGAAAAAAAAACGAATTAAGATGATATTCCAGAGAACGAGCCGACCCAAAGATCGAACTCGCAAAAACGTGAATAAAAACTAGAAAAGTTGTTACTAACTTACCAAGTAGGATGAGTAGATGTTGATCGAGGTGAAAACGAGTCCAAACAACACCAATATGGGCTCCAAAATCGGATTTTTTCTCTAAAAAACCGGGCTGCAATGGGGTCTGATTCTCCAAAAATATGGTGTGTTGGGGAATTTGGTTATGAAAATCAAAGAGAGGGGATCAATAGCGGCCTTTAGCACTTTAAATCGCCCAAAATGGTTTAGAATTGAGGATTTTAGGGCAAAAGGAGGGAGAGAAACCGTTTTTGGTTTTGAAAATTCTAAAAAGTGAAGGTTCACTCGAAGAAGGGGTATATATAGACAGAGGTTGGACGCTCGTCCATGAGTTTAAATCACATACAGGATTGGAGGGAAAATATCAGACGGGAGTCCAGGCTTAGTGGACGTTCGTCTAAGGATTGGCCATAGCGGACGGGCGCCCGTAAATGCTGACGGGCGCCCCGTGAGTAAAAGTGCAAAAATCATAAAATTCCATACAACTCAAATTCAAAATCTTATCTCTTATTACATTTAAATAAAACTTCAAAAATACAAATAAAAATCAAACGAAGTACATAAAATTACTAGGAAATAAATAAAAGCAAATAGAAAACAGTGGGTTGCCTCCCACCAAGCGCTTTGTTTTACGTTAAATGCTTTCGATTTAAACAAATCTAACTAACGCTAATCTGCATAAATCTCGTCCCAATCCACCAAACGGATGAGACGACGAAGCATATCAATAGCGGGGAGGGAAATCATAGTCGTCTTGTACGCCCACCATCTCCGGCTACCTCTAAACCTCTAAAATGTGAAGCACTGTAGTATGGGCGCTAGATTCATCAAAGATAGGGTCATTTAGGACCGTATATGGACGCCCTATAGCTTCCTGTAGCTCCTCGATCGTGAAGTCACTACCTCCCGAACAAGCGGGGGACAATGAGAACATAGGTGATGGTCTTCGTGACGGTACTAAGCTCAAAATCTACGTGCAAAACTATAGTGCCTCCCGGTCCATCACCATCAGAATCAGTGGGATCCGACTAATGATGGGGAACTCCTCAGGAAGAACTCCGTAATCCATATCTAAAAAGCAACTAACTGACAGATGTAAACAGAAAAACTTAGTCAACTAAAACTTAATTAAACTACAACTTAAATAAATATAACACTAACAAAGATAAAATGTAATTTAACTAATATAATAAGGGATATCTAAGATGCTCCAAGTAGCGCTTTTTTGGTTAATGTCGTTAGCTCGACACCGTTTAAAGCTCGGCTGGATCAAGGCCATTTGACTTTTCTGCGCCACCACTACCTCGTGTAAGCTCGATCGATGAGTGTGGCGGCGTAAACAAAGACATCAACACATGGGGTGAAATCTTTAATAGTTTTCCAAATACGCTTAAACTTTCCCATGGTTGACTTTTTCCTCTTCTGATTCCTCTGATGACTTTTCAGTTGACGCTCCCTCCAATACTCTTCCATATCCCAACTACCGGCTAGAACTTCTTCAGATTGACTATTACCGTCATCCTCTGAAAATAGGTCGGGTGAAAACTCGTCGAGTTCTTCGACTTGTGTAACACCACACCCGAGGATGTCGAGGCAACGAACAGTCAAAGATGTTTACATTAGGTTCACCAATGTAGTGCTTACACCTTTGACCATTCACTCGAAACGGTTTACCGCTATAACCGTGAAGTTCTAGAACGCCTCCAGGAATGATTTGGAGAATCTCGAAAGGTCCGGACCAACTTGTTCTCAACTTTCCAGGAAACAAATGTAACCTAGAATTGTATAGAAGAACTTGTTCGCCGACTTGAAATTCTCTCTTCTTAATCTTAGCATCGTGGAATAGCTTCATCTTATCTTTACTAATTCTGGCACTTTCATAGGCCTGGAGTCTGAATTCGTCTAGCTCGTGTAAGCGCCGCAATGATGTTTTCCACAAGATTGGGAATCAAAGTTGAAACTTGGTTGCCCAATAAGCTCTATGCTCTAACTCGACAGGCAGATGACACGGCTTCCCATAGACCATTTGATATGGAGATGTACCCATAGGGGTTTTATAGGCAGTTCTATATGCCCAAAGCACATCATCCAACTTCAAACTCCAGTCCTTTCTATGATCAAGTGATGATTTTCCAGGATCTTCTTGATGCTTTGGTTGCTCCTTTCAACCTGACCACTAGTCATCGGATGATATGGTGTGCCAGTTTTATGACGAACGCCATACTTTTCAAGGACTTTCTCTAGGGGTCGGTTGCAGAAATACGTTCCTTCATCACTGATCAAGGCACGTGGACATCCAAATCTCACAAAGATGTTCTTCTTTAGAAATTTCATGACCGTCTTATGATCATTGTGAGGAGTGGCTTGAGCCTCTACCCATTTTGACACGTAATCTACGCAGACTAAGATGTATTTATTACCGCAAGATGATGGGAATGGTCCCATAAAATCGATACCCCACACATCAAAGACCTCGCATTCTAGGATGGGTTTCAAAGGCATGTCAAAACGCCTTGTCAAAGTTCCGGTTCTTTGGCATCTATCACAAGCTTTACAGAAAGCTTCTGCGTCCTTAAAGATCGTAGGCCAGTAGAAACCGGATTGAAAGATCTTAGCAACGGTTTTCCAAGGACCAAAGTGACCTCCAGTGGGTCCATTGTGGCATTGCTCAATAATATCTCGTTGCTCAGATTCTGGAACACATCTCCTAAGCAAACCATCCTTACAGATCTTAAAAAGATAAGGTTCATCCCAAACGAAATATTTTAAATCAGAGAAGAACTTTTTCTTCTCCTGATATGACATTTCCGGGTCAAGATATCGGGCATGAAGGTAGTTTACAATGGAAGAATACCATGGAACATCAGGAGGACAACCGTCTATCAACATAATGTTTTCTAGAGGAAAGTAAAGATCTATATCATCTGGATCGTCCTTTTCCTCACTTAACATTCTAGAAACATGATCAGTCACTACGTTTTCACTGCCCTTTTTGTCCTTAATTTGAACGTCAAACTCTAGTAGGGTCAGTATCCAACGCAGTAGGCGTGGTTTAGCCTCTTTCTTAGTCATCGATACCATAAGCGGCGTGATCAGTCCACACGATCACTTGAGCTCCTAACAAGTAACTACGGAACTTGTCCATAGCAAAAACTACGGCCTAAAGCTCCTTTTCAGTAGTGGTATAGTTAACTTGAGAGGGGTTCAATGTGTGACTGGCGTAATAGATAAGTGGAATTTCCATTTGATCTTTTGTCCTAGAAAAAGACCAACAAAGATAGTTTGATGCGTCGCACATAAGCTCAAACGGTAGGTTCGATCAAAGTAAATAAGAATCGGAGCAGATATTAAACGATCCTTGAGCTCCTAAAACGCTTGCTTGCAGCTCTCATCAAAATTAAACTCAACGTCTTCCTTTAGTAAAGTGGACAGGGGCTTGGCTATCTTGGAAAAGTCTTGAATGAACCTTCTGTAAAAACCGACATGTCCAAGAAAACCTCTAACTTCACACACACTCTTAGGATAGCTCATCTTCTCGATAGCTTCCACTTTTGCCCTGTCGACTTCTATACCTTTGGCTGAGATCTTGTGGCCAAGAACTATTCCCTCATCTACCATGAAATGGCATTTCTCCCAATTAAGTACTAAGTTCTTTTCCACACATCTGGATAACACTTGATCAAGATTGTCAAGGCAATCATCAAAAGATTGACCAAAAACCGAAAAATTGTCCATAAAAATCTCCATACATTTTTCTACAAGCCCGTCAAAGATAGCCAGCATACATCGTTGAAATGTAGCTGGGGCATTGCAGAGACCAAATGGCATTCGCTGTAGCGAATGTACCATAAGGCGGTGAAAGTGGTTTTTCTTGGTCAATTTGGATCTATGGGTATTTGGAAGTATCCCGAATATCCATCCGTAAAACAATGAGAATGCGTGTCCCGCCAGACGCTCAAGCATCCGGTCAATGAATGAAGAAGGAAAGTGATCTTTCATGGTTACCTCATTGAGCTTTCGATAATCGATCTTGCATCAGTAACAAGTGACAATTCTCAATGCTATTTCCTCTCCCTTCTCATTCTTCTCTCAATCAGAATTCCACCTTTCTTGGGAACTACCGAGTAGGGAAACCCATTCACTATCAGCGATGGCATAAATGATTCCCATGTCCAGAAGCTTGATGATTTCCTTTTTAACGACTTCTTGCATATGAGGGTTGAGCCTCCTCTGGGGTTGTCTAACACATTTTGCACCCTCATTCGTCTTGATTTTATGCATACAGATGTCAGGAGATATTCCTCGGATATCTCCTACTTGCCAACCAAAAGCTTTTTCATTACGTTTCAAGACGTTGATCAATTTCATCTCCTCTATACGAGAAAGCTTGGCAGATATGATTAATGGAAGCTTGTCACCTTCTCTTAAAAACACATACTTAAGATGTTTAGGCAACGGCTTCAACACCAAATCAGCAGGGGGGTCTTCCAAACTCGACTTGAGATCTCCACTTTCCAACTCAATATCACTGAGTTTACTCTGTGGTCCCACTGTCAAAGCTTCTCCTTCCAACAATTCTTCCTCAAAATCAGCTGCTAATTGATCTAGATTTACCACACCATGAGTATTTAGGTTGTCAACCAATCGCTCATATTCTGCTTCTACAGCCATGACTTGCTTATCCATAAAATCGGTAAAATCATCCGTCATATAATCAATGGAAAAGCCGGTTGGCGGCCCAGAGGGTACTTGAATGGACCTTAAAACATTGTAACTCACCTCCTGATCACCAACTCGGATAGTCACTTGCCCACCATCGCAATCGATGAGGGCTCTAGCTGTAGATAAGAAGGGTCTTCCAAGAATCAGGGGGACGTTTTCATCTTTCTCCATATCTAAAACATACCAATCAACTGGAAAGGTAAATCTATCAATCTGAACCAAAACGTCTTTCAGGATCCCTGAAGCTTTCTTAGAAGATCTATCAGCGAATTGTAAACTCATAGTAGTGGGTTCTAGAAGGCTTTGTAAACCGAGCTGTTTGCATACAGACATTGGCATAAGACTTATAGAGGCACCTATATCACATAAAGAATTAGGGAAGACTAAACTTCCCATCAATACTGTAAGTACGAACTTGCCAGGGTCACCTCTTTTAATTGGTAAGTCTTCATAATTAATCATGGAACAATCCTCACCAATTTGCCTTTCCATGCCTGCTAACTTCTTTTTTGAAGACACAACATCCTTAATGAATTTTGTATACTTAGGCATCTCGACCAAGACATCTGATAATGGAAAATTCACCTGAGTACTTTTCAAAAGGTTCAGCACCTTTTCGTACTTTTTGTCTTCAATCAAGGGAATGTTGCTCTTCCTCGGCGGAAATGGAAGTTTCTTAAGGTCACTCTCAGAAAAGACTTTCTTTGAGGATACACTTACAGCTTTGTCTTCCAGATCCTTCCAACGAACAGCTTTTTCAGATTTCTTTGTAGTCAGGGGATCAGCCTCCTGACTTTCGCTTGCTTTTTCGGTCCTCGAGGATCACCACTGAGGATCTCCAACTTTTTCACCTCGAGGGGACCCAGCCACTGAGTTTTCTGCGATTGAGGAGTGTAGGTGCTCGGCTTCCCTCCCGCCTTATTGATGACGGGAGAGGGCTAGTGGTTTCCCTGATGGGAAGGACCACTAACTTGAGTACCGCTTCTCAGATTCATTGCACTGGCCTCCTCTTGACCGTATTGAATTGATGGCACGAGGTCAGTACATGGGCCTTTGTTCAAGTCAACTTGAGCAACTTGACCACCCTTTGGATTCTTCTCGATGAAACTGGGCAGATGCCCTGGGGGTCTAGAAGCTAACTGTTCAGCCAGTTGCCCAATTTGTCTCTCTAGATTCTTCATTGACCTACTTTGCTCCTCCAATTTAGCTTCAAGATTGGTAGGTTGGGAGGGCCTTGAGAGTTCTCGGAAGTTTGAAGAATAAATTTGGTCGGGCCGACTTTGAATTGAGAATTTGAATTGGAAGGCCAATTTCGATTGAATTTTGCGTAGGATTGGAAAAGTTCGAGTTTTGGTTCTGATTAAACCGTGGTTTCTATTGAAATTGATTCAATTAAAATTCAATTAGGATTGAAATTTGAAGATGGATTAAAACCTTGGTTTTGGAAATTATTCTCGCCAGAAACCGATTGAACCTTGGATTGTTCTCGCCATAGAATGCATTCACTTCCGCATTCTCGTCCGTTCATAGGGACGAATTTAGAAGTGTGCCCCACCTCGTCACAATTTCGACATGTGACTTGATTGTGCATCCATAATCATGAACGGCATTCACTTGATAAGGTGCGAGGGGATTAATTGACATTGGCCATTCATATGGCGGTCGACAAAGAAGCTGCAATACGAGAACACGAGGGTTACGTGGAAAAGAAGAAGTTTGATTTACCGGGTTTGGAACTTGAGGTGTTGCCATCTGCTTCTGCAGCATGGCGATCAAACTTTGCAAATTAACTTCCTCAACCTTGGGAGGAGGAGGTGCTTGAATTGCTTGATAAGAGGGGGCATAGTTGTACTTTGCAATGTCCTCAAACAATGCCCATCCCTCTTCAGGCGTTTTCTTCAGAAATGCCCCACCAGAAGAACTATTGACCATGCCTTTCGTGAGCTCGGTCAATCCACTGAAGAATGTGTTGACTTGCCTTTCCATGGGCAAGCCATGGTGGGGACACTTCCTAAGTAGAGACTTGAATCTCTTCCAACATTCGAAGAAGGATTCATTCTCTTTCTGATAGAAAGTGAATATTTCATTTAAACACTGGGCTGTCTTGGAAGGTGGAAAATATTGACTCAAGAACTCCTTTTCGAGTTCTGCCCAGGTGGTGATAGATTCAGATGGGAGAGAGGTGTACCACTCTTTAGCCTCTCCTTTCAGAGAAAATGGAAAAAATTTTAGCTTAATCGCATCCTCACTTACTCCTTGGATGCGTGTAGTGCCGCATATCTCTAAGAATGTATGTAAGTGGGTATGTGGATTCTCTGATTGATAGCCGTGAAAAATTGATGTGTGCTGCATCATCTGGATAAGTCCTGGCTTTAGCTCAAAGGTGTGTGCGGTAATGGCTGGGATAACAATAGCCGGGTTGACTTTGACTTCGCCTGGCATGGCGTAGTCTGCCAACGTACGTCTACTATTAGCGGCCATTATCACAAAATCAGTGATTTCCCTTGCTAGTTGATCTTCGAGATCTTGCTCGGCTCTGTCTGCCAGAACCGCAGAACGGAAAATCCGCCTGTTTGGCCGGACTACGGTTCGCTCGGGGTCAGGAGTGTATAATAACGGTCCCTTTTGACTCCGGGTTTGCATAAACCGGACCAAAAACAAGTGAAACGAAGCCTAAAAACTAAGGAATTAAAAGCCTAACGAACAATTAAAAGCCTAAAGAAAAGAAAGAAAACAAGATAGTAAGGGAAAAGATAAAACAGACGGGCGTCCAAAGGATTGGACGGACGTCTGCTCAACTTTTGGACTGGACGGGCGTTCGGTTTGCCCAAACGCTCGTCTGAAAGGGGGAATACTTGAACGGGCGTCCAAATTATATGGACGCTCGTCTAAATGAGAGAAACAGAATGAAATTGGAAATTTTCCAGCAGACGGACGTCCGATATCCCAGACGCCCGTTTGGTAGCGGGAAAATTGGAACAGGAACAGAAAATTGCAGAAAATAACAGAAAAGAAGAAGAACGAAAGAATAGAAACAGAACAGAGAGAAGAGATAGAGAAGAACTAATCACAAGAGAACCTTAAATCCTAAGCTAAAACCCTAATTAACTAAAACCCTAAACGTTTATCAACTAAAAA
Source organism: Gentiana macrophylla (assembly GCA_026214975.1). NCBI lineage: Eukaryota > Viridiplantae > Streptophyta > Magnoliopsida > Gentianales > Gentianaceae > Gentiana > Gentiana macrophylla. The sequence continues at coordinate 20,725,975 of CM047816.1, read as the reverse complement.
CAGGAATTTAAACGAAACAAAAACAGGGAAAAAAAAACGAAAGACAAAAACTAGACAACCGTCCGGCTCCCCGGCAACGGCGCCAAAAACTTGTCCACGGATTTTATCAACACAAAACAACAAGTAATAATCCGGTTAACCTCAAGTATAAGGATCGTAGTAATAGTGGTTAATGCCGGGTCGATCTTACGGGGAACTGGCGATTGCTAACCCTAGTTCTTGTTTAACTAAGCTATGTCACGAAACTAATCTAAACAGTGAATAAAAACCAAACAAAACAGAAAATAAAGCTAGACAGAGGATATAATCCAAGGCTAGGAAGGATACGGGTTGCGAACCTTTAACGAACTAATCTAAGATGCGAATAAAAGTAAACTAACTATACAAATTCAAGTTTTAAGGATTTAAATCAAATGTGTAACGAACAAACGAGGATTGATCCACCTATCCAACAAGAATTGATTTCCTATCTCGATTATATTGCGGTTTTTATCTAGGTTGTGACTCACCTTATCTAATTATGAACCCTAATTCCTTAGAAAGTTCATCTATTAATCTATTATCTTCCGATGTAAGATTAACGCGTTTCCTAACCAAAGGTGTAAACTTTATGTTTATTATCTAGAAATTAAACCTATTAACTTCCGTTATGATAGATTCGAATTACTATTCTTATTCATGATGATCTAGGGTTTATTAAGATTTCCATCAAAAATAAACAATCACACATGCATATCTTCCGATGTAAAAGCAATTAAACGTAATAGACATGAATAAGAAACAACCTTTAAATAAAAACTCACAGTACAACGAAGAAAACGAAATCAACAATCGTTGGATGGCTTCACAATGCTCGTTTGATGAAGCTTTTAGCCTCTGAACATCCTCAGCAACTCAAATTTGCATAAACAGCGCATAAATAGTAACTAGTTTTTAATCTAAACTAAAGTGCATAAAAAGCTGGAACAAAAGGAGGAAAACGCAGCCTAAAGCCGCCTTAGGTTTAGGGTTTTGAATAATGAGTGTATCGTCTCTTTAGGGTTGAGAAACTTGCCGCCTATTTATAGATTTTAAAGTCGGTTCAAAGAAAGTCGGCTACCGGACGCCCGTCAGATCCTTGAACGCCCGCCCATTCTTCATATGAACTTCAAATCGGGCCGAGCCATGATCGAGACGCTCGTCCATCCAGCGTCCACCTCGGCGCCCAAACTTCACGAATCAACTTTCCATCCTCGACGCTCGCTCGGGCCAAAGAAACGCCCGTCCACTGGACGGGACACGACGCTTGATTCAATATGATTAAATTTCGATTTCTTGATCTCTATCTCTTTTCCTCTTGTCAATTCCTTCATTATCTCTTTTAATCATCATATATTTCGACTCTTATCTCTTTTAATCATCATTTGAGCATCAAACACGCATCTATAACACATAAAAACATCATAAAAGCGTAATAATGTCCAAATAATCATAAAATCATAATTAAAACACATAAATCAACCTATTTTGCGATTAACTCTACTAAAATATCATTTACTCAATATATTCATTAAATACTCGTTTCTTATGCGAATTAATACAGATATGAGGGAAATTATCATAAAATATAGCGTTGTAAATCGTATAAATTCACCCTTAACACGATTTCACACATTATATCATATATGAAGTATAGTATATAATGTAATACAACATGTATCGTATTTCCACTCTTAATTATAACTTCACCACCACAGTTGTACAATGCTTCTTCCATTCTTTTTTATGCACTTCAAACGGTGGAATTTGCAAGTGAAGACTTCATCATCGTCGTCCTTTCCAATCCATCAAGATAAACGAAAGATGAAGTGATGTTGTCAAGCTTGGATTAGATTATAAAGCAATGTATCTAACGATTTCTGAGCTATAAAGCATCCTAAAGCCTGCTAGATACGAAATATGTCAAGCATGTTATGTTGAGTTGCTGAGACTTTGAGTTGATTTTGAGCTGAATCCTGAAGTTCTCACTTCAATCAGATCAAGGAGGATTCTGAGTGATGTTTCAATTGCTTAGGTGAAGACCTGAACTGTTGACAAAGGTACAAGGTGATTTAGGAGACAATCTGGGTGCGGTCTTTGTGAAATTCATCTGTGTACTGATTTGATGTCAATCCAGTGTCTATTTGTATGGTGTTAAGTGTTCTTGCTCAAGAAAATGACTTCTAATATACGGTGTTATAGATTCAAACAGAGATTTTGGCACGTGGAGAAGGTCGGAAGGATTTAACTGCTATAAAATACTCGTGTTCACTACTTTTGACACTCATATTATGTTTGTCTTTTGCGTACTTGTTTTGAGCTTCATACCGCTAAACATTGCATGCTTAAGCTCTTCTATTTCTGAGACTAATATCTAAAATTTAAGTATGCATTATCTGATTAGATTTTATGCTTGGATAGAATGCTAAAAACACAAGTTTTACACTTGTTACACAGCTATCAATGTTTGTACAGTGACACTTAGTCAAGTTTGTTTTTAAGTTTCTATACTTTCTCTTAACTTGTACCTGGTCTTATTGCTTATATATCATATTGTCTTTAAGTCTAGAATCTGGGAACCTGACTTTGAGTAGCTTAGCAAGCTCAACTGTAGCTCACAAGTTGGATCTTTCACAGACTTTGTCACTGACACGGTTTGTGCATTGACACTTGGTTAATCTTGTTAACTGAGCTGATATTGGTGTTCTAACTTGATATTTTATGTGCTTTCTTGTTTAGAAGCTTGATACTTGTGTCTAAGTTGCTTATCTTTCTCTATCCAAGCTCACACACAACTCAGAAATGTTCTATATGCGAACTATACTTGATACATGATAGTTTGGCTAAGAACACTTGTATACTTGTCTTGTTTGTGATAGCCTAGCACATCATATATACATCACTTAGGAGAGCTTGATCTTGATCTCTCTATTTGTATTATTTTAATTCCGCATTTTGTATCATACAAACACAATTGATCATTTTAAGGTTAAGTTTCATAGGAAGAATTTTGAAGTAGGGAAGTTTTAAGTAACAACCATTCGACGGTTGTAAGAGATCCGACAATTCGTTGTACGGAGTATTTTCAAGTATAGTATGTTTTCTGGAAATTTCTGCGAACCGCTTTTTTATGTATTGATACGAGTAATAGAGAAAGCTTTGGTAGTAAAGTTGTTTTGTTATGGATTTTTGTATGACCACATAGGCTAGAAAATGGATTGAACGTGATCTTTATGTGCTTCATGTGTTTGTCTAGATTTTCTTGGTAAGGTATAGTTTTTACCTGCGATGTATTGCATCGAGTACCATGATTAGATATCATGTCAGATGTATGACTAGTTGGATTACCTCTACCGCAGCTCAACGTATTGTATCGAATACCGTGATCTTACATGTCACGTAGGATGTTTGGCTAATCATAATACTTTGGTTGCACCATGCCCTCATGCTAGGTGGTAGCATGTGTTGTACCCTTGATTGTCTGGTATTATGTGTGGAAACAAGAACATGAAACATGAATATGATCACGGAAACCGGAACATGAATGTGCTAAGTAGGTTAGTAAAGAAACTGACAAAAAAACGTGCAAGATGAACTCAAGCAGTTAATAGTACATGTTTTCATGCATTGTTATTAGTATGCTTTCAAAGTATTTTTCTTACTTTATCTTTAAATTGTTTTGTAAATTGGATGACGTAGATTTATGTCATGTCTCATGGCTAGTGACAAACATGAATGTCCTTTTTTTTTTTTAATCTTCTCTCCTTATTGAGCTTCTAGCTAGCGCTCACACATTTCCTTTAAACGAGAAAATATGGGGGTAAGTTTGTTGAGCAAGCTTAGGATGGAGTTCATGAAATTTCCTTACATTTTAGTAGTTCTTTAGTTTTATTTCCTTTGAATAAATCATGTGTCAAGCTAGCTACATAACAATAGTTTGTTATGACTTCACTGATTGTTTCAGTTATTTATTTGACAACAAAGATATTTGGAAGTGTTGTGTTTAACAGAAGACGATATGGGTCTATTTCCCGAGCCTCAAGGCCCTCAACATAAGACTATATGGGTCTATTTCCCGAGCCTCAACATGTTTCTTTTATTCCGCATACTTCTGCATATTTCTTTAATTACGATGATATCATATCAGATTTACATGAGTTTTAAGGTATACTAAAAGTCACATGCAGCACATTTTATTTCATGATAGAGTCTGGGGAATCAGGAGCAAGGCGTAAAATTTAAGGGTGTAGAGAATCATATTAAAACCAAGTTATACAAATGCTCTAATGCGGCTTGAGATTGCAGAGTTCATGTACGTGTAGCCTTTTTGTTTTTAATCTGGTGTGTGTGCGTGTGGGTGTGTGTGTGTGTGTGTGTGTGGGGGGGGGGGGGGGGGGGGGGGGTTGGGTGGGTTTAGATTTGTGAACTTTTTCTGTTTGGACATGTGATACATACAGAATTTGTAACAGCCAATCGAACAATTCGACCAATAACAAGCCTAGCCAATTATAGGAGTAAAACATAAACTGTTGGGAAATTAATCTAAGATTAACTAAACAAAAATCATTGTAAATCAGACAGAGGCTTCTGTGAACAAAGAACACCGCTAAGAACGAGAAAACCTCTGCATTTGTTTAACTTGTTGTGGTGATGCCGCCAGTCTCTGTTACCAGCTTCTTGTATTCCTCCAATAGAATTGATATATCATCCATGCGTAACTGGATATATTAATCCGCGAATATTATTAGATGAGATATCAATATACAACAGAAATGGAATGAAAATGATGCATGCATGTAAGTGCCAGAAATCCTTTATGGATAAGCACCTACTCACCCTCCCCCCCTCCTCTAGATGGCTAGCCTCCACCCATGACAAGTTTAACCATAATTTTCTTTTTCTTTTTTGAGAAATTTTTTAACCATAATTCAAACCAAGAAATACCTGAGAAGCATTTCTAGTATGATAGAACCGAAAAGTCTCTCCTTTAGGGATGCCATATTTCATAGACCCTAAACCTCCTTCACCATTTTCCCTGACAAAGTTGAAAGGCAAATGAAAAGTGGCCATAATGATCCGAGTGCGCGATAAAACTCAGCATTAGTAATTCGTATTAATAATAAAGTAAAGAAAACTCATTCTTACAGGCGATGAACGGTGATTAGTCGTTGATAATCCCTTAGTAACGGACTAAGTTCTTTCAGCTTTATAGAGCTCGGTGATGAGTTCTTCCAGTGTGCCCGAAGTCCATCCACAGCCTAATTAATCAGATGAAACCAAGAAAACATGAAGCAAAAATACTTCTGTTTGGTAACGTGTTCTGTATCCTATAAGCATGCAACACGTATACTTGGGGTGAATTTGTAATTTTATAAAAGTTGGATACAGGATCTGGATATACATATCCAGAAATCAGATACATAAAACAAAGAATACTCTTGAAAACTGAAGAAAATCTGTAGGAAAATTAATATAAAAAAATAAAAAATAAAAACCTAGCCACGATGAGGAAAAACGAGCAATAATGAAGAAAACCCACTGACAATTCTTTTATTTTTAAAAAATCACGCACCCATATATTCCGTATCTGCACCCGTATAACCTAACCAAGAAGTAAAAGATGCATCATGATGCAAGTCACAAAGGACAACCTCAACCTGCATATTTGTGAGTGTTTTTTCTCCGGCCACTACAAATGCTAGTTCCATAAATTCTTTGTCATCTTCCTCATTCAAGACTTGATTTCTTTGAGAAATCGAAACATCAACTTCAAGCCTTTTCCTTAGTTCGGAGATTGGATAGTCCTTCCAGTGTGTTTCCTATGAAAAAGCAAATACAAAAAGAACTTTTTATTAAGTGCAGAAAAACTTCTGGATTAAGGGATATGGTGACTGATCCCATAAACCTAGTTACCTCCTTGGAATCGGAATTGTCATTTTCATTCTCATTTGTCAATGTAGCATCTTTCTTTTCAGGAATATATTTTGGTGGCGAAGATATAGACCGCTTTGCAATAGGATCCTCTACAAAAACACGCAATTAATCTAATAAAAAAACTTAAATTTGCTGATAAAACAGGATGGAGGTAGTAGTACATGGCAAGAATTTTAAGAATACCTTCGGGTACTAACCACCACAGATCACTGAAAGTTGATTTCCCATCAAATCCACCAAATAGCAAATATCTTGAGCCAACACAAGTCATTGAATGGTATGCTCTGGCAGCTGGCGGTTCATTCGTGGTTGGTAAACGTCTCCATTGAACCGATACTACACACAAACATATGATAAGACTGTCATTCTCAGAAAAGAGAGATACAAAGACATACAAAAGAGGGATGCTTATAACTAAACTAGCTCCACTAAACGTAAACGATCATAACTGAACTGCATGATGCATTAGCTACGTGTTTATATTAAGCCAAATACCGAAAGGGCGAGAAAGGTATATTAGCGCAACCATCAATGCGTGAAACTTATAATGTATTGACACCAACCTCTGTCAAGAACGATACAATCATTATAATAAATATCATAACGACTCAACCAGCCACCAGTTCCATGTCCACCAAATAACAAAAGCTGCAAGTAGAAAAACGCTAACTTTATGAGAAACAAAATCATGATTTTGCCTAGCAAAATAATTATCAAAGCATCTGGTTCCCTCTATTCCGACCGCATGAAACTATGATATCTTGGTTTACTACAAATCTTATAATGGGAAAATAAATTCAAGATCTACTAAGCAAAGTTGCAGAAAGGCGTTTTGAAGAAGTCTTTGAGACGTGTACATAATATCCTCCAGATGTGACGGTATGCCCACAACGAGATGAAGGTGCTTGACCTGGAAGCTTCAACTGAGTCCATCCAGGAGTTTCATTCTCTTTCTTCCACAACAAAGAAACAAATGACTTAGTCGTTTTTCAACTTGCAAGAAGCATCACAGATGAAAAACAAAGCAACAGAAATCATCAGAGTTGGCGCTAATCAAAATATGGTGCAAAAAATGTGCATATTACAGGATGGAACAGTATCAAAATTTTAATAAATAAATAAAACACAGACCCAAAGAATGAGGAGTACAAAAAAAATTAATGCTTTAACACATTGAAGAACACATTGAACACAGCTGCAAGAACTAAAGAATTATAAACAGATAACTTAAATCAGGCAAAATTAGACATGATTAAACTCGCAAGTCCCATACACATAAGAAACATTGATGTCCCCCCCCACCCCCACACCTTGCCTTATATAGCAAATGACAAACCCAAAGTATGACAGCAGATTTCACTAAAAGAGATACAAACAACACATAACAAAGAAACAAAGCGGCAAAGGAACAGATACACAAAGCTAATGAAGCAAGGGAGATACCCTCTTCGATGAGACCCTTTAAAGCCCATAAATCACCCATGATAGGTCCTCCACCTCCTGCATAATACAATAGCACTACCATGTGAAAATGTCACTATTTTAAACATACACGACCACTAACAAGATACACAATATAAATCAGCCAGTGCAGAGGATAGGATATACATTAAAATAAAATAAAAAAATGTCTTTCTATAATGGGTGTCACCGCATGTAATAGAAGATATCAGAGAGAAATAAAACTTTACGTAAGAAAATAACGTGAATGATAGTGGACCATTAAGAGAAGGAAGAGGAATGCGTTGAATCATTATCTTTTCTTCATCTTATTGGAGAGATATACTTGCCACATCAATCACATTGTTGAAACATAATATTTTCTTACGTAAAGTTTTATTTCTCTCTGATATCTTCTATTACATGCGGTGACACCCATTATAGAAAGACATTTTGTCACGTAGAGTTTCATTACTCGATATCAAATGCACCAATTAAGCAAGGTAATCAAGATATGTTTCTATCTTGGGTGATTTTAGCTTTCCTCTTAAGGACAAAATGGTTCAACACTAGCCGCAATTATGAAAGTAACAAGAATATGTTAAGCATATCATGAGAGAAAAAGGTTTTCCCGGAAGCGCGAGTGCTGAATCGCATATGACAGGTGGAATAAAAGGCTCACTCAGTGTTTTAATCTATAAACATTGTATGCAAACAGAAAAAGGATATAGGAAACAATTGAAACCTATGGGTAATTGCACCAGCGCTACAACAGAAGAAATTATTCAATTTCCATAATAAAAGACAACAAAAAAGGAAATGATCTAGCAATAGAAAGGCTCAATGCCATTGCCCTTATGCACCCAAGTCAAAAGTACTCTTGACCAACCTCGACCACCATAGACAAGCAAACGTTTCTCAACCATTGTGGCTGTATGGCCACATCTAGGTGGTGGCAATGATCCAGTTACAGATAACTCTGTCCATTCAAGAGAAACTGCAAAAAAGAAAAAGAAGGAAAGAAAAGTGTTACTCTTTAGATCGAAGTCGATATCCTAACAAATCATCACATGCTTCAATCGCATCAAATCAATTACAACATCAAATTACTCATAATTACTCGTGTCTAAGACATATACATCCGACAACCATTTTTTCCCATCCCAGCCACCATACCTGCAAAAACTACAACTTGCTAAACTTCAAGATCCAATATAAGACAACATTAACATGAATTAATTAGCTATCAAACTTTACATTACAATTTTGCGGATGCCAATGGCTGATGCTGCAGCAAAATCTCTAGGTGAAGGCAAGTCTCCAAAACTAGTAAGCTCTGACCATTGCCAAATGTCTAGAACAAATGAACAAGATAAAAGATACCAATCATTCTGTAGTCATGGCCCTTATAAATAGATAAGATTTTTCAATCTTCAGACTATAAAGTATAAAGAAAGCACAATCCCTCACCGGTATCTAGGACCCAGAAATCCCCCAACCTGCAAATCCATCCATTTTCCAATTATTTCAAACATATAAATTCACAAAAGCCCACCAGTGAATTAGGCATTAGGCATAATAAAAGCAATCAACACAAGAAACCTAGAGTCCAAAAAGAGCAAACCTTTGACCGCCAGACCGACCGCCAAATATGAACATATGACAGTCAATTGAAACAGCAATGTGAAAAGCCCTGGGGCAAGGGCCCATCTGATCATCAGAAGAACCACTACAATCCGGCTGGAACCACAATTTGTTGTCTGAAACATGGAATCAAAATTAAGTGAGCTCAGAAACCACACTCAAATCAGACATTGTGAATCCAAAAATTCTTCTTAAGTAGAAATTAGTAACAAGCGATTCAACCAAAAATATCCCATTTGATCAGCTCTTACATCCCATCCCCTCTGTTAACTTAAAGATTTTTAATTTTCAGTAGCTGAAGTTGGGACGATAGTAACTTAACCCGAGAATTTCGCTACACCAAAATTTTAAGAAAATAACAAAATTGAAGCTTACCAATATCATAGACAAAGATGTCGTTGAGAAATTTCTTGTCCAACAGACCTCCAAACACAACAATCTTAGATTTTCCAATGTTGACAGCAGTATGGCCACTGATTGCCCGAAAAATCAAACACTCGAATCAGCATCTTATTCAGAATTTCAGTTCAAGAACACAATTTTTTTTTCAAATTCGAAAGGAATTAAAACAAATATTAGAAAGAGAAGAGAAAAAAAAATGGTGGGGGAGAAAGTGAAAAATTGGACCTGCGGGGTTGGGGAAGAGAGCCATTAAAATCGTATGGAGAAGCTCGAACCCAGTAATGCATTTTCATCGGTGGTGCCCGACTTTCCATTTCTGGAGTGTTTTGCTGTTGCGCAAAATCTAATCTTCGTTGCTGTAATAATGTTTCCTTGCTGAAGTTAACGCTTTGATGAAGAAGAGTCTCCAATCGAACACCAAGACTTGTCGATTTTTTAGTTTATTTTTTCATTCAAAAAGATCGAAAATTTTATTAAATCAGAAAGGTACATAATTTACAACTAACTAGCCATCGGCTATACTAAGAGACTGGTCAATGTGTTAGACTATAACCGGCATGGAGATCAGGCTTTGAGTCTATTTAGGGGTAAAATGTGTTAAAATCTTTTGTTTCCTCCGTTTGTTGTGAGTTGTTTTTTTTTTTTTTTATTGTTTTATATATTATGAGATAATAAAATATAAGGAGAACTGCAATTTACTCTCTCGAATCATACCTATTGCAAAATTTACACCCTAAACTATTATTTGTTCGATTTAAAACCTAAAACTATAAATTTTGATCATTTACAATCTTCAACTTTTAATTGATCAAATTTTAACCCAAAACTATCATAATTTTTTATTTACTACCCTTTATTTTTTATTTTATTTTTGAAGGGTTTACCACCCTTTATTCATAATCATAATTAACCTTTTAAAAATCTTTATTGAATGATAAAGTTGTCATTTTCAATTCATCTTCCTCACATTCATCTCCATCCACTTCTTCTCCACCAAACTCACTCCAACACTTGCAGCCTCATCTTTTACAAACAAATCAATGATAATCATATCTTTTATTATTTTAATTGAAGCTTTAGGTACAAAATGTCTTATTTCTTTATAAAAAAAAAAGTTTTACATAATCTCCTCGAAATAAGAATGGACAATAGATGCGTGAATAAGCAAGCATACTAAATGTTGGTTTTGCTTTAGTTGTTCAAATATATGCTTTTAGTTTCACAGTGAAAGTCTGCGCACTTGTAGGTGTTGTGGGGTTTGGCGGTATGGAAAGAAATTAGGTTGATGGAGATGAATGTGAATAAGATGAATTGAAATGACAAATTTACCCTTCATTAAAGATTTTTAAAAGGTTAATTATGAATAAAGGGTGGTAAATAAAAAATTATGATAGTTTAGGGTTGAAATTTGATCAATTAAAATTTTAAGGTTGTAAATTGATCAAAATGTATAGTTTAAGGTTGTAAATCGAGAAAATAATAGTTTAAGGGTGTAAATTTTGCATAGTGTATTGTTTGAGGGGGTAAATTGCAATTTTCTCTAAAATATAATAAAAATGATTGAAGTAATAATTAGAAAATTAAAATTCTTTTTTTTTAATTTGTGTAGATAAATAAATGATTTGTGATAGAAATTGAAATAAAATAGTATAATGAATAATATAATGGTAAAAAATGTAATAAAATAGATAAAGTGAAATGGTGAGAGATGGTTTAATATTTTTTTATTTGTAGTTGAAGAAATGATTGGTAAGAGAATTGTAAGAAATGATTGGTGAAGTGATATAAAAAAAATCCAAACAAAACTCTGACCAAAACAACAAAATGCGTCCCCCTGAATGGTGAAATGTGCCGCTATTTATAAGGGTTACATAGTCGGTCGTTACATGACGGGAATAAAGAGTACATGCAGTTCGTAAATATAAAGTTGTGAGTCGAGCTCCTGATATGCGAGCTGGCCGGCATCTCGGCTACAGCGGAATCTTCACTTGTAACTTGTGACTTTCCTTCTTAGTTAAGCGGGCCGTGAGTTGAAGGGCAGTCGACTCATCCCCAAGTGCTTCGTTTCACCTGGTAGATGGCGTATGAAGGCTTTGTTATTGACGCCCGTTGTCTGACCAATTATATAAATCGTAATGGCGTGAGGCGGGCTGGAGTGTACCTGTCCCAGCCCGGCTTATGAGGATACGAACTGATCGGGCCAATGACCATATTCGTTCTTAGGCGTACGAGGAGGCCCACATTAATTCATGGGCTCATTTACGGGCTTGACATATCAATGCCCCCTAGTTCCTAGGTTCGTCATTGCACAAATGAGAGTTAGGAAGTAGAGATTCTAGCAGGTTGATTTGCTTTGTGCCGAAGTGACTGTTGTTTAAGAGACATGCTAGATTAGCGTAAGGCTCATGAGCGTCTTGTTGAGAGGAGCCAGGCTGAAGAGCTACCAGGCTCAAGCTATGCTCGATGGCATAACCAGGTGGCCGAGCTAGGGAGCGATCGGGCTTTAATCAGCGTTTGTGGCCTAAAAGTGCTTTGTTGAAAGGAGCCGGGTTGAAGAGCTACCGGGCTCAGGCTACGCTCGAGGGCATAACCATGTGGCCAAGCTAGGGAGTGATTGGGCTTTAATCAGCGTTTGTGGCCTGAAAGTGCCTCGCTGAGAGGAGCCGGGCTGAAGAGCTACCGGGCTCAGGCTATGCTCGAATGTATAATCAGGTGGCCAAGCTAGGGAGCGATCGGGTTTTAATCAGTGTTTGTGGCCTGAAAGTCTTGTTGAAAGGAGCCGGGTTGAAGAGGTACTCGGCTCAGGCTATGCTCGAGGGCATAACCAGGTGGCCAAGCTAGGGAGCAATCGGGCTTTAATCAGCATTTGTGGCCAGAAATTGCCTCTGTAAGTGCATGTATTGGTGGAACAAACTTATTGATCGGGCGAGGAGGCAGGCCTTCAGCTATTAGTTGCAAATTGTACTCACTCATCTCCTCCATATAATCCATATGAGCTTTCAACACCATTTCATAAGGACTCGAGCGTGGCTCCGCCTCCGCGTTCTAGGACGCTTCATGTCCGTGCTCCCGATGGGAGGCCCCTGCTACATTCTTCCCACGGCTTTGTCTGATGGCCGCTGCTTGTATCTCTCGGGCCCTGGCCCTTTCGTTGATAAAGGCCCGAATGTCGGGCTCTATATCTTGCCTGGCATTATCTCTTGTGGAATGCATCCTCCTGCTAGGCTCTATCTGATGTGATGGCCTAGTGCCACATGGAGTGTTCTGATTGAGTCCCTTGGACGGCGTGGCAGGCACTATTCCTTTCCCTCCAACCATTGATTTGAAAGATAGCGTGTTGAATACTCAAAGACAACGATGTCGGCCGGAAAATATTCTACCCAGAATCCGGTGAAGATCCAATGGAGACAATACTAACAACAGCAAGCAAGTATACTTCTTTGATGTTTACAGAGTTGAGCTTTACCAAATGAGCATGAAACCTGGGAAAGTTAAAGCTACAGGTGCTTAGACGATGAAGCCGCCGGCTGAAAGTTCCTTGATTCTGGGACGCTTTTAGTGAAAAAAGAGCAGAGATTTGTGAAATCAAGATTGCTCTTGCTCAATCTACAACATCGTTGATGAAAACGATGATTTCTAGGCCGTACAACCCGAAAAATCAGAGCTTTTGTTGATCTGGAAGTTGAAGATGGGTGGCGCAAACTCGCCTGAAACGTCGTAGAAGTGATTTCACAGTAGTGGAAACAACCGGAAAATGCTGAAACGTGATGATTTTTCTGGTAACGGAGCCAACTGATATGGTCGGAAATATCATGGTGGCGGTAACGGTGTTTATAGGTGGATATATGGCTTAATATGTATGATTTCTTCGGAGAGAAATGGTGGTTTGTTTGAAAGTATGAGTGTCGGACACAGTGCTTGTAATATACTCTACTCCCGACCCCTAGGTCCACTGGGGTCATTTTAGGAGGGGCTGCGAAGCTCTCGCCGTGACTTCATTAACTAGACTTTAATTCTCAAAATAATTTAATAAAACTACAATTATATTTACAAATGTACACTAACTGTTTCAATTATAAAATTACAACAAATGAAATACTGCAATTGTAATTAACATAATTTATATAGAATGTTCTAAATCCTGGTCCATGTCATCGCTTTCATCATCATTACATCTCCTTCAACCATTAACACGATTTTGTTTATAGAAGAAAACAGAACAAAACAAAACAAACACACAAGAAACAAAGAAAACGAGTCAAATCAAGAAAACGCCTGGTATGAGTAAGCGTATGAGAGTGTTATATATATATTTTAAAAAAATTGTTGTAACAATATGTACATTTTCTAAAAATCTTATTCGAGTATTTATGTAATGATATACTTGTTTAAAATTTATATATCAAGTTCAAGTCAAGGAAGCTCATTCGAGATCCGTCAATTCATCAAGTTCCCTTACTAGACATCGATACAGCTGATACGATTGTCTCTACCTTATGACTCCCCGTTCACCACCTTATATCCACAACAATTAATTTTTATAGTGAAGTCCATCCTTCCGACACCCAATCTCCTGGGGCTTCCGGAGAGTCCACTTGCCTCGGACCCCACAACCGCGGTCATAGGCCCAATGCACAGCTAACCCGACTGTGAAATCCTCAGCGGGCCCATCGAGCGAGTACGAGAACGAGAACGAGAACCATGCCGCCGAAGCGGGAACTAGCCATGCCGCCGAAGCGGGAAATGTATAAGTACAATATACCATGCCGCGTGAAGCGGAAAGTACGGTACCATGCCACCGAGGTGGAACATGCAATGTCATTTGTACAATATTTGTTTATCACATTATTATCATTAAGCCGAGAAAGTTAATAAATCATTTTTAACAAGATATATATTATTTATCTATATCAATAATAGATTAAATTAAAATACTTTGAAAATACTTAAAAACACACTTGACTTTTATAGAAAATAAAGTTTAACTCACCTCTCATCGCTCATTGAACCTCCAGAAATAAAAATAAAATTGTATAGTCCGTACATTTGTAATGTTTTATCCATTTTCCATGAATAGAAACTCATATTGCATGACAATTTGCATGATGCCTCCCATGCAACCATGTTTTTTTTCTCAAAATATCCCACCCCTTTAATTCATTCTTTTCCCCATGGCTACATTTCACCCTTGAATGCACCGTACGTAACCCGTCAATTTCATGCAATAATGCCATGGTGGTGCCGGTTAAAAATAAAATAAATAACAAGGATGGCTAAGGTGTTATACACGGGGGAAACAGAGTTTTGTTGATTTACAGTGATGAAAGTGAAAAGTGACCAAACATTGAAAACTTTTAGTTTAAATAAGAAATTAAGGGTTGTACGTAATTAACTTCCTATCTAGGTTAATGTAAGTAACCGAAACTTTCATTTATGCACTACATGAATGGGTCCTTGCATGTAACTGAAGCCTTAAATACATTACATTAAAAAGGTCCTTTTAAGCCATACGTTTATATTAAGTGTATAAGTGATCCTACAACTCATTAATGTAAATAACTCAAAGAGAACCAAGTAACAATATTTTTCTTTATACAATATTTACGTACAGCATTGTAAAACAAAACAATATATATATATATATCAACTAGTAAAACAAAACAATATATATATATATATATCAACTAGCATTATAAAACAAAACAATATATATATATATATATATCAACAAATATAACATGCAATATATGAAATCACACACATATTTGTATACACTGAATTCATGTTGTATCAACAAAACAAGTAATTGCTCTTCAAAGAAATTGTGTATTGCCAATAATAATAATAATAATAATAATAATAATAATAATAATAATAATAATAATAATAAACAACTAGTGGTATCCACGTCAAAAACGTAATCCACACTTGTCGTTTAGTGACATTTGGTCTAGTAAATTAATTTCTACGCACAACCAAATATTTATATAGTCTTTTATAAACAACGTCAAAAATCGGGATGTTACAGTGCTTATTAATGCGAACACAGTAGCCGACTGGCAGAATAGCTCTGCTTGAATTATTTCTTAGATGATTTATGATTTACATGGTGCCACTATATATGATCGGATTTTTAATGACGATTAGGCTAAGTACGACAAGACATAATTAACAATGATGGGACATAATTAAATACAAATAAGAGGGTAAGTATTCCGCGGGGTCAACGCCGCGGCCTCGATCATTTGAAGCGTGTCCAATGTCTTGATCGTCTTGTGTGATTGCCTGACCATATCAGCAATGAAGTAGTGAGGTAAGTTTGCAGTATTGGACTCATCCCTTATACAACTAAACACTATTCTCTTATTAGACTTATTCTATTGGGTTTGCTATTAATACATACGGTATGTTTTAACTGGACATGGTCTTGGTTCTTATTAGACTTATTCTATTGGGTTTGCTATTAATACATACGGTAAAAAAAAAAAAAAAAAAAAAACCTAGATATGGTCTTGTGTGGAGGTGTTTTTGACTCTACGAAGGCGGGCTGATTCGCCTGATCGTAATAATTAACTTCCTTTTGTTTAATTGTATATTAATAAAAAAAAAAATTCCTTTCAAAAAAAAAAAACAAATCAAATTGATCAAGCTCATGATTGAGGCCTCTCCCATTCTCATGCGCATAGCCATTGATCTTCGTTTTCGGTACAACTAACAAGATTAAACAAGGTTTAGCTATGCAGTTACTACATGCCCATAAGCCAAAAACATTTTTCTTCTTCTCCTGGTGGCTCTGTTTAGTTTGAATGAAACAAAAGGAAAAGAAAAGAAAGGATTGTGAATGAAGAGAAACGAGGGGAAATGAGTGATTTCAAAGTCCCTTAAAGTGTTTGGATTGAACAAAGGAAAAGAAAGGTAATAGCAAAGTCTCGTTATTTTTATTAATTAATTACATTGTATCATTTCCACTGATTTCTATCTTTTCCCTTTCTTTTCTTTTCCAACACAGAATACCAAACACTAGACATAAATCCCTCCATCTCATTTCTTTTATTTTCCTTTTGTTTCCTTCAAACCAAACAAAGCCGACATTGGAGGTGCTTCTCGGAGAATAACTCCGAGTTTGGCCAAAGACATTTTTCCTCTTCTCCCGGTAACTTGGAGGTGCCTCGAAAAACTCCGAGTTTGCTTTGTGTTAAAAATTTGATCGGGAGACTATCAGATCGCCTATCAAAGCATTCAACTTATCGATTGTTCCTAACATCGTCAATAACAGACAAGTTTAAATGAATTTCGGATTAAATTATGGGAGTTTTATTTTCACCACAACCAAACTTACTGATATACTTTACCGGCCACCAATGCATCACACCAAAACAACCTTTCAGAAAAATCTATTCTTGACTCATATTAATGTTATTTTGTGTTTACAAGGGTAGAAATGTTTCTTTCTTTTTTTTAACAGAGGCTTTCAATTCACATAGCCGAAAATTAGGGTTACAATTTCTATTTTCTGTTGACCCCAAAATAATCTATTTTCTGTACAACATTTGTGTAATGTCGGCCCTTTTATATGTAGGGCAAATACACAACACAATTACAATTTTACCCCTACTAATAATAACTAATTCCCGCGTCCTATGAACCGAACCTTTTTATTGCCCTTATACTCAAGACAAATCCTCCTGAGTCGGTCTCCCAGCTTCGGCCCATTGCGCTAACAAATGTAATCGACAAGATCATTGCAAATCGCTAAGAATGTAATCGACAAGATTGAGGATAATAGCCAAAGTGCATTTATTCCGGGGCAGCAAACTTCGGACAATATCAATGTGGGACAGGAGGTTCTTCACACTATGCGTCAGAAAAGAGGTAATAAGGGAATTATGATGATCAAAGTAGATCTTGAGAATGCATATGATCGAGTTAGCTGGGATTTTCTCCGTGACATCCTTGGGCTTGTGGGCTTTAACGGTGCTCTTGTCGATATTATCATGTACTCCCTTTATAGCACTTCTCTTGATATTCTTTGGAATGGCTCCTCTCTTGAAGGCTTTCAACCTCGTCGTTGTCTAAAACAATATGATTCCTTAGCACCCAATCTTTCCGTTATTGTGATGCAAGTTTTGAGTTGCCTTATTACTTTGTCTATCAATAATGGGGGGGGGGGGGGGGGACCTATCACGGTCTGACGTGGCGGCCCGAAAATATCACACCTATTTTTTAGTGGATGATCTTATACTTTTCTCGGAAGCATATGATGGTCAAGCTCAGGAAATAAAACACGTGCTTTCTGTTTTTTGTGATATCTCTTGTCAAAAAGTTAGCGCGGCTAATTCCGAATTTGTTGTGCCCCCAAATACAAATGGTGAGACCATCAACTGCATACATGAGATCATGGGGATGTCTCATACCAATCACCTTGAAAAATATTTGGCCATCCCCTTGCACCATACCCAGGTTAAGAAAGAAGACTTCCAAAGGATCATTGATAAAGTTCGCGGGAAACTTCAACCTTGGAATGCAATGACTCTCTCAAAGGCTGGTCGAATTATCTTGTCTCAATCGGTGCTCTCTAGCACACCTTACTACCAAATACAAACTGTCCGACTCCCTGCTGCATTCTCCCAAGAGCTGGATAAAATTGTTCGAAGTTTTCTTAGGCCATGATACGGATAAGCGGGGTTTACACCTTGTTGCTTGGAATCACATCTGCCAATCAAAAATAGTAGGTGGCTTAGGCATTCGCAATGCTCGTGACATGAACATTGCTTTTTTGGGCAAGCTCTCATGGCAGCTTCTCACTGAACATGGAAAACTTTGGGTTCAAATTCTTCGTAGAAAATATGGCTCGCCCCTCGAGGAGCCAAAGCCGAGCTGCTCTTTTACGCAGGGTCATCTTTGCTCTGCTGTTGATATCCTTTGTGATGCTTTTGAGATAGACGGCACTGGTAATGTGCAATGGACACTGACTTCTACTGGCAGGTTCTCTGTGAGTTCTTCCTATCATGCAATCAGAGAACACCCGATCACTTCTATAGCACAAGGCTTTTGTGTTTGGAGAATAATCTGGTCCATCAAGGGGCCACTTCAAGGAAATGTACTTCTTTGGCAAATCTGTTGGAATGCCCTCCCCACTGCGGGCCTTATATATGATCGTCATATCATGGAGGATGATGCGTGTTTTGGGTGCGATACACATGTGGAGACCACGCTGCATGCGATTAGAGATTGCCATTAGGCGGCATATATATGGCAAAGGATCATTCATCGACAATATTGGAGAACTGCCGCAAAGTAAACATGCACAAACATGATACCGTTGTTTATTGGCGCTTCATTTTTCGCGAGATTGTGATGGGTCTCTGGTACTAGCGTAACCAGGATTTCCACCACTTGGCACAAAACCGCCTCCCAAAAGAATGTTTTCATATCTAAAGTTGTTCGGCGAGCTAGGGAACTTAGATTGGCTTAGCCTTAATCTAGTTTTGTCTTCTTTGTTCTAGCTAGTAAAGATGTAAATCTTGTATTTTTTTTGGTCCTCGTACAGTTTTGCATTTATAATAAAATATCCGGTTTCGACTAAAAAAAAAAAAAAAACCACATTAATAAGTTGGGAAGGCTTATGTTACATAATTAATATCTTCACTCATCCCTTAGGACAAGGGGAGTGAGAACCCTTGTGGTTAGGGTTTAACCATATTAATAAGTTGGGAAGGCATTATTGGGATATTGCTTCCACCCAACATTTTGACAAATTTTCTGGAATAAAGGCTAGCTCTGTTTTGGCTGCCAATATCAATGGTTGAAGCAATCGAACCGCTTAAAATTGGTTCTGATTTCTGTATTGATCCAAGTTTTCAAAGTCTGCTCAATGGGGAGGGGGGTCTGCTGTGTGAGGTGATTTTTACGGGATCTGATCTAATCGACAAGGGTTGTTTTCATGAGACAACTAAAGGGTTGTATACTTCATCTTCATCCCTTCATGATTTCTAACTCCAAAATCCTCTACATGCCAGGTCTGATGACCGTAAAATCCTCTACTTTTGCAGCAGTTCTTGAAAGATCATAACGACTTTTCATAGCAACATGATATGCATTGACCTGCAATAACACTATTTTCAAATGCATCAATCATATTGTGATGCGTATCAATTTGGATCCAACGTCAATAGATACATGAACGCAAGGGACTGGAAAGAATGAAAGTGGTACAATAACCGGGAAATAAAGCAGCAGTTCCAATGAGCTCATTAGCTGGCTGTAATATTCCACTACATTCTAAGCTTGAAGTAGTGTCACTAAAAACTCCCCATTTACATATACAAACCTGAATCCTTATACCACAACAATCAAGTTGAAAACTTTGTTACCCCAAAAGCATATATATACCCATTTTCCCACCTACTATTCTATCCTTAATATCCAATCCCACATAAAAAAAATTGCCAACTTCAAGTTGAAATTAAAGAATATGGACACCATTTGTCTGCAAAGACACGCACACCAAAAAAAAAAAAAAAAAAAAAAAAAAAAAAAAAAAAAAAAACCAACCCCATTAATACATATACTAAGAGAGTACTGAAAAAAACTATGATGGTTCTAAACAGAAAATCAAATTTACAATATATGCAATGCCTTTTCACATTTTGAGAGATTTCTGAAAATTAATCTTTTTTCTAGATTCAATGCAAAACCATTTCACTACCTAGCCTCCCCAAATAAACACAGATCATTCACGAGAGAAAAGGTACGAGATACCAACCCCCCACCCGTAGAGCCTTGTAAGCCTGGCAACTTGAACAATCCACTCATAAAACGAAACCTAACACCTCTACTAGATTGAAAGCTATCCAAACACGTTCCATTCTAAAGCACAGGAGGAGAGGAGGTAGAAGCATGAAAACAGAATCAACCTGATGATAACAGGGGAGAAGCCGGCTTGATAAAGAACAGGTTCCAGGAAATGGATTTCCTGAGCTATTTATTACACCTCCGCATGATCTAGTATCACATATTCCACAAAGATGTTTGATGCTACATTGACGATTATCTGAAAGTCAGTACAATCACCTTAAGCCTCTGTAATTCATTGAGATCATAAAGGATCTTAGATAAGCAAGATCAGTCACACATTCCATACGAAACCCCAGCTCACAAATCCGAGGCAAGCATTTTCTCAAAGTTAATCATTGCCTCGCTACGTTTGCCTCTCCTTAGAGATTCTTGAAACATTACTTTGTATGAGGCGCTATTTGGTTCACAACCGTTTCTTTTGAAATCTGAAAGAAACTCTTCAGCCTCCTCTAGCAAACCCAGTGCACAAAACCCTTTTATCATGGCCAAGCATGTGACACCATCAGGATGTAATCCTTTAGCAGGAAGATTACTGAAAACAGCTTGAGCTCCAGCTAGATTCCTACTTTTGCAGAGTGCATCAATGACAATGTTATACATAGATAAGTGAAGATGAACTCCAGTAGTTTCTATCGTCTGTAAAACTTGCAGCGCATCGTCAACATGTCCATTTTTTGACAAACCATCCAGTAAAACACAATAAGTGTAGAAGTCAGGAGCGAAGCCAGCTTCTAGCAACTGATTGAATATTTTCACAGCAGACGCAATGTCATGAGCAGAAAAGAAACCTTGTAATATACAGTTATATGTTTTAATATCAGGAGATAAGCCTTTCTGCGACATTTCTTGAAATAGATTCATTGCCTCCCTTATTCTCTTTTTCTTACAGTATCCGTTGATGATTATATTATAGCTAATCACGTTTGGAGCATCACCCAGAGACACGATGGAATTGAAAATCTCTCTTGCTTTGCCTATTTGACCTTGCAACACATACCCATCCATCAAAGCATTAAAGGTGACAATATTTGGACTGATACCTTGATGTGTCATGGTCTTGACTAAATCGTTTGCCTCTTCTATCCTTCCGTCCTTGCAAAAGGCATCAACCATTGCATTGTATGTAACAACATCCGGATTGACACCTTTCTGCATCATGGTCTTGACTAAATCTTTTGCCTCTTCTATCCACCCATCCCTGCAGAAGGCATCAACCACGGCATTGTATGTAACAACATTTGGAGAAATTTTGAATTTAACCATCTCATTGAATAGATCGCCAATATCTTTCCATTTGCCCAAATTACACAGACAATTGATCAAGCTACTATAGGTGATAACGTTAGGGCAGATACCTTTTTCAATCATCTCTTCTAAGAGTCCGCGAGCTGCATCTACATTTTTATCCATGCACAAGCTGTGGATGATAGTGCTGTAGTCAGAAACACACGGCTTATACTTCCCTTTCTCCATTATTCGCAGTAATTCAATAGCTTTTCTCGTATTCCCTGTCTTACAAAGCCCATCAACCACGGTGCTGTACGTGGAACTATCCAGTTCACACAGCTTTTCACTAAAAATCTTCTGCAACAGAATTTGTGCTTCATGTACCCGATGTTGTCTAAAGAGGCCTTTAAGTATGGTGGCATAGGTGACCGAATCTGGCTTGTGACCGCGCTTGAAGAACAAACCCAATATCGAAAAACAAAAATCCATGCGTTTCAAAATGCAAAAACAGTTTATTGCAATATTCATTGTCCAGTTATCAATCAAAATCCCCACTGAACACATGTCTCTGAAAAGTGAGAGTGTGGTCGGGTACTCTTTCATCTTAGAGACATGAGCCAGAAGCTGATTGAAGTGAACAGTATAAGGGCGAGGACTCATTCGGATCATCTGATTGTACAAACTCAGGGCATCATCAACATATTTCACATCATCTATTAGCAGTTTAATTGGATTGATTTCAGGCCTACTGCTTACATAACGAAACCCAAGAGGCAAAAAGCAATTACCTTTACTTCCACGGCAGAGAGAAACACCATATGCAAAAATTGCAGAAGAATTTTCCTTCATCATATAGTATACCATTTGGATCTAAAATGAAGTATCGCAGATGAGGCGAGAGATATACCTCGGGATTGTTATGAAGTCAGAAGACTACCGCAATGCACGAGCTAAAACCCCTAGCAAAATAGACGAGTGAAGCACTAGGTACTTGGAAACCATCATCGCATTGTGTTTCATGTTGCCATCACCAATTCACCATGCGAAACCACTATGTGCACTCCCACTTCCACAGCAGCTTGGTACCAATTCTTGGAATCGAGAGTACAGCTTTGAGAGAAAATGCAATTTGGGGTTTTGTTTATAGATTAGATAGTACTCCCTCCGTTCAGTTGCCAAAATTACGCACAGTAAGAATGTGAGTTAATGTATTAATTTTTATAATAAAATGATCAGAATGTCCTTGTATATAATTAATATGATCTTGTTTTGTACATCTCTTATTGTAATAAATAAGGGTAGATCAAGTAAAAACATATTAAATATTGTATTTGGAAATCAGTATCGAAATTCTCACATAAAAACACAAATTATTTTAACAATTCATGATTTATGGTGGAACGGATAGAGTAATGAAGAGAGTCCTAATTTTACACAGGCCGTCCCGGCGTAATTTTAGGCCTGGGCCTAAAATAGTTTCGGTCTTTCGTATTTTTACATTATGAAAAAATCAAATATATAAATAAACTAAATACATTATTAATTTTTTTAATTGAAAAAAAAAAAGATTTTTATTATATCCGGGATAGGATGTGAATCAAACTTTAGTTTTCATTATGAAGTGCAATTGTTGATACCACTACGCTAGATTCCATTCTGAACAAAAAAAAAAAAAAAAAAAAAAATCAGATAAATATTCAAGAGAAAATTTGAAACAAAAAATTTGTCGTTATAATTGTGAGAAAGAAAATCATTTTGCCTCAATCTCCCTTACATATTCAATACGGGTTGGATCGTTGGAGTGTATGAATTTTTCAATTTAGGGCGAAATGAAAATACGTATGTGAATAATAATGAAGTAGAATTCATAGCATATGAGAAATATATTTGAGTGAAGATTGTTTTTCTTTAATTAAATAGCATTCGGTCCTAAATTTTGACCGACACTTTTGCTATACGTAAGCTATAGTGACATGTTTCACACTATAAACTATTTATCTTACTACACTTTTTATCACCAATGATTAAAGTAGATTAAGATCAATCAATAAGTCATTTGCAATGACAAATTTTAACAAAATGTGTATCGTATGTTGTGAACCAAAATGTAATGACAAACCTTTTACGACAAGTAAAAAATGAGATACGTTATGCATCAATAACTATATAAATCGGGAGCCTTAAAAATGTGCATTTCGGGGGAGACCTTAGGCCGTGGCCTGGTAGGCCTCCCCAAGGGATGGCTCTGATTTTACATGCCAAATGATTTTATCTGAGGAACGCTACGTCAAGGAGTGCTTCCGCCTCTTCATTATAATAAAATGTTGATCACGTGATCATTTAGGGGTAAATGAGTCAAACCATGACCAGTTCGAGTTTGGTTCGACATTTTGCTCAAATAGTTTGGTTTAAGACGGTTTAAAAAATCGAATAAACTCCATTCAAATACAAGTCGCTCTCAAGTATTATCATTCTCGACTCAATAGCTTACAAGCACGTTGGAGTTAAAAATATTTGTGAAATTTTATTTATAACTTAAATTAATACTTACTAGATTTTATGTTTAAATATTCCAAGACGCTTTATATAATTATAGAAACTTTTTGAAATAAAAAATGCATATTGTATTTATTTTAAAACAAGCTTGAGTTAAACCAAGTAACTTGGCTCAAGTAATAAGTGATTTGAAAATGTTTAGAGTGGTCACCGGTTCGATTCTCCTCTGAGGCGTCATGTTGAAAGATCTCTTGGCCTTACCCCTGAGTAAGAGTCAGCCTCTGCAGGCACGACTCGGACCGAAATTAGTCGGACCAGTTGATCCGAATACCGGGGGCTTTAAGGCAAAAAAAAAACCTCGAGTTAGACGGTATCTGTGATCGAGTTTGAATTCAGTAGAAATGTTAAGCTTGTACTTCAACTTGAGTTCGTAAAGATTTTAAGCATATTCAACTCGATAAGCCCAAAGCTCAATTCAGCTCAGATCATTTACACCTATAAAATTCATTCAATTCAAATGTTCCACAAAGAAAGAGATAGCATACGCGGGCTTCACTAAGAATAGTATCAAAATGCGACGTAGTCACGGGTTGATCTACATAGGCTGGGGTCAGGTGACCCAGAGATTTTTTTTTAGTATTAAAACGATATAGTTTTGTTGTCAAAAATGTCGTTTTGTTGTATAAAAAAAAAGTCGTTTTAGGTTTCGGTAACTCTACTGGAACAAGTTTTTGGATAAAAAATTTAGTTTTAGATTCTGATAACCCCATTGTAAAAAATTCATAAATCCGCCCCTATAACGTAGTACAAAAAGGTGTTGGGATCCAAGTATCATGATAAACATTTAAAAGGCATAATTTTTCAATGATCTGTGTGTGTGCATATATATATATCAGTAAATTATCTTTAAAGAGTGGTTTACAGAATAACAATTAAGGTTGGGGTTGCTCTAAGAATGAGATGTCTCTCCTTAAGTACACCTTGTGTGGGGTCTTTCACTTTAGTCGATGTTATTGCTAGCCATGTATGGCAAAATTCTACATACATATATATACATACTAGATGCGTTAGGCCTCGCAGCCTGAACTTATATTTAGTCTAATTGTAGTATTGTTTCTAGTAGTGTGGACTAAGAAGTGCAGTTGAACAAAAGCAACAAGCATTATGACCAAAGCGAATGGAAATCGTTTTTTAAGCACCCGAGACATCATAACTTATCGCATGTTTATATGGTCATTGTCCAAAAACAGTATTGTGAATATTAAGAGTTAGAAATCATAAACGAAACACGCTTATAAAGGCATAAGAAAATGCAAAGAAGCATCTGACTGTAAGTTGAGGCCAGTAAATAGAGTACTTAAGAAGGCCTCATAAGGTCATATTACATGCAAAAATTATGAATGAACAAAGCTGGTTGATCTGATAATTATGCAAGCATTGTTATCAGATTACCATCAATATCTTCAGGTGAAGATCGTGATGGATACAAAATAGCAAAATAAATAAAGCTGGACTATGTCTTTGTAGCTGGAATTTGTTACAATCAAAAGGTGTTCATGCTTAGTGTTAAGTAAGCAACACTCTAAACATGCTTGTCTTCTCCTTTGTTTTTTTTTTTCTTCGGCGTTTCCATAATCTTGTTGACATCTGAATCAGGGAGCTGCGAGACAACATTTTCCAAATCTTCAGAATTTATTGTACCAAAGTTAACGGTCCTCTTAGCATTGGAAGGCTGAGAACTGGTACATTCTCCTGGGACACATTCCTAGGCAACTTCTTCAAGAATATTTTTCGTCGTCTACGTAATGAACTGAGTTTCTGACCCATATGCTTTGTTTGAGGCAGGTGACAACAGTGCTGCCTCATCAAATATAGTGTCATAAGTTGCTGAATGAAGCCCGGTTGTTGTAGCTATTGTTGTTGTTGTATTATGAGTAAATGCTTTCATTTCGTCAGTTGTGCAGGTCTTAAGAAGTATCACATACCTTCGAAGCATTTTACCATTGATCTGTTTATCATACATAGTACTTGACAAAGCAAACGACCTCTGTGCTATCCATTGCAATGGAAATGTCGTTTAAAGGGGACTGCCCCTGCAAATTCATGGTTACACAGTATGTAAACCAAATACATTTTATATTCAAGGCAATTGATATGAATATGAAACCAGTACCCCATCTTCAAGTTTCTTGATCTCAATTGCAGTGAATGATCGGGATTTTATCATGCTCTCCATGTTTGTATTTTCAGCTTTTCAGCATCGGGGATTTTATCATGCTCCTCATGTTTGTATTTTCATCATTCAACGTCACCGGTAGGTTAATCCTGCCAGGTCAATTTAGAGAATAAGTAGAATACAATACAACGCAATAGCACAAACTTACATAAAGACATTCACGATTAGATATATTTTTATATTACCTAACTTAAAACTGGAGAAAGCACCAAACATCTTGAACATTCGACGTTCCAATCCACGTCAGCATCAACGATCATTTGACAGTTTGCACACAGAATAAATCACACCCGTGTATATCATGTATCTATGTATCTTTACAGGCAAGCGATCGTTTTCAATTCGGGGTATCCGCACCCGGGCGAGGACCATGGTGAGACTGCAATCTAGGTAAGATTTGTGTTTAAAGCAAAACCGTTAACTGGATTGTCCCCTCTGGAGAGGGAAAAAAATGGAGACATCCACAGGATACGACAAAACCAATATTGTCCTGGGGAGAAAAACATTTTTTTTTCATAATCTAATTGATTCGTGCGAAAAGGAAAGATTAAGTTTCCACAATATCAACCTGTTGATGGAGTCCCCTCTTCAACTGAAGTAATTCTTCGGTAATCGTTTCATCGTCTTTACCGTGAAAATCAGGCTGTAAACCATCAACAAAGAAAGCTGGAAAACAACAAACACCACAAACTTCATAAAAAGCTTAAATTGAAAGGACAATTTAATAGAAGACGGTCCTAAAAAAAACATACCAGTGTTTCTGGAAATAAGCCGATACTATGGAGTTCCAACAATAGCTTCGGATCAATGGGCAATTGCTCATACGGGCAATCAACTGAAGAGCTTCCATGACTTTGTGCCCCATCTGAATCACAACTAGAAAGGCCAACAAATACCTGAACCTCGGAATTAAGACTCCCGTTTTCTCTAATCGAGTTATCTCCGTTACACGGAAAATCTTGAAAACCATATCCTTTAGACAAGGTGCTGTTTTCATAATAGCTGAAACGACCATTTACCGAACCATTGTTTAATGTATGAGCTGAAAGTACACTTTGATAAAGAGAAGGTATGCTTTCGAATTTCCTTCCTAAACTCAGTTCTGCTAAAGAACCCGAACGTTTGCCCTGATCGACTGACTCTCACTTTTGCTTTGAGCGCTTCGACTCCTCTCCTCTGAGACAGTATCAGATAGAGAAACGTCTTCATGCATATAATCAGCCTGAAGAATAGTGAGGAGTGGTTGTTATTGTGCTCTTTTTTTAACAGTAACAAAAATAAAACACAAGGGAACGTCAGTAAAATAAAAGTCATTGAAGATTAAGAGGGTGCACCTACACTTTACTCACGTAAGTCGTTATGTTCCTAAATGGTGGAAAAGCAAAAGCAGAAAGAAGACTCTGAAGGGCATCTTCAGAAGACAAAAAGACAGTCAAGAAGTCCATATCATTCGTATAGATGGTTACCTGAACATTATGACAATAACCAAGCGTCTGAGATAAGCTTTTCTGCAACTCATCAGTTATTTTCAGCTGCAATTGCAGAAAAACAATGGTCAACAAAAAACACTAAGAAACAAACGTCAATACGAGAAACATCCTTTACCACATAGTGCCCACCTGTCGCTGTGTTGCATTAAGTATGACCTTTTTCTCAGAACTAACAGAGGCAAATAATACATCTGCATGCTTTCATAACCCTTTTTCAGATGTGACAGCTACAATTTTGTGAGCATGAAATTTGAATTAGGCAAAACTTTTGTTAAAAAGAAACCACTATTTAGTGCCCAAATGAAAAGCTTAGAGCAGACATACAAAGATGATTATAAGCAAGGTTGGCAGCTGCTAGGAGTTCTTCTCGATCATCCTCTACCTCCCTTACAGATAATGGTATAAGTTGTAAATATATGACAGAAATCAGGAGGATTTGGCAGGGGGGTGCGGGGGGAGCACAAAAAAAACTAAATTCTCAATCATACCACTGAAATCAGGAGGAGCCCCACTTAAATGCGCCACGCGAGCAAAGGTTTTCCGATCTGACAACTTCCTCAAAGGACAGCCTGACTTACTGCCAGAATAAAAAATGCAATTCATAAGCAAAAGAAAGTTCGACCGAATAAATAAATAAATTATTTGTAGCTTTTTGTTCCTCAGGGAAGCACCTTCCATTTTTATCAAAACCATGTGAAACACTTTGAAGTGACTTAGTCAGAGCTGCATTATCTGATTTCTCTCTAGCTGGTGAAATGCTAGCCGTTGAAACCGTGTCTAATTCACTCCTCCCCTGCCTCCGTATACCATCACTACTTTCTTCATTGACAAGAAACTTACCCTTCTTCATGAGCATTGCAGAAGTTCCCACACTCTGAGGAACACTAACAACTTTTTCCTCCAAATCACTAGACCTGGTGATTTTATTCTGAAGTCCGTTTTCACCAGGTGCGGATTCTTCACTATCTGATAACCTAGCTGGTGATAAACCACTTTTAGTATTAGCCTTCGTATTCTGAAATCCACTTGCGAAACCCTTGGACAAATGAGAATTGTTTGTTCCGCTTGATTGCAATCTAGCACTGGAATCAGAAGGGGAACAACTTTCAACTGGTGTCTGTACTTCACTATGATTAGATACAGGAGAAACTAGATTTGATCTCCTAGTGCGAGAACTTTTCTGTGGCCTCTGACCAACACATTGAGTAATTGGTGAAGAGGAAGGACTTTCAGGAATAGCACGCTTCCGATTGTCAGCTCCATTGATTGAAACACTCTTCTGCATACTTTGTGGCGGCAGTTCCGAGCTCTTCAATGTTCCAACCACACGAGTAACATTAGATATCGAACTCATTGCTACATTGGAACTACTTCATGGTGCCCTAGACAGCTTTCCTTTTGTGATTTCTGGAGTAACATAGTCAGCATCATTCTCTTCGAGATTGCTCGGCTTAAGGTAATGAAACAGATGCAGTTAATTATAATTGACAACACACACTAAAGAAAAGCGATGAATTAGAAAGTATATAATCAAACATGTTAAAGTGTCCAATACATCTAAACCCAAAAAGCAAAAGGTATTAACTAAACAGAAAACCAGTGAAGTTTAGCAAAAGACAAGTTATTGATTTCTGAAAGGCGAAAGCATCTAGAACCACGAAGGCTGCAGATAATAATTGGAAAACAGCAGAAAGAATATTTTCGCAACATACTTGATGTTTCCCTTGTGAAAAAACCGAGCCTCCTCCCTAGACAAAGTAGGTCTGTCTTGTTCAATTTTAAGTGTTGTACGAGAACCAGGACTAGGAAGTGGTGAAGTTCCATCCACCTTGCTAAAGCGGCCGCAAAGATCATTACTGCCCGGTCTATATCAAAAATAGAGATTGACAAGCACAAAACACTATTAATGTCAGAAACCAGAATAACAGCAGCACATGCACACAGTTTTTTTCATCCAAGAGAAGATTAGGAATAAAATGAGTGTGATTATAATCCTAATAAAAAGCCTAACTTCACATCCTTTTTATGGTAATATTACGTTACAACCAAGAACAAGATAACAATATCACATTATTGAGCAAAATACATCTTATGTGAACCAAGCCCCTAGAGTACTGTACAATTACACGTTAATTCCAACTTGGCCAGACGAGGCACTACACAAATTGGAGGGAAACATCAGGGCCATCTGGTTGAGAGCCAAAGAAAACTCACTTTCAGAAACTTGCATCTTCATGAAGCTACAAAATTTTGTTAGTAGATTTCCAGATAACAGTTGATGTGTAGAAGAATTTGGTGTTCCTATATCCAACTTGGAGCCATATATTGCAATTCAACTTATCGTCAAAGCGTCATTTCAACATGCACCATAAATGGACTGTGCAATTTATTACACCGCTGCATGATCTAGGATCACATATTCCACAGAGATGATTGATACTAGATCATAAAGTCATAATATCACCTTAAGCCTCTGTAATTCATTGACATCATAAAGGATCTTGGATAAGAAAGATCAGTCACACATTCCATATGAAACCCCAGCTCACAAATCTGAGGCAAGCATTTTCTCAAGGTTTATCATTGCCTCGCCAAGTTTGCCTCTCCTTACAGATTCTTGAAACATTATTTTGTATGTGGCGCCATTTGGTTCACAGCCGTTTCTTTTGAAATCCGAAAGAAACTCCTCAGCCTCCTCTAGCAAACCCAGTGCACAAAACCCTTTTATCATAGCCAAGCATGTGACACGATCAGGATGTAATCCTTTAGCAGGAAGACTACTGAAAACAGCTTGAGCTTTAGCTAGATTCCTACTTTTGCAGAGTGCATCAATGACAATGTTATACATAGATAAATGAAGATGAACTCCAGTAGTTTCTATCGTCTGTAAAAGTTGCAGAGCATCGTCAACACGTCCATTTTTTGACAAACCATCCAGTAAAACACAATAAGTGTAGATGTCAGGAGCGAAGCCAGCTTCTAGCATCTGATTGTATATTTTCTCAGCAGACACAAAGTCATGAGCAGAAAAGAAACCTTGCAATATACATGTATAGGTTTTAATATCAGGAGATAAGCCTTTCTGCGACATTTCTTGAAATAAATTCATTGCCTCACTTGTTCTCTTTTTCTTACAGTATCCGTTGATGATTGTATTATAGCAAATCACGTCTGGGGACACGATGGAATTGAAAATTTCTCTTGCTTTGTCTATTTGACCTAGCAACATATACCCATCCATCAAAGTGTTAAATGTAACAACATCCGGATTGACGCCTTGCTGCATCATGGTCTTGACTAAATCCTTTGCCTCTTTTATCCTTCCATCCTTGGAAAATGCATCAACCATTGCATTGTATGTAACAACATTCGGATTGACACCTTTCTGCATCATGGTCTTGACTAAATCTTTTGCCTCTTCTATTCTCCCATCCCTGCAGAAGGCATCAACAAGTGCACTATATGTAACAACATCTGGAGGAATTTGGAATTTAACCATCTCATTGAATAGAACCGCAACATCTTTCCATTTGCCCAAATTACAGAGACCAGAGATCAAGCTACTATAGGTGATAACGTCAGGGGAGATACCTTTTTCAATCATCTCTTCTAAGAGGCTGCGAGCTGCATCCACATTATTATACATACACAAGCTGTGGATGATAGTGTTGTAATCAGAAACACGTGGCTTATACTTCCCTTTCTCCATTATTCGCAGTAATTCAATAGCTTTTCTCGTATTCCCTGTCTTAGAAAGCCCATCAACGATAGTGCTGCACGTGCAACTATCCAGTTCACACAGCTTTTCACTAAAAATCTTTTGCAACAGAATTTGTGCTTCATGTACCCGATGTAGTCTAAAGAGACCTTTAAGTATGGTGCCATAGGTGACCGAATCTGGCTTGTGACCGCGCTTGAAGAACGAACCCAATATGGAAAAACAAAAATCCATGCGTTTCAAAATGCAAAAACAGTTTATTGCAATATTCATTGTCCAGTTATCAATCAAAATCCCCACTGAACACATGTCTCTGAAAAGTGAGAGTGTAGTCGGGTATTCTTTCATCTTAGAGACATGAGCCAGAAGCTGATTGAAGGGAACAGTATAAGGGCGAGGACTCATTCGGATCATCTGATGATACAAACTCAAGGCATCATCAACATTTTTCACATCATCTATTAGCAGTTTAATTGGATTGATTTCAGGCCTACTGCTTACATAACGAAACCCAAGAGGCAAAAAGCAATTACCTTTACTTCCACAGCAGAGAGAAGCACCATATACAAAAGGGAAAATTGCAGAAGCCTTTTTTTCCTTCATCATATACTATACCATTTTTGGATTTTTTTCTCTTGGATCTCAAATGATGTGGGTTTCAAAACACCAAAATAATTTTGGGCTAGAAAAGATATACCTCGGGATTGTTATGAAGTCAGAAGATTAGCGCTCTATACACGAGCAGAAAATTTCCCTTCATCTAGCTAAAATAGACAAATGATGTGTCGAGATGAATAATTGGGTAGAGATTCGGGATTGTTATGAGTCAGAAGATTAGCGCAATGAAGTGTAGCAAAATTGTGTTTCATGTTGCCAACATCAATTCACCATGCGAAACCGCTATGAGCACTTCCACTTCCACTTGGGACCAATTCTTGGAATCGAAAGTATAACTTTGGGAGAAAATGCAATTTGGGGTTTGGTTTATAGATGGTAACGAAGTGAGTCCTAATTTTATATGCCAAATGATTTTTCAACGCTATGCTAAGGAGGTCTTCCGCCTTTTGATTATAATACGCTGATCATGTGTTCATAAATGAGTAACTATTGGAGAGGTGATTTCGAATTGATGTGACGGCTGCAACGATTCCATTTCGTAAACGTTTTGAGTTTGGTTCTATATTTTGCTTAAATAGTTTGGTTTTGTAATGCCATAGACCTCGGGTCTAGTAGCGCTAAACGAGTTATAAATAGTCCGGTCAACTACTTAGACCACCGTCATCGCTTGGTCTAAAAGGTCTAACCGGACTAAAAATGATAATCGACAAGATTGCGGATAATAGCCAAAGTGCATTTATTCCGGGACAGCAAACTTCGGACAATATCAATATGGGACAAGAGGTTCTTCACACTATGCGTCAGAAAAGAGGTAATAAGGGAATATGATGATCAAAGTAGATCTTAAGAATGCCTATGATCGAGTTAGCTGGGATTTTCTCCGTGACATCCTTGGGTTTGTGGGCTTTAACGGTGCTCTTGTCGATATTATCATGTATTCTCTTTATAGCACTTCTCTTGAGATTCTTTGGAATGGCTCCTCTCTTGAAGGCTTTCAACCTCATCGTTGTCTAAAACAATGTGATTCCTTAGCACCCTATCTTTTCGTTATTGTGATGCAAGTTTTGAGTTGCCTTATTACTTGGCCTATTAATAATGGATGTGGGGGGACTATCACGGTCTCACGTGGCGGCACAAAAATATCACACCTACTTTTTTGTGGGTGATCTCCTACTTTTCTCGGAAGCATATGTTG
Organism: Gentiana macrophylla; assembly: GCA_026214975.1. NCBI lineage: Eukaryota > Viridiplantae > Streptophyta > Magnoliopsida > Gentianales > Gentianaceae > Gentiana > Gentiana macrophylla. The sequence goes on along the minus strand of CM047816.1, from coordinate 20,692,700 downwards.
GTCAAGTTCGGGAAATAGAACACGTGCTTTCTGTTTTTTGTGGTATCTCTTGTCAAAAAGTTAGCGCGGCTAAATCCAAATTTGTTGTGCCCCCAAATACAAATGGTGAGACCATCAACTGCATACATGAGATCATGGGGATGTCTCATACCAATCACCTTGAAAAATATTTGGCCGTCCCCTTGCACCATACCCAGGTTAAGAAAGAAGACTTCCAAGGGATCATTGATAAAGTTCGCGGGAACTTCAACCTTGGAATGCAATGACTCTCTCAAAGGCTAATCGAATTATCTTGTCTCAATCGGTGCTCTCTAGCACACCTTACTACCAAATGCAAACTGTCCGACTCCCTGTTGCGTTCTCCCAAGAGCTGGATAAAATTGTTCGAAGTTTTCTTTGGGGCCATGATACGGATAAGCGGGGTTTACACATTGTTGCTTGGAATCACATCTACCAATAAAAAATAGAAGGTGGCTTAGGCATTCGCAATGCTCGTGACATGAACATTGCTTTTTTGGGCTAGCTCTCCTGGCAGCTTCTCACTGAACATGGAAAACTTTGGGTTCAAATTCTTCATAGAAAATATGGCTCGCCCCTCGAGGAGCCAAAGCCGAGCTGCTCTTTTACGCAGGGTCATCTTTGCTCTGCGTTGATATCCTTTGTGATGCTTTTGAGATAGACGACACTGGTAATGTGCGATGGACACTGACTTCTACTGGCAGGTTCTCTGTGAGTTCTTCCTATCATGCAATCAGAGAACACCCGATCACTTTTATAGCACAAGGCAGTTGTGTTTGGAGAATAATCTGGTCCATCAAGGGGCCACTTCAAGGAAATCTACTTTTTTGGCAAATCTGTTGGAATGCCCTCCCCACTGCGTGGCTTATATATGATCGTCATATCATGGAGGATGATACGTGTTTTGGGTGCGATACACATGCGGAGACCACGCTGCATGCGATTAGAGATTGCCATTAGGCGGCAGATATATGGCAAAGGATCAGATTTATGGCAAAGGATCATTCATCGGCAATATTGGAGAACTGCCGCAAAGTAAACATCCACAAACATGATACCGTTGTTTATTGGCGCTTCCTTTTTCGTGAGATTGTGATGGGTCTCTGGTACTAGCGTAACCAGGATTTCCACCACTTGGCACAAAACTCGCTGCCCCCCCAAAAGAATGTTTTCATATCTGAAGTTGTTCGGTGAGCTAAGAAACTTAGATTGGCTTAGCCTTAATCTAGTTGTCTTCTTTGTTCTAGCTAGTAAAGATGTAAATCTTGTATTTTTTTGGTCCTCGTACAGTTTTGTGTTTATAATAAAATATCCCGTTTCGACCAAAAGAAAAAAACCACATTAATAAGTTGGGAAGGCTTATGTTACCTAATTAATATTTTCACTCATCCCGTGGGACAAAGGGAGTGAGAACCCTTGTGGTTAGGGTTTAACCATATTAATAAGTTGGGAAGGCATTTTTGGGATATTAACGGTGATTTTTATGGTTATTGCTTCCTCCCAACATTTTGACAAAATTTCTGGAATAAAGGCTGGCTCTGTTTTGGCTGCCAATATCAATGGTTGAAGCAATTGAACAGCTTAAAATTGGTTCTGATTTCTGTATTGATCCAAGTTTTCAAAGTCTGCTCAATGGGGAGGGGGGTCTGCTGTGTGAGGTGATTTTTACAGGATCGGATCTAATCGACAAGGGTTGTATACTTCATCTTCATCCCTTCATGATTTCTAACTCCAACAAGATACAACCAACAATAACAGTTATAATAAATGTTAAACTAAAGTAATAAGCATACCGCATATATTAGTATAAGACAAACCAAAATCCCTATAACATCACCGATAGTTTCAAACAGATCAAATGGTCGATACATACAGCATCAATTTTGTACTTGGATCAATACCCCCAACACTTGCTCTCCAACCACACATGCCAGGTCTGATGACCGTAAAACCCTCTACTTTTGCAGCAGTTCTTGAAAGATGATAACAATTTTTCATAGCAACATGATATGCATTGACCTGCAATAACACTATTTTCAAATGCATGAATCATAATGTGATGCGTATCAATTTGGATCCAACGTCAATAGATACATGAACGCAAGGGACTGGAAAGAATGAAAGTGGTACAATAACCGGGAAATAAAGCAGCATTTCCAATGAGCATTCTAAGCTCTGGCTGTAATATTCCACTACATTCTAAGCTTGAAGTAGTGTCACTAAAAACTCCCATTTACATGCAAACAAACCCTGAATCCTTATACCACAACAATTCATCAACAGATTACAAGATGGCTTTCCCACTAAGGGGGGATACAATCTTTCTTAAAGTAGCTGTAACCATCATTTACATATATTATAAACAAAACATCAACCAAATGAACCAGCAATCAAGTTGAAAACTTTGTTATCCCAAAAGCATATACCCATTTTCACACCTATTCTATCCTTAATATCCAATCCCACATAAAAAAATTGCCAACTTCAAGTTGAAATTAAAGAATATGGACACCATTTGTCTGCAAAGACAAAAAAAAAAAAAAAAAAAAAAAAAAAAAAAAAAAACACACCCCATTGTTACATATACTAAGAGAGTATTGAAAAAAACTATGATGGTTCTAAACAGAAAATCAGATTTACAATATATGCAATGCCTTTTTACATTTTCAGAGATTTCTGAAAAATAATATTTTTCCTAGACTCAATGCAAAACCATTTCACTACCTAGCCTCACCAAATAAACACAGATTGAAAGCTATCCAAACACATTCCATTCTAAAGCACAGGAGGAGAGGAGGTAGAAACATGAAAACAGAATCAACCTGATGATAACGGGGGAGAAGCCGGCTTGATAAAGAACAGATTCCAGGAAATGGATTTCCAGAGCAATTTATTACAACTCCGCATGATCAAGTATCACATATTCCACAAAGATGATTGATACTACATTGACGATTATCTGAAAGTCATACAATCACCTTAAGCCTCTGTAATTCATTGAGATCATAAAGGATCTTAGATAAGCAAGATCAGTCACACATTCCATACGAAAACCCAGCCTACAAATCCACCGCAAGCATTTTCTCAAGGTATATCATTGCCTCGCCACGTTTGCCTCTCCTTAGAGATTCTTGAAACATTACTTTGTATGAGGCGCCATTTGGTTCACAACCGTTTCTTTTGAAATCTGAAAGAAACTCTTCAGCCTCCTCTAGCAAACCCAGTGCACAAAACCCTCTTATCATGGCCAAGCATGTGACACCATCAGGATGTAATCCTTTAGCAGGAAGACTACTGAAAATGGCTTGAGCTCTAGCAAGATTCCTACTTTTGCAGAGTGCATCAATGACAACGGTATACATAGCTATGTGAGGATGAACTCCAGTAGTTTCTATCGTCTGTAAAAGTTGCAGCGCATCGTCAACACGTCCATTTTTTGACAAACCATCCAGTAAAACACAATAAGTGTAGAAGTCAGGAGCGAAGCCAGCTTCTAGCAACTGATTGAATATTTTCTCAGCAGACGCAATGTCATGAGCAGAAAAGAAACCTTGTAATATACAGTTATATGTTTTAATATTAGGAGATAAGCCTTTCTGCGACATTTCTTGAAAAAGATTCATTGCCTCCCTTATTCTCTTTTTCTTACAGTATCCGTTGATGATTATATTATAGCTAATCACGTCTGGAGCATCACCCAGAGACACGATGGAATTGAAAATCTCTCTTGCTTTGTCTATTTGACCTTGTAACACATACCCATCCATCAAAGCGTTAAAGGTGACAATATTTGGACTGATACCTTGATGTGTCATGGTCTTGACTAAATCGTTTGCCTCTTCTATCCTTCCGTCCTTGCAAAAGGCATCAACCATTGAGGTGTATGTAACAACATTTGGATTGACACCTTTCTGCATCATGATCTTGACTAAATCTTTTGCCTCTTCTACCCTCCCATCTCTGCAGAAGGCATCAACAAGTGCACTATATGTAACAACATCTGGAGAAATTTTGAATTTAACCATCTCATTGAATAGATCCGCAACATCTTTCCATTTGCCCAAATTACACAGACCATAGATCAAGATATTATAAGTGATAACGTTAGGACAGATACCTTTTTCAATCATCTCTTCTAAGAGTCCGCGAGCTGCATCTACATTTTTATCCATGCACAAGCTGTGTATGATAGTGCTGTAGTCAGAAACACGTGGCTTATACTTCCCTTTCTCCATTATTCGCAGTAATTCAATAGCTTTTCTCGTATTCCCTGTCTTAGAAAGCCCATCAACGATAGTGCTGTACGTGGAACTATCCAGTTCACACAGCTTTTCACTAAAAATCTTCTGCAACAGAATTTGTGCTTCATGTACCCGATGTTGTCTAAAGAGACCTTTAAGTATGGTGCCATAGGTGACCGAATCTGGCTTGTGACCGCGCTTGAAGAACGAACCCAATATGGAACAACCAAAATCCAAGCGTTTCAACATGCAAAAACAGTTGATTGCAATATTCATTGTCCAGTTATCAATCGAAATCCCCCTTGAACTCATGTCTCTGAAAAGTGAGAGTGTAGTCAAGTACTCTTTCATCTTAACGACATGCCCCAGAAGCTGATTGAAGTGAACAGTATAAGGGCGAGGACTCATTCGGATCATCTGATGGTACAAACTCAGAGCATCATCAACATTTTTCACATCATTTATCAGGAGTTTAATTGGCTTGATTTCAGGACTATTGCTAACATAACGAAACCCAAAAGGCAAAAAGCAATTACCTTTACTTTTACGGCAGAGAGAAACACCATATGCAAAAATTGCAGAAGAATTTCCCTTCATCATATAGTATACCATTTGGATCTAAAATGAAGTGTTGCAGATGAAAAATTAGGCGAGAGATATACCTCGGGATTGTTATGAAGTCAGAAGACTACCGCAATACACGAGCTAAAACCCCTAGCAAAATAGACGAGTGAAGCACTAGGTACTCGGAAACCATCATCGCATATTCGCATTGTGTTTCATGTTGCCATCACCAATTCACCATGCGAAACCAATATGTGCACCCCCACTTCCACAGCAGCTTGGTACCAATTCTTGGAATCGAGAGTACACCTTTGAGAGAAAATGCAAATTGGGGTTTTGTTTAAAAATAGTAATGAAAGAGTCCTAATTCTACACAGGCCGTCCCGGCTTAATTTTAAAGCAGATTAAAATCAATCAATTTATACTATCAAAAAGTACTAAGTAACGATGTCACTTTCACAACTTTCACATAAGCGCATCTATAAGGCATATTTACGCGAACAACGATGAACCTTTATAATCTGACTTGAAAAATCAAATATGACAGAGACTTCTAACATCTCAAACCCATTACAGGAATAACAAAGAAAAAATAACAAAAATGGAGGCGATTATCTGAATAATGTTTTGGTTGAGGACAATGACCCGGTTCATTAGGGTAAGAGGGTGGAGAATATTGAGGAATCTTATGTGAATAACTTCATTTTTGACGAGAACATGTGTGATTATCAAAGTTTGGCAGAGGAATTACAGCATGGGATCCTCTTAAGGATGCAAGGCCACAACAGTATATGATCACGTGGCATGTGAAAGATAAGATGAATGGTGAGAATCACCTTAATTTGTGCCCGTCATCCTATGATGATTTTAACTTTATCCCAGAGGTCACTTAGTTAACATCAATAGACCGTTTTTGCCACGAACTTTGTCTTTTGAAGATAAAATAAATTATAAGATCACTTTATGGACTAACGATATTGAAGACACTGAAGATGAGGAGGAGGATGTGAGTGAAGAAAAAAGCTGAGACGAGTCTTACGTTTGGAGACGAGTCTTACTTTTGGGTCCTCCCCTTGGAACAAAAGCTGAACCCGAGTTTGGAGTGGACGTACATGGGCAATTTACACCACAACTTAATATTGTACATACTGAGACGAGTCTTACGTTTTGCGCAATGATCCAGGAGATCAAAAAAGAAAAGTGATTCCTGTGGGTTGGAACAAAAAATAACAAGTTCACTTGGAGAATTCAGCTTAGTGTCTTTCGGTGGGAGGTTTTTTCTTTTCTTTTTTTGACTTAACAGAGAACAAACGTACTCTTTCCTCTTAGTACATTTTTCCTTTTGGGTTTTGCTGCTACGAGGTTTTAATGAGGCGGGTGCTGAGATTTCCTAAACTTTACCTAGACAGGTTGTACTTTTCTTATTAATAAGTCATTTGTAATGATAAATTTTAATAAAATATGATACATCATCGTATGTTGATGATCCAAAATGTAATGATAATGATTAAACTATACAAGTCAAATATATATTTTGTATTGAAAAGTAAAAAATAAGACACGTTATACTAATAACTATATAAATTAAAGGCGAATTTAATTAAAATGATGCGATTTTAGTTTTAATAAAATATGTATCGTATGGCGCGACAGTAAAAACGTAGCGTTAGAGGCCTCCAAGAGGACGGCTCTGATTTTACATGCCAAATGATTTTATCTGAGGAACGCTACGTCAAGGAGTGCTTCCGCCTCTTCATTATAATAAAATGTTGATCATGTGATCATTTAGGGGTAAATGAGTCAAACCATGAACAGTTCGAGTTTGGTTCGACATTTTGCTCAAATAGTTTAGTTTAAGACGGTTTAAAATCGAATAAACTCGATTCAAATACTAAACGAGTCACTCTCAAGTATTATCATTCTCGACTCAATAGCTTACGAGCACATTGGAGTTAAAAATATTTGTGAAATTTTATTTATCACTTAAATTAATACTTATTAGATTTTATGTTTAAATATTCCAAGAAGCTTTATATATTTATAGAAACTTTTTGAAATAAAAAATGCATATTGTATTTATTTTAAAACAAGCTCGAGTTAAGCCAAGTAACTTGGCTCAAGTAATAAGTGACTTGAAAATGTTTAGAGTGGTCACCGGTTCGATTCTTCTCTGAGGCGTCATGTTGAAAGATCTCTTGGTCAGACCTTACCCATGAGTAAAAGTCAGAGTCTGCAGGTACGACTCGGGCCGAACTTCAGATTAATCGGACCAGTTGGATCCAAAATCGGGGGCTTTAAGGCAAAAAAAAAACTCGAGTTCAACTCGAGTTACACGGTAATTGTGATCGAGTTTGAATTCAGTAGAAATGTTAAGCTTGTACTTCAACTTGAGTTCGTAAAGATTTTAAGCATATTCAACTCGATAAGCCCAAAGCTCAGATCATTTACACCTATAAATTCATTCAATTCACATGTTCCACAAAGAAAGAGATAGCATACGCGGGCTTCACTAAGAATAGTATCAAAATGCGACGTAGTCACGGGTTGATCTACATAGTTTGGGGTCAGGTGACCCGGAGATATTTTTTTTAATATTAAAACGATATAGTTTTGTTGTTAAAAATGTCGCTTTGTTGTAAAAAAAAAAGTCGTTTTAGGTTTCGGTTAAAAAAAGTCATTTTAGTTTTAGATTCTGATAACCCCGTTGTAAAAAATTCCTAAATCCGCCCCTATAACGTAGTACAAAAAGGTGTTGGGATCCAAGTATGATGATAAACATTTAAAAGGCATAATTTTTCAATGCCGTGTGTGTGTATATATATGTACATATATCAGTAAATTATTTTTAAAGAGTGGTTTACAGATGTCTAAGAATGAGATGTCTCTCCTTAAGTACACCTTGTGTGGAGTCTTTCACTTTAGTCGATTTTATTGCTAGTCATGTATGGCAAAATTCTACGTACACATACATACTAGATGTGTTAGGCCTCGCACCCTGAATTCCCTGAATTTATATATAGTCTTATTGTAGTATTGTTTCTAGTAGTGTGGGCTAAGAACTGCAGTTGAAACAAAGCACAAATAAGGTCATATTACATGCAAAAATTATGAATGAACAAAGCTGGTTGATCTGATAATTATGCAAGCATTGTTATCAGATTACCATCAACATCTTCGGGTGAAGATCGTGATGGATACAAAATAGCAAAATAAATAAAGCTGGACTATGTCTTTGTAGCTGGAATTTGTTACAATCAAAAGGTGTTCATGCTTAGTGTTAAGTAAGCAACACTCTAAACATGCTTGTCTTCTCCTTTGTTTTCTTTTTCTTCGGTGTTTCCATAATCTTGTTGTTGACATCTGAATCAGGGAGCTGCGAGACAACATTTTCCAAATCTTCAGAATTTATTGTACCAAAGTTAACGGTCCTCTTAGCATTGGAAGGCTGAGAACTGGTACATTCTCCTGGGACACATTCCTAGGCAACTTCTTCAAGAATATTTTTCGTCGTCTACGTAATGAACTGAGTTTCTGACCCATATGCTTTGTTTGAGGCAGGTGACAACAGTGCTGCCTCATCAGATATAGTGTCATAAGTTGCTGAATGAAGCCCGGTTGTTGTAGCTATTGTTGTTGTTGTATTATGAGTAAATGCTTTCATTTCGTCAGTTGTGTAGGTCTTAAGAAGTATCACATACCTTCGAAGCATTTTACCATTGATCTGTTTATCATACATAGTATTTGACAAAGCAAACGACTTCTGTACTATCCATTGTAATGGAAATGTCGTTTAAAGGGGACTGCCCCTGCAAATTCATGGTTACAGAGTATGTAAACCAAATACATTTTATATTCAAGGCAATTGATATGAATATGAAACCAGTACCCCATCTTCAAGTTTCTTGATCTCAATTGCAGTGAATGGACAAAGCTTTTCAGCATCAGGGGATTTTATCGTGCTCCTCATGTTTGTATTTTCATCATTCAACGTCACCGGTAGGTTAATCCTGCCAGGTCAATTTAGATAATAAGTAGAATACAATACAACGCAATAGCACAAACTTACATGAGACATTTACGATTAGATATATTTTTATATTACCTAACTTCCATCGGAGAAGCACCAAACCCGCCAGCATCAACGATCATTTGACAGTTTGCACACAGAATAAATCACACCCGTGTATCATGTATCTATGTATCTTTACCCACGTATCCGCACCCGTGCAATCTAGGTAAGATTTGTGTTTAAGGCAATACCGTTAACCGGATTGTCCCCTCTGGAGAGGGGAAAAAAACGGAGACATCCACAGGATACGACAAAACCAATATTGTCCTGGGGAGAAAAACATTTTTTTTCATAATCTAATGGATTCGTGCGAAAAGGAAAGATTAAGTTTCCACAATATCAACCTGTTGATGGAGTCCCCTCTTCAACTGAAGTAATTCTTCGGTAATCGTTTCATCGTCTTTACCGTGAAAATCAGGCTGTAAACCATCAACAAAGAAAGCTGGAAAACAACAAACAACACAAACTTCATAAAAAGCTTAAATTGAAAGGACAAATTAATAGAAGACGGTCCTAAAAAAACATACCAGTGTTTCTGGAAATAAGCCGATACAATGAAGTTCCAACAATAGCTTCGCATCAATGGGCAATTGCTCATACGGGCAATCAACTGAAGAGCTTCCATGACTTTGTGCCCCATCTGAATCACAACTAGAAAGGCCAACAAATACCTGAACCTCAGAATTAAGACTCCTGTTTTCTCTAATCGAGTTATCTCCGTTACACGGCAAATCTTGAAAACTGTGGAAGATAGAAGCAATAGAGAGAGAAGGGAAGAATACAATGTATTATTTCTAGAATAATTGCTTAAGTTATTACAAAGATGCAAGGATGTTTATATACCCATAAACAATCCTTCTAAGAGAGAGAAACAGGAAACTAGCCGTTGGTGAACAGTTCCAACGGCTAGTAGGACTCCAACTAGTCCAAAACACTCTAGTAAAGGACTTATAATATGTCCAAAAAAGATACAACCATAAGACTAATTAGTCCCAGATAAAAAAGGACCATTAGACTAAAAACTAATTAGTCTTTAATTAAGCATAATTAGGAGTTAATCATACTTAACTAAAGAAGCAGATTCTAACACTCCCCCTTAAGCTGGTTGATGTAGATCTAACATGCCCAGCTTACTAACTTCTTCTTGAAAGACTTTTCCAGGCAGTCCCTTTGTAAAAAGGTCGGCTGATTGTTCATTGAAGTGACAAACTCAGTAGAAATGAGCCCTGCTTCAGAGTTTTCCTTAATGAAGTGTCTCGCCCACTTCAATGTGTTTTGTTCTATCATGTTGGACCGGATTGTGAGCAATCTCAATAGCAGATTTATTGTCACTTATTAGCCTCATTGGCCCTTCCCATTTTATCCTTAAATCGGTGAGTAGGATCTTCAACCATAGTAGTTCACATAGACAACCGCCATGCTTCGATCTCGCCTCTGCACTTGATCTAGCCACCACTTGTTGTTTCTTACTTCTCCATATGATTAGGTTATCCCCAAGGAAGATACAATGGCTGAAGTTGATCTCCTATCATCTATGGCTCCAAAGATAGTCAAGATCAAGAAAGGCCTTTAGATCCAGCTTTCCACTCCTTTGGAATAGAATCCCTTTTCCAGGCACCCCCTTAAGATATTCAAAGATTCTTTCAATTTGCCTTTTGATGGCGGACTTTAGACTTTGCATAAACTCGCCACCACCACACCGACGGCCAAAAGCTATGTCAGTCTAGTATGAGATAGGTAGATCAATTTACCTACAAGTCTTTGAAAAGAATGTTTATCAACAGGTAGGTCTTCGGGTGATTCACATAGACCATGATTGAACTCCATAGGTGTATTCACTGGTTTACATCCCGCTTGCTGGTTAGAGCCAACAGTCAAGGATATATTTTGTTGAGATATAAATATTCCTTGATCTGTATAATCCACTTCAATACCAAGAAAGTATTTCAACTTCCCTAGGACTTTAATATCAAATTCTCTTTCCATATCTTCCCTCAACTTGTGATTTTCATAGTCATCATCCCCAGTGACAATTATGTCATCAACATAGACAAGTAAGATGGATTTTTTGCCATTTTGAGAGTGTTTAGTAAACAAGGTGTGATCACCCCGACTAGGTTTGTACCCCCTTGTGTAGCATAAATTTTGTAAATCTCCCAAACCAGCCCTAGGGACTGCTTTTAGCCATAAAGAGCCTTGTTTAGTTTGCACACTCTGTTTTGGAGGAATTGAAACCTGGAGGAACATCCATATAGATGGTTTCCTCCAAATTGCCTTGCGTGAAGGCATTCTTCACATCGTATTCTTTCAAGTGACCAATTATAATGGGATGTTAAGGGCAAGTAACACTTACTACGGTGTTCATTTTTGCCACGAGAGCAAATGTCTCAAAATAATCTAAGCCATGGGTTTGAGTGTACCCTTTTGCCACAAGTCTTGCCTTGTATCTTTCAATGGACCCGTGATTTGTATTTTGTGGTAAAGACCCACTTGCAACCTACTGATCCTTTCACCCTCAGTAATTGGACTAGTCCCAAGTTTTGTTCTTTTCAAGGGCTTTCATTTCCTCCTCATAGCTTGTACCCATTTATCATCACCATTGCCTCTTTTAGATTCTTAGGAGTGCCATCCTTTTGAATCTTTTCAAGAAACTTTTTGTGTGCCTTAGAGAACTGTTTGTAAGTCAAAAAGGTTCTGATAGGGTGTTTAGTACACTCCCTTTCCCCTTTTCTTAAGGCAATTGGCCGATCATCAGATGGACTATGAGTGTTCTCAGAATCTACACTTTTGTAGTCATCTGATGTTGACCCAGATTTGCTACTGATGTTTTCAGGATCATCACTTTCCTGAGAACAATCAGTAGTGTTTTCATACACAGCATCTTTGTTACTTTCACGTGGGGACATGTTAGTAACAGGTTTAGGAGCTTTCCTCCTTGTATAGACAATAGGAGTTTTCTCCTGCACATTCCCCAGTTCCTCATTTTCGGAGAGTGGACTTGTTACATATGTCATTCTTCTCATCACCCACCCAGGTGGTGATAGGGTTATTAATGATTCTTGATATTTCAAGAAATCCGAGTGTTAGTATCAAAAACTCGAGAGTAGACCCTTCAGGCGTGAAATAGGTTGTTCCCTCATGAAATGAAACATCTTTTGAAATAAACACCCTCTTGGTAGGAGGGTGATAGCATTTATACCCTTTTTGGGTATTAGAGTATCCTATAAAGACACATCTTTGTGCTTTAGGATCCAACTTCCCCCTATGAGGATGGTAAATGTGAACAAATACTTCACAACCAAAAATTCTTGGCTCCAAATCCCCAGATTTGAACATATCAGGGAATTTGTGGGTCAATATGTCAATAAGTCTGTTTTGAGAACTTTTGTAGGCAAACTGTTTATCAAATGAGATGTTGTCAAAACGACCTCTCCCAAAGAGTTTTAGGCACTGCATTTGAAACATGATAGCCCTAGCTACCTCCATTAAGTGCCGGTTCTTTCTCTCACCAATCCATTACGTTACGGTGTATGAACACATGATGATTCATGTACAATCTCTTTTCAACAAGAAATGGATCCGAAATTGACTAAAATATTCCCCTTGCATTGTCGGATCTCAATCTTTTGATTTTTGAATCAAATTGAGTCGGATATATTTGTAGAATCTGGGAAATATAGTCAATAAGTCGATTTGTTTCATCAAATAAATCCAAGTAGCTCTAGTGCAATCATCAATAAATGAAACAAACCGAAGCTACCATTTATATTAGAAAGCAGGCGAGTCCCCAAATATCACTATGAATAATAGAGAAAGGTTCATTACATCTTATATTTAAAAGCAGGATAGAACTTCTTCTATGCTTGGCCATTTCACAAACATTACAATGAAGCTTAGTACTACTATCACGGTTTTGAAATAAGCTAGAAACATTTGCTTTACAATGCCAAAAGGTGGATGCCCTAATCTATAGTGATACACCCCAGTTTATCAAGACTAGCTTGGGACATAAAAGATGTAGAAGATTCTTGATTAACCCCTTGTTTTGCAGAAATACTGACCCATCCTTAGCTTTAAGAACCCCAATTTTCTCCCCTTCAATCGATCTGTATCAAACATTGATTAAGAGAAAATAGCAACACAATCTCGAATCCTTTGTTAATTTATTAACAGAGATCGATTGTTAGAAAGGTTAGGAACATGTAAAACATTTTTCAAAGTGATGTTTTTGCCAAGAGTGACATCTCCAATTCGAAACACTGGATAGGAGCACCATTAGCAAGCTATAATGATTTTAAGTCTATCACATGGTTTATAAGATATCAGTTATCCTTGGAATACACCGTGTGGTCTCATTTGCACCAGAGTCAACAATCCACTTCTTAGAACCCTTATTAACAAAATTGGAAACAGAAATACCTGAAAAAGCTAAGGAAGATGATGAGCTGCCAATAGACTCAGCAAACCTCTTTAGTTTTTCAATTTCTGATGGTTCAAGATATGGAATTTGACTTTGATTTGTAGATCTTTGAGTTTCTTCAATCCTCTGATTTTGCTCATTCCCATGTGCCATGTTGACAGACTTCCTGTTGTTACCATCACCCCCAGGTTTCCCATTTAACTTCCAGCAATTCTCTCTAGTGTGCCTCCTTTTCTTGCAAAAAGTACACACTAAAGAGTCCTTTCATCATTTCTGTTGTAGCCTTTCATTTCGATTTGCATTTGGGTGTGAAGGTGGATTCTTGGTATTACGAATCATAAGGCGGACCTTCTATTTGAGCAGGGAACACTATCCATCATTACCCTCTCCTACCTTCCTCACTCTCTTATGATGGCAATGGTCTCATTTAGACTAGGCACATCACCTTTTCCCGAATTTGGACCCGACGAAGATCATATTCCATGTTTAGCCCAAACTAAAAAGGAGAATATTCTATCCTTTTCAAATACTCTTTTCAGAGTTTTGTATCAAAGATTTTGCATCTGAATGCGATGATGATAATCAAGTTCTTGCCACATACTTTGCATGAGACTTGAATATTCGGTGGATGATTTCACACCTTGTTTAGTCTTTGGAAATCTTGGTCTTGATTTCATAAATTTGAGCAAGATCATTGACTTTAGAATAAGTCTCCTTCACATGATCCTGATTTCCTTTGCATTGGCCATGAACATGCATGTATCAGCGATTTCGTGGATCATGGAGGTTCCATAACCAAGACATCACCATGGAGTCTTGCTCATCCCATCTTGTAAACTTAGGATCTTCTTGAGTGGTCTGTCCCATTTAGATGATCGAGCTTGCTTCTTCCGCTTTTAGAAAGGTTCGAACAAACCGGGACCACTTCAAGTAATTCTTTCCATTGAGTTTAAGAAGCAGGTGGATGTTTTGAAGATCACCATTATTGGTGAAAGGATGATCGAAGAGAGAGTAAATGCATTAGTATTACTAGTAGCGAGAGATTCAAGCGACCATGATGATTTAAAATTTCCCGAAAATTTGAATTTTTGAACCAACGGCTCCGATACCATGTGGAAGATAGAAGCAATAGAGAGAGAAGGAAGAATACAATGTATTATTTCGAATAATTGCTTAAGTTATTACAAAGATGCAAGGATGTTTATATACCCATAAACAATCCTTCTAAGAGAGAAAGCAGAAACTAGCCGTTGGTGAGCAGTTCCAACGGCTAGTAGGACTCAACTAGTCCAAACACTCTAGTAAAGGACTTATAATATGTCCAAAAAAGATACAACCATAAGACTAATTAGTCCCAGATAAAAAAAGGACCATTAGACTAAAAACTAATTAGTCTTTAATTAAGCATAATTAGGAGTTAATCATACTTAACTAAAGAAGCAGATTCTAACAAAAACCATATCCTTTAGACAAGGTGCTGTTGTCATAATAGCTGAAACGACGATTTACCGAACCATTGTTTAATGTATGAACCCCAGTAAAATATTCGCATTCAAACTCTCTCCTATCCGCATTCTTACCACCACCATTAACAAGGAGGTAAGCATCATCAGGTGAATCCATAGCTGCTGCCACATACGGTAATACATATCCATCCCATCCATTTTGGCTGTAATCTTCAATATCATCTCCCACAATGAGGAGCTGAAAGTACTCTTTGATAAAGAGAAGGTATGCTTTCGAATTTTTCCTTCCTAAACTCGGTTCTGCTAAAGAACCCAAACGTTTGCCCTGATCAACTGACTCAATGGGCTTGTCATGTCTTTTGACTCACTTTTGCTTTGAGCGCTTCGACTCCTCTCCTCTGAGACAGTATCAGATAGAGAAACGTCTTAATGCATATAATCAGCCTGAAGAATAGTGAAGAGTGGTTGTTATTGTGCTCTTTTTTTTAACAGTAACAAAAATAAAACACAAGGAAACGTCAGTAAAATAAAAGTCATTGAAGATTAAGAGGGCGCACCTACACTTTACTCACGTAAGTCGTTATGTTACTAAATGGTGGACAGAAAAAGCAGAAAGAAGACTCTAAAGGGCATCTTCAGAAGACAAAAAGACAGTCAAGAAGTCCATATCATTCTTATAGATGGTTACCTGAACATTATTACAATAACCAGGCATCTGATTCTGAGATAAGCTTTGCTGCAACTCATCAGTTATTTTCAGCTGCAATTGCAGAAAAACAGTGGTCAACAAAAAACACTAAGAAACAAACGTCAATACCAGAAACATCCTTTACCACATAGTGCCCACCTGTTGCATTAAGTATGACCTTCCATAACCCATTTTCAGATGTGACAGCTACAATTTTGCGAGCATGAAATTTGAATTAGGCACAACTTTTGTTAAAAAAAGAAACCACTATTTAGTGCCCAAATGAAAAGCTTAGAGCAGACATACAAAGATGATTATAAGCAAGGTTGGCAGCTGCTAGGAGTTCTTCTCGATCATCCTCTACCTCCCTTACATATAATGGTATAAGTTGTAAATATATGACAGAAATCAGGAGGATTTGGCAGGGGGGTGCGGGGGGAGCACAAAAAAAAACTAAATTCTCAATCATACCACTGAAATCAGGAGGAGCCCCACTTAAATGCGCCACGCGAGCAAAGCTTTTCCGATCTGACAACTTCCTCAAAGGACGGCCTGACTTTCTGCCAGAATAAAAAATGCAATTCATAAGCAAAAGAAGTTCGACCGAACAAATAAATAAATTATTTGTAGCTTTTTGTTCCTCAGGGAAGCACCTTCCGGTTTTATCAAAACCATGTGAAACTTTGAAGTAACTTGGTCAGAGCTGCATTATCTGATTTCTCTCTAGCTGGTGAAATGCTAGCCATTGAAACCGTGTCTAATTCACTCCTCCCCTGCCTCCGCATACCATCACTACTTTCTTCTTTGACAAGAAACTTACCCTTCTTCATGAACATTGCAGAAGTTTCCACACTCTGAGGAACACTAACAACTTTTTCCTCCAAATCACTAGACCCGGTGATTTTATTCTGAAGTCCGTTTTCACCAGGTGCGGATTCTTCACTATCTGATAACCTAGCTGGTGATAAACCACTTTTAGTATTAGCCTTCGTATTCTGAAATCCACTTGCGAAACCCTTGGACAAATGAGAATTGTTTGTTCCGCTTGATTGCAATCTAGCACTGGAATCAGAAGGGGAACAACTTTCAACTGGTGTCTGTACTTCACTATGATTAGATACAGGAGAAACTAGATTTGATCTCCTAGTGCGAGAACTTTTCTGTGGCCTCTGACCAACCCATTGAGTAATTGGTGAAGAGGAAGGACTTTCAGGAATAGCACGCTTCCGATTGTTAGCTCCATTGATCGAAACACTCTTCTGCATACTTTGTGGCGGCAGTTCCGAGCTCTCCAATGTTCCAACCACACGAGTAACATTAGATATCGAACTCATTGCTACATTGGAACTACTTCGTGGTGCCCTAGACAGCTTTCCTTTTGTGATTTCTGGAGTAACATAGTTCTCTTCGAGATTGCTCGGCTTAAGGTAATGAAACAGATGCAGTTAATTATAATTGACAACACACACTAAAGAAAAGCGATGAATTAGAAAGTATATAATCAAACATGTTAAAGAGTCCAATACATCTAAACCCAAAAAGCAAAAGGTATTAACTAAACAGAAAACCAGTGAAGTTTAGCAAAAGACAAGTTATTGATTTCTGAAAGGCGAAAGCATCTAGAACCACGAAGGCTGCAGATAATAATTGGAAAACAGCAGAAAGAATATTTTCGCAACACTTGTGAAAAAACCGAGCCTTCTCCCCAGACAAAGTAGGTCTGTCTTGTTCAATTTTAAGTGTTGTACGAGAACCAGGACTAGGAAGTGGTGAAGTTCCCACCTTGCTAAAGCGGCCGCAAAGATCATTACTGCCCGGTCTATATCAAAAATAGAGATTGACAAGCACAAAACACTATTAATGTCAAAAACCAGTATAACAGCAGCACATGCACACAGTTTTTTTCATCCAAGAGAAGATTAGGAATAAAATGAGTGTGATTATAATCCTAATAAAAAGCCTAACTTCACATCCTTTTTATGGTAATATTACGTTACAACCAAGAACAAGATAACAATATCACATTATTGAGCAAAATACATCTTATGTGAACCAAGACCCTAGAGTACTGTACAATTACACATTAATTCCAACTTGGCCAGACGAGGCACTACACAAATTGGAGGGAAACATCAGGGCCATCTGGTTGAGAGCCAAAGAAAACTCACTTTCAGAAACTTGCATCTTCATGAAGCTACAAAATTTTGTTAGTAGATTTCCAGATAACAGTTGATGTGTAGAAGAATTTGGTGTTCCTATATCCAACTTGGAGCCATATATTGCAATTCAACTTATCGTCAAAGCGTCATTTCAACATGCACAATAAATGGACTGTGCAATTTATTACACCGCTGCATGATCTAGGATCACATATTCCACAAAGATGATTGATACTAGATCATAAAGTCATAATATCACCTTAAGCCTCTGTAATTCATTGACATCATAAAGGATCTTGGATAAGAAAGATCAGTCACACATTCCATATGAAACCCCAGCTCACAAATCTGAGGCAAGCATTTTCTCAAGGTTTATCATTGCCTCGCCAAGTTTGCCTCTCCTTACAGATTCTTGAAACATTATTTTGTATGTGGCGCCATTTGGTTCACAGCCGTTTCTTTTGAAATCCGAAAGAAACTCCTCAGCCTCCTCTAGCAAACCCAGTGCACAAAACCCTTTTATCATAGCCAAGCATGTGACACGATCAGGATGTAATCCTTTAGCAGGAAGACTACTGAAAACAGCTTGAGCTTTAGCTAGATTCCTACTTTTGCAGAGTGCATCAATGACAATGTTATACATAGGTAAGTGAAGATGAACTCCAGTAGTTTCTATCGTCTGTAAAAGTTGCAGAGCATCGTCAACACGTCCATTTTTTGACAAACCATCCAGTAAAACACAATAAGTGTAGATGTCAGGAGCGAAGCCAGCTTCTAGCATCTGATTGTATATTTTCTCAGCAGACACAAAGTCATGAGCAGAAAAGAAACCTTGCAATATACATGTATAGGTTTTAATATCAGGAGATAAGCCTTTCTGCGACATTTCTTGAAATAAATTCATTGCCTCACTTGTTCTCTTTTTCTTACAGTATCCGTTAATGATTGTATTATAGCAAATCACGTCTGGAGACACGATGGAATTGAAAATTTCTCTTGCTTTGTCTATTTGACCTAGCAACAAATACCCATCCATCAAAGCGTTAAATGTAACAACAACCGGATTGACACCTTTCTGCATCATGATCTTGACTAAATCTTTTGCCTCTTCGATCCTTCCATCCTTGCAAAAGGCATCAACCATTGAGGTGTATGTAACAACATTTGGATTGACACCTTTCTGCATCATGGTCTTGACTAAATCTTTTGCCTCTTCTATCCTCCCATTCCTGCAGAAGGCATCAACAAGTGCATTATATGTAACAACATCTGCAGAAATTTTGAATTTAACCATCTCATTGAGTAGAACCGCGATATCTTTCCATTTGCCCAAATTACACAGACCATAGATCAAGCTACTATAGGTGATAATGTCAGGGGAGATACTTTTTTCAATCATCTCATCTAAGAGGCCGCGAGCTGCATCCACATTATTATACATACACAAGCTGTGGATGATAGTGTTGTAATCAGAAACACGTGGCTTATACTTCCCTTTCTCCATTATTCGCAGTAATTCAATAGCTTTTCTCGTATTCCCTGTCTTAGAAAGCCCATCAACGATAGTGCTGTACGTGTAACCATCCAGTTCACACAGCTTTTCACTAAAAATCTTCTGCAACAGAATTTGTGCTTCATGTACCCGATGTTGTCTAAAGAGACCTTTAAGTATGGTGGCATAGGTGACCGAATCTGGCTTGTGACCGCGCTTGAAGAACGAACCCAATATGGAAAAACAAAAATCCATGCGTTTCAAAATGCAAAAACAGTTTATTGCAATATTCATTGTCCAGTTATTAATCAAAATCCCCACTGAACACATGTCTCTGAAAAGTGAGAGTGTAGTCGGGTACTCTTTCATCTTAGAGACATGAGCCAGAAGCTGATTGAAGTGAACAGTATAAGGGCGAGGACTCATTCGGATCATCTGATGATACAAACTCAAGGCATCATCAACATTTTTCACATCATCTATTAGCAGTTTAATTGGATTGATTTCAGGCCTACTGCTTACATAACGAAACCCAAGAGGCAAAAAGCAATTACCTTTATTTCCACAGCAGAGAGAAGCACCATATACAAAAATTACAGAAGAATTTCCCTTCATCATATACTATACCATTTGGATCTCTTGGATCTCAAATGAAGTGTCGCAGATGAATAATTGGGCTAGAGATATACCTCGGGATTGTTATGAAGTCAGAAGACTACCGCAATACACGAGCTAAAACCCCTAGCAAAATAGACGAGTCAAGCACTGGGTACTCGGAAACCATCATCGCATTGTGTTTCACGCTGCCATCACCAATTCACCATGCGAAACCGCTAATGAGCACTTCCACTTCCACTTCCACTTCCACTTGGACCAATTCTTGGAATCTAAAGTATAACTTTGGGAGAAAATGCAATTTGGGGTTTGGTTTATAGATGGTAATGAAGTGAATCCTAATTTTATATGCCAAATGATTTTTCAACGCTATGCTAAGGAGGGCTTCCGCCTTTTGATTATAAAGGGCTGATCATGTGTTCATAAATGGGTAAATATTGGAGAGGGGATTTCGAATTGAAGTGACGGCTAAAACGATTCTATTTCGTAAACAATTCGAGTTTGGTTCGATATTTTGCTTAAATAGTTTGGTTTTGTAATGCCCACAGACTTCGGGTCTGGTGGCGCTAAACGAGTTATAAATGGTCCGGTCAACTACTTAGACCGCCGTCCTCGCTTGGTCTAAAATGACTAACCCGAGTCGACAAGACTTTTATGTCTCACACTTATATGGTGGTGATTGGCTTCCCTCACTTCTAATGTGGGATATCGCAGGTTTAAAACGGTTTAAATTGAATAAACTCGATTCGAAATACTAAACGAGTCACTCATAAATATTATCACTCTCGACTCAATAGCTCACGAGCACGCTGGAGTCAAAAGTATTTGTGAAAAATTATTTATAACTTAAATTAAAACTTATTGATTTTATGTTTGAATATTCCAAGAAGTTTTATATACTTATAGATACTTTTTGAAATAAAAAAGTACATATTGTATTTAACGTAAAATAAGCTCGAGTTCAACTCGAGTGAGACAATGCTCGTGATCGAGTTTGAATTAAATAGATATGTTAAGTTTGTACTTGAACTCGAGTTTGAAAAAATTTAAAGTACATTCAACTCGATAAGTCTAATACTCAATTCAGCTCACATCATTTACACCTATGGATTCATTCCATTCACATGTTCCACAAAGAAAGAGATAGCATACGCAGGCTTCAGTGAGAATGGTCAGGGGCGGATCCAGGAAAAAATTTCGGGGTGGTCTTGGTATATAAACTGCAAAGCTTAAAAAAATCCGGAAAAAAAAATAAAAATGTTGGTAGTGGGATTTGAACTTACAACCTAGAATTATGGAGACTTAAAAGGGTTTGTTCTTAAACCACTAGGATATAAGATCTTTTGTTCAAGAAAAAGCAGCATAACATACTAATATTAACACTACTACTACTGATAATAAAAATTTGGGAGGGCTTGGGACCATATGTGGGGGGCTTGTGACCATTTGGGGGGCTTGAGACCACCCGGGCATAAGTGTGGTCCGCGCGCAGGCGGATCTACATAGGTTGGGGTCGGATGACCCCATTGAGATCCGAAGATTTTTTTAGTAAAATGACGTAGTTTTATTTATAAAAAACTTTTTTTTGTTGTTAAAAAAGTCTTTTTGGCTGTAAAAGTTGTTTTAGCTTCAATAACCTCACCAGAACAAATTTTCGGATAAAAAATTAGTTTTATGGTGCGTTTGGATTGCTGGAATATAACGGAATAGAATAAAACTGGTGGAATGTAATGCAATGAAATTAAAATGAATCGATTGCATTCCTATGTTTGGCACTCAATGGAATGAAATGCGTGAGATTCTATAAGATGTGTCAAGTGACACGGTGAGAGATAGACATGCATGATGATGAGAGTGGCGGGTGCATGGTGGTTGGGCATGCGGTGGTGGGTGGTGGCAGATGATTGGAGGTGTGCGATAACGGTGGTTGTGGTGGCGATGGTTGATGTCATGAGAGTGGTGTTGTGTGCGGTGAAAGATGATGGTAAGGTGGGATGTGGTGGTGGTTGTGGTAACACAAGTGGTGTGCAGTGATCGGTGATGGTGAAGTGGGTGGTGGTGGCCGAGTGAAAATCGGTGGTGATTGAGTTTGTAGTCGGAGGATAGTGGCCGAGGTCGGTGGTGAGATAGGTTATTGATGACGATGATGAATATGGTGGCGAGGTGGGTGGTGGTATATGATATTGTTGATTTTGTTGGTAACATGAGGTGGTGGTGAGGCTGATGGTTGTGGGTTGGGTTATGATGAAGGATGTTGGTTAGTTGTGACGAGAGTCGTGACAAGATAAGCAGCAGTAGTGGCAGGTGGTGGTGTGGTAGGATAGGCAGGCGGCACAGGAGAAGGCAGGTGGGTGGTGGTGATGTTTTATCATTAGGTTATGTTTTACATTTCATTCCATCGAATCATTCCTTCCAATTCCATCCATTTTGGATGGAATGAAAATGGTAAAAATACATTCCGATAGAATGAAAATTCATTCTATTCTCACGCATCCAAAAACGTCAAAATGATTGAATGGAATGAAAAAAACATTTCATTCCATTCCAACAGTCTAAACGCAACATTAGAGTCCGATGATCCCTCTGTAAAAAAATTTCTAGATCCGCCCTTGTATAAGTATGCAAAAAGGTGTTGGGATCCAAGCATCATATCTTTAACAAACATTAAGAACTCTAAGAAGATCTGCATGCAAGGAACACTTGAGATAAACTTCAATATGCTGCCATTCATAAACCATACCAGAAGTTCAACACATTCAAGCTTTTGAGAGACAAAGAGAAATAGCAAAGAAAAAGCAGTTTAACTACATTATTTCTTGGGACATATCAATTCCATTTTCCAACAATAATGACCCCCCCATGCCTTCCTCTGGAGGCGGTGGAATCACTAACTTTGACAGGAAGTTTAGGGGCATTGAGAGCATCTTGTAAGGCGGCAAGCTTAGCGTCCTCTTTCTTTTGGAAAAAAGGGGCTCTTTTTCCACAATCTCTCTTCTAATTGCCCTAAGCCTCTTCTCCCTTTTTGACCTGATTGATTTTCCCCATTCTTTCTTCGCTCTAATTCACCTCTAATTCACCGCACCTCGATCCCTCTTTACAAAAGAGATTCCAGCTTCCGTGATCCTACAACTGTAATGTAATAAACCAAGTGTAAAAATGCCTTCTACTTTTCGTTCTATAATTGGACAGTGGACTTCGAAGTTTGATAAAATTGCACTCAAAACGGTTCTACTCGTCGGATTTTGCAACTATACAGCTGAAAAAAAAAAGTTGCCATGACATTAGAATAGGACAATATGCTTGAACAATGAAACACTTGTATAATACAGGTTAGATATACGGGGTTTTCGTGGGGGAATCTTATTCATCAGGGGATAATTACCCCCTAGCCTAGCCTCAATGTCATTAAAGGTACTATACTGAAACAAAAAAAAAAAACTTGTCAGCTCTTGAGCATGGTTAAAGTTTGTGTTTGTTTAGTAAACGGATAACTTCGAGTTTTTTCTTTGTTTGTTTAATAAACCAAATAAATTTTATGTTTGAGCTCTCTATTTGTTAATCTATTGTTCGAGCTTGAGCTCGGGTCCGAATAAAATGAGCTCAACTCTCTCTTCTTACAACTTATGCCATATTCTTCAGCTCTCGTTTCCAAGTGTGAAATGACAACAGGTTGACGTTAAAGATTTAAGGTTAGCATCACGTCATCAAATATGCAAATTCATTTTTCAAGCGACAAACTTCTAGACCCTGTTTCTTTTTCTCTCTCTCTTTTTTTTTTTTTTTTTTTTTTTTTCCCCTTTCATTATTGAACAATTATTTAATTTTGAAGAACATAATTAGGAAGAAAAAAAAAAAAAAAAAATCCTGTGACTGTGAGATCAAAGATGCTGTGGATGGGTCGAAGCAATTTGCTAAACTGAGTCCAATAGAAACACCAAACAATTTGTTGAATTGAGTTTTTTTTTTTTTTTTTTTTTTTTTTTTTTTTTTTTTTTTTTTGGTTTAAATCTGCAAACTTTGAATCACATATCTTAAAAACAAAAACAAAAACAGACATACAATTGAACAAGTCGTCAACAGTGAAGGGAGAAACATTGAAACGAATTGACAAAGGAACAAATTATTGGAATTACCTGATGGGATTTTGAAAAGAAAAAACAGAGAGACCTGCATGTCAGGATTTCAGTAGGCAGACGTGTTTAAGCCTCTTTTATTGAGCCTTTGTATCTGAATGGGCTTTGAAAACTTGGTTGTAGTGGGTCAAATGTCTTTTTTTTTTTTTTTTTTTTTTCCTTCTATCGACATCACGAACCTGCTTCATGCATCCTCTAAATTACTCTCTAAACCACGTTGAATATTTTTATTAATTCTTTACTTCAAGCAGCATCAAAATAATGTTAAAATTACTCTCTACACCAAAAAATCAAAACATACAATTGATTCCATTAATAATAATAATGAAACAAATTAACCTTTCATAATCCACTACAACATCTAATCCACAAATATTAATTTTAATACATATCACCCTTTAAACATTAAATAATAATCTACAACATTAACCCAAATACTTAGTGAAATTAAGGCTTTGTAAGAAAATAAAACTTGTAAGAAAATAAAACTTGGAAGTGGTTAATAAACCTAAGAACATCAGACCAGGTGTAAATGGGTGTTCAACCTTAAACATAACCTAGATGGAACCGTTGAAAAGTATAAGGCAAGATTGGTGGCTAAGGGTTTCTCTCAAACCTACGGAGTGGACTTTTATCAAACATTTGCCCATGTTGCTAAACTAAATACTTTTAGAGTTCTTTCTCTTGCAGCTGTTAAAATTGGTCTATCCACGCCAATTTGATCTCAAGAAGGTTTTCTTGAATAGTGATCTGAAAGAAAATGTCTATATGTACCCTCCACTTGGGTTTGAGAGCATGGTGAGAAGTGGTCAGATTTGTAAGCTCAAGAAATCCCTATATGTCCTTAAAACAATCCCTTAGGGTCTGGTTTGAGAAGTTCTCTAAGGTCATACAAAAGGGTGGATATTCTCAAGCTAACACTGACCACACCATGTTCTCTAAACACTCTAGTGTAGGGGGACCACTATTTATGTTGTTTAGGTTGATGACATGATCATAATTGGAAATGATGCTACTGAGATTACTAGACTGAAAAATTTCTTGAAGTCCGAATTTGAAATCAAATATTTAGGAGACTTGAAGTATTTTCTTGGTATGGAAGTAACAAGGTCTGCCAAAGGGATCATTGTTACTCAGAGAAAATACACTCTTGATCTCTCAAAAGACTATGGTCTATTAGGGTGCAAACCTATTCTTACACCTGTTGACTACGATTATAAACTTGATAATGATCCCTCTAGTGAACCAAGAGTCTTATCAAAGACTTGTTGGAAGACTGATTTACCTAACACATACAAGGCATGACATATCTTTTGTAGTTGGATAGGTAAGTCAGTTCATGCACATGCCCAGAAGAATGCATCTGGATGCTGCTTTGAGAATTCTGAAGTAACTAAAGAATGAACCAGGCCTTGGGGTGTTCTACAACAGGGGGAGCAATATGACAATTGAAGGGTTTGTGGATGCTGATTGGGCTAGATGCAAGGTGGACAGAAAATCAACTTCTGGATGGTGTATGTTCATAGGAGGCAATCTAGTATCCTTTAGAAATCGGTTGTAATAGCAAGAAGCAGTGCTGAGGCAAAATTTAAAGATGTTGCCTTTGGCATTTGTGAACTACTATGGCTTAAGAGACTCCTCAATGAACTAAGACAAGCTCCTAATGGCCCTATGAAGTTGTACTGTGACAGCAAATCTGCTATCAGTATTGCTAACAACCATGTTCAACATGATCGTACATAGCATGTTGAAATTGATAAACACTTCATCAAAGAAAAGCTTGAAGTGTGTGCCTCATATATGTTCCTACCAAGTACCAAACTGCTGACATATTCACAAAAGGCCTACCCAAAGTCCAGAATCAGTTTTTCATATCCAAGCTAGAATTATAAGATATATACAACCAGCTTGAGGGGGAATACTGATATAAATATAATACATTACTTATATCTGTAATATAAGTGTGTATATAATTATATTAATACTCTGCTGCTCTTTATTACTTTGTCTGCTCCCTTTATTGCTTAGTGGTGTTAGTTGTATTTACTCCTAGCTAATACACTAATTAGCCATATTTAGGGGACGGAATTCTGGATACATTTATTACATGTTCCTGATCGTTGCCCATTCTTTGTATCCTATATAAGAATGGGTTATATCCCTATTTTGAATAAGAGTTTTAACTTCTTTTCTCTCACATAAAACTACAGCTACTGCTATTGTTGCAATTTTGCTAATGACAGAGCATAACATCCCGTCTAGTGAATTGCTAGTGCGATTCTGTTAATGCCCGAGCAAATTTGCAGTGGCAACAGTGCTACATGGTGACCCCACAGACCTGGTAACAACCTGCCTTAGAATCAGTGTTGTGATTGTCATTCGCCATTGTAGCAGCTCTCTGTTCAGGAATATATTTCGGTGGCAAAGTTATAGCCCGCTTTACAATATTTATCCTCTACAAAACAAGCAATTTTTGTTTTTTTTTTTCTTTTTGACAAAACAAAACATGCAAATATTTCAATTAAATACAAATTGGTTTTGTAAAGTAACATATAAAATGGGATGAAAGTACTAGTACATAAAAAGAGTTTTAGATACCTTTTGGAAGAAACCACCACAGATCACATAACCGCATTGCTGAAGTAAAAGGGTAGTTGGATGACGTCACCCTTACTAACGGTCCCAACAGTCAAGAGAAATTGAATTTCTTTTTTTAATTTTAAGCCCGATTCATGACAGATCCTTCTCCCAACACAGAATCATTCCCGAAAAAATCCTTACAATTTCCATAAGATACCTTCTACTCCATGAAGATTCGCCGAACTAAAGAATTTTTTGACACTAACAATGATGAGAGACAATCTGTATTCGATTCAAGGCATAAACAATTCAGAAGCCAGCTCATTAATTGTTTAGACAACAATTAAGGAAAGCCATGGCATATAAAGCATATATTGATTAAAGATCTTTCTAAACAGAAGACTTCCCATATAGAGGGCTGAGTTTGCACAGCAGAGCAGTGCACTGGTCACAAAGCCTGACGAGGAGGCTACCTAGGGGCTTCCCCAAACTCATTTCCCACAATTACTATATCATATGCCTCACAAGTAGAAGTTCGATCCATTCTCGTCTGCAGACACATAGAAGTCCCCAAAATTTTCTAAAATCCTGATCAGTTGGAAGAGTTGTCACGTCAGGATCCATGACAGAATCACTGGACACATCAACTAAATTTGGCACAACCCCAGGCTGAATCATGTTAAGTACATTACAAAATTTCATCCAAACTAACTCGACATCGTCTGAATCCAATGCCCTTTGAATCCAAGATTAAAAAAAATCTACCAGTGGACAAGCCTCATTCGAACACCATTCAACTATACATACATGCATATTCTTTGGCGGAGGACGAATTCTTCCGCTAAACCAGTATGACAATGGCCACTCAAACAATGTTTTGGTCATATATTCAAGAGGTCCTCCCCGACTGAAGAAGAAGAAGAAGAAAAAACCCTCCAATTCGAAGTTCTTAAGAGAAAGGAACTTCCACCCAGATCAACTTGAATTATAGATTTCATTCTTTGTTTCCCACCACTCTGTGCATACTTCTCACAAGCGTCGGCTTGCCAGGGATTAAGTAATTGAGTTTCTGCTGCTGCATCCAACTTCAAGTATAACCTATCTAAATACAACCCGTCCTCTACTAGCATTGAACTTTGGTCGTTTTGGGCTTATTTATCACTAAAGAATGAACATGTGACATAGGAACTTCACTTCAAGTATAACCTATCTAAATACAACCTGTCCTCTACTAGCATTGAACTTTGGTCGTTTTGGGCTTATTTATCACTAAGAATGACCATGTGAGATAGGAACTTCGATTACTTGTGTAGCGTTAAAGGCCATACCACAGACCGTTGGGTCCAAGTAACATCCTCCGGGATCAAATAAATGACAATAGTAAACCATAGTCACAAAAGCTAGTGATGGTGGCACATTATTGTTCATTTTTAGTGGGGTAAAGTGGTAAACAAGCCTCTTATTTCTTCATACCTTAAACCATAACCATTAGCTTGATCAAGAACGAGCGGGACACAATCAAATGAAGATATAGAATCTTCTTTAGCATATGATTCTTCATTTGGGTCAACCTAAAAACAGCTTAGGCAGTCCGTCCAACATGTGGCGTGCAACTTTCACAACCCTAAGCTTCGACAAAAGTGAACTAACCTTTGTCTGAATTGGCTCAGTCAATTCGTCGAGCACCTTGAGAGCTTCATTTTCTGAATCACCATCATCTTGCTTAGGTGTTACTTTTCCTTGAGAATTCAACAAGCACAGAGCGAAAAGTATCCCATCCAATTGGTATCAGTTGTCTGTCCATGGTAATGGCCATGGACTAGGACAAAATGTTCCACTCGCTCCTCCTCAACAGTCTGCTTCCCCAGATGAAACTCGAGTAAATGTTCCACTTGATACGAGATGAGAGAGCACGCAAGATTTTACGATGGAAAAACAAGCGAGCCCGTAAGAAAGCCCAAAGTTCCTGTCCACATAGTGTAGTGCTGCCTGCTAGAACATCCAGGTCTACCTCCCTGTGTGTAACAAACTCAAAAAAAAAAATGGCGGGATTTGCTTAGCGATATTATTACCCGGGCCGATGTTTTAGAGGCGATAGCGTTCATTGTAATGCTAGGAAGTTCAAGCTTGAGACCAACAACTTCTGTTGTTTTGATGGAGATGTTTCCCTTGCACACACAGAGTTGCCCAGTAGGTTAGCAAATTTGCTCACGGATCAGACCAAAGAGGCTGTGGATATTAGAGCCTCAATCCACACATATGACAATCACCTTGCTTTCACCTCGTTATGTGAGATATACGACAAAGATCTGGCACGTAGGAACAAAGGTGTATACACTTTTTGGGTGCAGGGTCAGGTATTTTATGGATGACTTGATTGGAGGAAACGATAAACCTAGAAATCTACAGTTGTATTTCCATGATATTGAATACCAAAAAACATAAAGACTTGAGACCTGTCCAAGGCTATTTGAAATGACCTTAGATAAGATTTTAACAGTTATAGCTGTGAATCCATATGCTAGGTTTTTCAGGGACTTACGTAGAAATCCAAATGTTCAGGAACTTGATATTATCATGTATTGTAACCTTAAAGTGGATCAGCAGGTCTATAATAAACCTATTGTTCCTCAGATTGCTGGAATCTTGATTGATGTTCAAGAAAATGAACAAAAAAATATTAGGGTGTATACGGACAGTGGTTGCTCACATAACATCCAGTATGACTTTGGGTGTTATGACCCACTACAATACCCTCTTATGTTTCCCTTTGGTCAACTGGGTTGGCACTTGGCACCAAGAGGGGCGTAAAACGTAGCACTCGTAAGAGAAAAAGGACTACCTAAGCGAACATGTCCATTAACCCGTATCATGTTAGCACTGCCAATGACTTGAAGGTGAAACTCATGTCTTGAATAGTGGAACGGAAGACCCGACATTTGTGTCAATAAAAGAATACTATAAGTGTCAGATTAGAGAAAATGACAGCTCATACTTCCTTCGCTTTGGTCGAATATTCCAACAGTATGTTGTTGATATCAGGGGCGGATCCACATGCCCCAGGGGGGTCACGTGACCCCACTGGATTTAAAAAATTAAAAAAAAATAGTATTAAAACTATGTAGTTTTGTTTTTAAAAAACGTCATTTTGTCGATAAAAATTGATGTTTTAGACTCCGGTGACCCTACTGGAATTTTTTTTGGATAAAAGATGTAGTTTTAGACTCCGGTGACACCACTGGAATAAATTCCTGGATCCGCCACTGGTTGATATGTTTGTTAAATTAGAAACACAACGTCTAGATTATTTTAGGTTTCAGTAGAAGAACGTTAGGCTAGAATTCATGCAAGGAATACTGGATGTTGTTGCAGGTGGGGAGACCGATGCTAACAAGGTTGGTCAACGCACTATACTGCAGCTGCGTTTACTGGTGGCCCTAGGCATATGCGGAAGAAATATTTAAATGCCATGTCTTTGGTGCGGAAGTTTGGGAAAGCAGACATTTTTGTTAGAATGACCTTTTTACCCTTTTTATTATTTTATTCTTTATTATTTATGTAATCTGTTGTCACCTTTTATTACACTTAATCTTATATCAATTAAGGTGTAATTAGGCATACAAAAGAGCTGTTAGTTTTTTCTCTTTCCTAGCCTTTTTGCTGATGGAACATTGTCCTTTGTTACCTTTGGAACAATGTTCCCAGCTTCTACTTTTATCCAACTAGCCGTTGGATCTTTCCTCTTCTTACAATTTAAGGAAGAGGGTAGTTGTAATAACATTTAATGAGCTTTCTATTCTAATAACATAAGAATACTTTCTCATTGCTTTAGTTCTTACATGGTATCGGAGCTTTAGATTTTCTTTTCTGGGATTTTTCTTTTCAAAAAAATTCAAATCTCATTCTCTGATCAATGGCTGAATCCACTGCAACTAGTGCAGCCACTGATCCTTTTATATCTGAGAACCCTATAATCTCAGGAGAGCTTCAAAACATTCATGCTGCTTATAAGATGAATGGCAAAAATTATATGAAATGGTCACAGTTTGTCATAACCTTCTTGAAAGGTAGAGGCAAACTGAGCCATCTTTTAGGGACTGGTCATGGCTAGCTGGGATGAAAAGGACTCTATGGTGATGTCATGGCTCTGGAATTCTATGATTCCACAAATCAGTTACCATTGTATGTTCCTTGAGTCTGCTAAGGAAATCTGGGACACTGTCAAGCAGTCCTACTCCAAGGTGAATGATGCTGCTCAAATCTATGAGATAAGAGAAAAGATTCAAAACACCAAACAAGGTAACAAATCCATCACTGAATACTCCAATCTCCTTCAAAGTATGTGGCAAGAACTTGATCATTACCAATGTATTCAAATGAAAGACAAAGATGATGCTGCCACGGTAAGAAGAATGATGGAAAAAAGAGAGGATATTTTCATTTCTCACTGGTTTGAACCAGGATTTTGACCCGGAAAGATGCTATTGTTAGAGCAGAGGAAAGTAGGAGGGGTGTCATGATTGATACTCCCTCTATTGATGGCTCTGCTTTGAAAGCTGGTCAATGAAATCAAGGATATCCCAAGACCAATGAGTCAAAGGGGTATCCAGAAAAGAAGTTTCCTTCTCAAAAGGAAAATGTGAAACCCGACAGGACAACTTGTTCTGTACCCACTGCAAAAAGAGCAGGCATACCAAGAAATTATGTTGGAAATTGCATGGGAGATCAGGGAAAAACAAAGAACCCTTGGCTCACACAGCAAATTCTGGATAAGACTGAAAGTAATGGTCAAGGGATGGATCAAGTCTCTATGAATCAGAACCTTTCTCTTGGACAATCTGAGATAGAGAAATTAAGGAAGTTCTTAGATGCCTTGGAAAACCCCTCATCCTCTATGGTGTTTTCAGGTATGGCTTCCTTAAACTTCTTAAGTCAGATTGTTACTAGGGATTGGGTTGTTGATTCTGGGGCCACTGATCATATGACCCCTGATATTAATTTTTTTCCTGCTTATGAGCCCTGCACTACTGAGAGGAGCATTACTGTTGCTAATGGCTCCTCAATAAGTGTTGCACGCATTGGAAATGTTGTTATAAACAATGATCTGACCTTAAAAGATGTCCTGCATGTTCCTAACTTGTCTGCTAGTCTTATATCTATCAGAAAGTTAACTCGAGACTCTAAATGTTATGCTCTTTTCTCTACTAACTTCTGTGTGATACAGGACCTAAAAACAATGAGGAAGATTGGATTTGCTAGGGCTAAAGAAGGTCTGTATGTTTTGAAGATTGAAGACAATGACAAGTATAGTTGTCAGAAGTCATCTTTTTTGTCCGAGGCTAATTATGATAGAATTATGTTGTATCATAGAATTATGTTGGCCACCCATCTTTTCAGATTCTCATGCATTTGTTTCCAACCTTATGTAAAGGTTTCAAATGTAATGAATGCAGTGTTCTAAAAATCGCTAGCGAGGTCGGTGCTGTGCAGGGCGCCTAATGCGCTAGTGTAGCGCTAAGCGGCGCCAGCGGTTCTAGGATTTTAAGGGGTTTTAGGGTTTTAGGCGCCTTACACTAAGCGAGTACAAGTCTCTTGAGTTCCAACATTCAAAGTAATAGCTTATTACGGTTTGGGGAAAACTCAGAGTGTAATATCTTTACTTTGGATGACTTGATCCGAAGAATTCTAGTTTACAAAGCTTTTTCCTAGATGGAACCCTAATATCCTAGAGTCGCTAAGCGGCGCCAGGAGGCGCTAGAAGGGCCTAGGGCGCTTGGAGAGCGCTAGAGCGCCAGAAATCGCCAAACACCTGTGTCGCCTAGCCGAGATCGCCAGAGCCAAGTCGATCGCTTGGGGTGCGCTTAGCGCTTAGGCGGCGCCTAGCGCGACGCGCGTTTGCGATTTTTAGAACACTGAATGAATGTGAATTTACTAAACATAAAAGGGTGTCTTATCCCATTTCTTCTAATCTATATGTTAATCCTTTTAATCTTGCTCATAGTGGTATTTGGGGGCTTTCCACTAATCCTAACATTAATGGTGCACCAGAACTACATGGCTATACCTTATGAAATAGAAGTCTGTCCTAGCTCAGATCTTTCCTATTTTCTATAACATGATTTTGACTCAGTTTGATATTAAAATCATGAAAATAAGGATTGACAATGCTAGGGATTACTTTAACAGATTCCTAAATCCTTTTTTGGAAGAAAAAAAGGATTATCCATGAATCCTCTTGTGTCTACACACCCCAGCAGAATGGGGTGGCTGAAAGAAAAAACAGGCATCTCATGCTAGGGCTCAGTTATTTCAAATGAATTTGCCCAAATACTATTGGGGAGAGGTAGTCTTGACTGCAGCCTACCTTATAAACAGAATGCCTACCAAGGTTTTGGAAAAACATTGAGGTACTTATCAAATTGTTTCCAGATTTCCTAAAGACTGAAGGGGTTCACGTTAAAGTGTTTGGCTGTGAGGCTTTTACCCACATACATCAACCTAACAGGGGAAAGTTAGATCCCAAATCTGTTATGTGTGTGTTCATTGGGTACTCTAACACACAGAAAGGTTATAAGTGCTACCACCCTCCTACAAAGATGGTGATTATATCAAAGGATGTTACCTTTTATGAAATGCATCCATATTTCACAGGGAAGTCACTCATTCATGGGGAGAAAGTCATGACAGACTCCGATAATGACATGTTCCTTCCTCACATTATTTATGACTCATCAGTTAATGTTGAGAAAGAACACAATCTTATCATTGATCATAGTCATGAATCCTCCACCACTGAACAAGAGGCAAATATTCCAACTACTAAAGATGAATCTACTATTCATGTTATGGATAAGAGAACAAGGAAAAAAAACTCCAATAATCTACACCAAAAAAACTGGATCAGATTAAAGGATGTGATCCCTATTGAAACAGACACAATAGACACAAGTGATAATGATGTCTCTAGTCCTAAAGAGGACACTGAATGTGATAATTCTGAAAACTCTTCTTCCACTAGTAGGGAAGACCCTACTTTTGCTATACCAGAACCAGGAAACAATAGTGGCTCTCCTATTGAGGAACTCCCTATTGCTCTAAGAAAGTCCACTAGGGCTTGCACCAAGACCCTATAAAAAACTTCTTATCATATGATAAGATGTTTAGCAATCGAAGGAAATTTATGAAAAACCTTCTTGATGGCCTTGTTCCAAAGAAGTTATCAGAAGCCCTAGAGGATGAGAAATGGGTGAAAGCCATAAAAGAAGAGATGAACGCTCTTTAAAAGAATGGAACATGGGATTTAGTCACCCTTCCAAATAATGCTAAGACTGTGGGATGTAGATGGGTTTTTACCATCAAATATAGATCTGATGGATCTATTGAAAGATATAAGGCAAGGCTTGTTGTCAAGGGGTACTCTCTAACCTATGGCATTGACTATTTTGAAACATTTGCCCTTGTAGCAAAGATGAACACTGTCAAAGTTCTTTTGTCCTTAGCAGTCAACTTTGACTGGGATTTGCATCAATATGATGTAAAGAAGGCCTTCTTGCAAGGAGATTTGGAGGAAACCATCTTTATGGATGTTTCTCCTGGATTCCAGAATGAAAAAGGGAAAGTGTGCAGATTGAAAAAGGCCCTGTATGGTCTTAAACAGCCACCTGGGGCCTGGTTTGGGAGATTTACTAAGGCCATGATCAGTCTGGGCAATAAACAAATTCAGGGAGACCATACCTTGTTTATAAAACACAACACATCTGGGAAGGTCTCTATCCTCTTAGTTTATGTTGATAATATTATCATCACTGGTGATGATATTGACAAAGAATTGAAAAGCTTTCTGTGTACTGAGTTTGACATTAAAGAATTGGGAAGGCTCAAGTACTTCCTAGGAATTGAAGTGATGCACTCTAAGATGGGAATATTTCAGAAATACATCCTTGATCTCCTTAGAGATTGTGGAAAGTTGGGGTTTAAACCAATGAACATTTCTACTAAATAAAATCATGGTCTAAGTCTTGCATCTAAGGATGAATATGTGGATAAAACCACCTATCAGAGACTGGTGGGTAGACTCATATATCTATCCCACACTAGACCTGATACATCCTTTGCTGTGAACATTGTGAGCAGGTATATGCAAAATCCTAAGAGATGCCACCAAAAGGCAGCAGAAAGGATTGTGGAATATCTAAAGACCTGCCCAGGACAGGGGATTCTCTTCAAGAAAAATTATCACAAAAGGCTGGAGGCCTTCACTGACTCAGATTATGCAGGATGTATAGATGACAGGAGATCTACATCTGGACACTGCATATTTCTGTTTGGGAATCCTATAGCATGGAGAAGCAAGAAGCAAAGTGTTGTGGCAAGATCTAGTGCAGAAGCAGAATTCAAGGCACTAGCTATTGGGATGTGTGAATTGCTATGGATGAAGATTATCCTAGATGACCTTAAAGTACAGAGACAGATGCCTATGACATATCCCACAATCCTGTGATAATCAATCTGCCATTGACATATCCCACAATCCTGTTCAACATGACAGAACTAAGCATGTGGAAGTTGATAGGCATTTCATCAAAGAAAAGCTGGAAGCAAAACTTATCACACTTGTCTTTGTCAACTCTCAGAATCAGAATGCAGATGTTCTTACCAAAGGTCTTCATAAAAAGGCTTTTAATTATCTCCTCAGCAAGCTGGGAATGATAGATATTCATTCACTTGCTTGAGGGGAGTGTTAGAATGACCTTTTTACCCTTTTATTTTATTATTATTTAATTCTTTATTATTTCTGTAATCTTTTGTCACCTTTTATTACACTTAATCTTATATTAATTAAGGTGTAATTAGGTGTACAAAAGAGTTGTTAGTTTTGTCTTTTTCCTAGCCTTTTGGCTGACGGAACACTGTCCTTTGTTACCGTTGGAACAGTGTTTAAGGAAGAAGGTAGTTGTAACGACATTTGGAACACTGTCCTTTGTTACCGTTGGATCTTTCCTCTTAGTGTTTAAGGAATAAGGTAGTTGTAACAACATTTAATGAGCTTTCTATTCTAATAACATAAGAATACTTTCTCATTGCTTGCTTTAGTTCTTACAATTTTCTTAACGATAACATGCAACCCGAATTGGCCCGAGGTAAAAGCTTTATTAAACTGGGGTGAGCTTGATCAAGATAGACCTGATTTACTGGGCAGGGTGTTCAAGTCTAAGCTAGAAGAGTTGGAAGGTTGAATTATTCAAGAGAAATATATTTGGTAAAGTGGCTGCATATACATACGTGATTGAGTTTGAAAAGAGAGGTCTACCTCATGCACATTTACTGCTCATACTCGAACCTTATTACAAAATGTACAGGCTTGAGTAATTCGATCGGCTCGTGTCGGCTGAATTACTAGATAAGAAACTCCATCCCGATCTACATAGTTTAGTAGTCAAGCTATGCTTCATGGTCCGTGTGGCAGTTTAAACCCCAAGAATGTGTATGAAAGATGATTTGTGTCGGTCTTTCTATCGTGAACCTATTCTCACATCAGATGCATATCCACTGTATAGACGTACAAACAATGGGGTGCGTGCCAAGGTAAGAGGGTCATGGCTAGATAACATATGGGTTGTACCATACAACCCCTATTTGTTAGCAAAATTTGACTGCCACATCAACGTTGAAATATGCTCTACGGTAAAAGCTTTCAAGTACATCTACATGGAAATGACAGGATTATGTTCAATGTTGCAAGCCAGAAAAAATGGAAGAAATAAATGAGATTAATCAATACCAATCTGAAAGATGGATATCGGAAGCGTTGTGGAGAATATACCGGTTTTCTTCGAGGGAAATGAAACCTGCTGTAGTCCAATTGCAGGTGCACCTAGAAAACTACCAGCCCATCAATTTCAACCATAAGCACAAGTTTGAGAGCATAATTCAAAACCCAATCAACAAGAAAACAATGTTAACCGAGTACTTCATGATGAATAGAACAAGTGCCCCGACAAAGGAAAAGAATACAACGTATTCTGCATTTCCCGATTTCTTTGTTTGGGATAATAACAGAAAGGTTTGGAAGGTAAGGATCAGGGGTGATTCTATAGGTAGAGTTGTGACAGTTAACCCAATGGAAGGAGAAAGATATTACTGAAAGTCGTCATTAACAAAGGTTCAATCACCGAAGTCCTTTATTAATTTAAAACAATTCAACGGTAAGGTTATTCCAAGCTTCCATGGATCTGCTCTTGCACGAGGGTTGTTGGAGGAAATAATAGTCAAGAACAATGCTTAGAGGAAGCCTCAGCATGTCATATGCCTTTTGAGTTGAGGCGTTTATTTGCAACTCTTTTGGTGTATTCTTGCCCTTCAGATCCATTGAAATTATGGGAAAATTTTGAAAGCAACTTCTCCGGAGACATTGCAAGAAATCAGAACCTGTCCAGCTATGAAGTGAGGGCAGCTGTCTTGCAGCAGACCAACTACTTCTTGCAATCCATGAGGCCTTCATACAATTTGGTTCCGAGCAATATGCACAGGAGTCAGTTTGAAGATTTGACAAAAGAACTAAAAACTAAGCAGAATATAGTTGTTTTTTAAGCCGATTTAAATGCTAGGACAATGTTAAACATGGAACAAGAAATAGCTTTTGATACCATTTGTGCTTCGTGTATGGATGTCAACGTGAGTGTTATTTGATAGATGGCCCGGGAGATACGGCTAAAACATTCTTATATAGGGCTCTTCTTGCTGAAGTGCGGTCTAAAGGTGCCATAGCTTTAGCAACCGCTACTTCTGGTATATGATAATGCTGAAATTATCTCAGGTAAATAGCGGTGTTTGTGTGGTGGATATCTGGCTAATTTGGGTGATTTTACCGGTGGTTCAATGGTGGTGCTCAAGAACAAGATGAAGATCTTTAAGAGCAAGATGAGGGGAGAGTTTGGTGTTTTGTGTTTTTCGGGCTGAGCCTTAAGTGGCTG
Organism: Gentiana macrophylla; assembly: GCA_026214975.1. Lineage (NCBI taxonomy): Eukaryota > Viridiplantae > Streptophyta > Magnoliopsida > Gentianales > Gentianaceae > Gentiana > Gentiana macrophylla. The sequence continues at coordinate 20,655,282 of CM047816.1, read as the reverse complement.
CCTACGTACCCTTTGTAAGGGATCAAGCCAATGCGTAGTTCTAGAAGTGATGTCTCCTCCCCTTTGTAAGAGCAACCGTAATAATACACTTGTGGAAGCCCTTTTTTCTGACAAAAAGAAAATTGGAATTTTGATAGCAATGTGAAACAAAATAATGAAGTTATTGTAGACTACATTTTCATCGACTCACCCTATGCCAGAGCCCACAAGTAGAACTTGCAGGTGACTGTATCAATAGTTTCTCTCTCTTCTATTAGACGACTTTCACTCTATGATCTTCTCTATCATCTTTTTTTTTTCTTTATCATTGACAAAATATATACTAATATAATCAACAACTGCTCTAAACTAAAAGTTGAAGATGCCGGAGATGTTTGGTCGGAGTTTGGTGTGGTGGCCGGAGGATGCTTGCAAGAAGTATAGGGTATTTTCGTCTACTTCATCGATAAGGAGAAATAATGATGATAAATCTACACCTTGCAACTCTTTCAGGAAGGAAGAAGGCAAGGAAAATAATGGTACATAAAAAAAGTTGTTGGGTTTTGTTTTATTAAGAGGACAATTCTAATCATCGTCATTGAAGGTGTAGCAAAACTCTTCCCGTACGAAGTCCGCCGGAAGTGGGGGTTGTAACGGGTTTAGAATTGTTTTTGTTTTTCTTTTATTGTTTTTTTAGTGTTTCTTGGTAGATGTTTTGTAGATTTTCTTTTTTTTTTGGATGTATTTTTTAGATTTTCTTAAAAAAAACATTTTACACCACTAAACATCTTATCAAACTAACTACATCTATAAAATTCTTATATAAAATTTATCCACTCATCAGCTGCCACATGTCCTTTTGTGCCAGCATGAAATGAAAATGAAGCGAGAACCATTACGGCTGCTCCAATGGAGGTGATGCTCCTATTTATAGAGGTGATGAGCCTTTGGCGGGCTGATAGCCTTTGGCGGCTCCGAAGCCTTTGCTTGGGGGAAGAGACCCGAATAAGGATCCGCGGGCTGAATTACGATTTTGGCATATCAGTATAGTTGCATCATTGCTTCCAGGTGGTAGAACTGCTCATTCAAGTTTTAAAATCCTATTGATGCAACCGAAGGGTTCACATGCCGAATAAGAAAGCAGTCAACTTTAGCAAAAATGATAAGAGACTGTAGGTTGAAAATTTGGGATGATGATCCAATGGCTAAGAGAATGGCTATTCAGGCTTTGGACAACATGCTAAAGAATGTCATGGAATGTGATAAAATATTTGGTGGTAAGGTTGTTGTGTTGGGTGGTGATTTTAGACAAACACTGCCAGTTGTGCGAAGAGGAAGTAAAAGACAGACAATGAATGCTTTTCTGATCCAGTCATATGTTTGGAACCAACTAACAAAACTTAGGCTAACTCGGAATATAAGAGCCCGTTTATTAGACCCACCTTTCATGGAATTTCTCCTTTCCATTGGTGATGGACTTCCTCAAACAAATGATGTGGAAACCATTGAACTCCCAGAGGGTGTAATGATTAAACTAGCTGATGGTGAGTCAGGTCTTGATAAATTTAATTAAATCCATTGTATTCCCGTGTACACATTTACAAACATGTGAAGGCAAGAGTTCCATTAACCGGGCCATACTAACTACCAAAAACCATTTTGTAGATGAGATTAATGAACTCATGATTGGTAAAGTTCCTGGAATTGAAACTGAGTATATTAGTTACGATCATGCAGTTAACCCCAATGATCAGGGTCAGTACGAAGACTTGCTAAACAATTTGTGCTTTAATTGTTTACCACCTCATCCTATGGGTGACTGACGATGCTGGATCTCGTCAAGAAGTAAATACGGGCCAAATTAACCCTAATGACAATGACCAAGATTAAACCCTAGAAAAAACCCTAAGACGTGGATTGGTGTTTGATTATTTATTAGACTGAGCCTGGAATAAATGTATCCCAAGTTGCCTACGTATCCTGTGTAATGTCAGGAATCAAGTCTCTCGTAGTTTCTTGGGATTATTTATATAGAGGACGTCTCGTCCACATTACTTGTGCTGCAATCCATGAGGATTATTTGGCCCTACCCTTTAGGGTTTTAGAGATAAACACGGACAGTTTAAACCTTGGGGTAAGAGTATGAGGTAAATGATTCCATCGCATTTATCTTACATTTTGCACATACGCGTATTTTGGATAAGGGAGGCTCTGGCCGACTTGCGTTGAGCCCCTTAGGCTAGTCCGGCTCTGTGTGGCTCGATCTCTAAAACGACCGATCCGACCTGCGGTGGCCTAAGGAGAGAACATGACAGATCTCCCACCTGGGCTTCTGTCATTACGTATAAAGTGGGCTCCTGCCTCTCAACCCTATATTTCTGTCTTCATTTAATATTTAGTCAATCAGAAGATGACACGCGGTGAGCATAGCTACGACTTCCGTCATAAGCCCCCCAGACTTGTCTGAGCCATTACTGATAAGTCATGTCTGTTATAGACGCTGCTCGACCTCTGTCATCTAAGTCAGTAGGTGTACTTAGGACCTTTACTGCTATTGTGGCAGAGTTACTGCTGCATATACTTCTCCCAGGATTCGAGGCGTTCCTATTCACACCGTTTGGATAGGCCCGCTGTTTGGGGAAGTGCGTCGTTTGGGGTTTATAACCCACAGCGTATCAGTTGTCTTCTCTACTGCTTTAAATCAGATCACCGCCGTTGCTACTCTCCTCTCTTTTCAGTCTTCAATCTTCAACAAGTAAGCCTCTTTTCTCCTTATTCATGCTCTTTGTTTCATATATGTCAGTTTCTTCTTCTTCGATAGATAGGTTATTCGAGTCTGAGCCTAAGATGGAGGAAGAAACTTGGGTACCCCCCTCCTATTTCTCGTCCTTCTTCATCGACTTCCAATTTCGTCTTAAACCTCAAACTCCATAGATCTACTATGGCTATTATTGATAATCATGTGGAGTCTATACTTTCCCAGGATGGATAAATAGCCTCTGTAGGGAGTATGGGGTAGACCAAGGGGTATACTTCCCCATGGTTCCAACCGGTGCAAACAAATACTCTTACCGGCCACCGGAGGGATTCTGAGCGGTTTACCAAGCCCAATTCCAAAGTGGACGGAGGCTCCCATTATGTCCCTCTTTTTTGGCTGTGCTAAGCCACTATATAAGATAGGCACAACCCAAGTTGCCCCAAATGGGGTCAGATGCGTAATAGGACTTGCCATTTTATGCCGGATGATCGGAGTTCCGTTCTCCGTGAGTCTGTTCTAAGCCTTCTACCAGATCAAATCAATAAGGGGGCCTCCCGGGTGACACTACTTCGCACACCGAACAGGCAATCGGAGCACCATTCAGGTGCTTCTTTCAAGAGGTGGAAGGAGCGGTTCTTCTTTGTCCGTCACGAGGGGAGACCAGAAATTAGTCGGAAGTCGGATCCTCAACATAAGGATGTCTGCCGACCAACCATTGCTAATACTTCTCAGCTGCTGGCCAACTTGCCGGATGATTCTATGACTCTCACTCACCTTCCCACCCTACTCTAGGAGAGGACATTGATCCAATTGAGGTGGATGGTTCCACTCCGGAGGATAGCCCTCAACTTAGGAGGAGGGAGAGCCGAACTGAGGTTGGTGAGACCAGCCATAGAGGAAACCCACGGAAGAGGGTCAGGTCTGTTGCCCTTCCCGATGTCACTTTAGATCCTCTTATTCTGGAAGAGGAGGAAGATGAGGTAGCCTCTGGTGCGGACTCGGTTTCTCAGCTGACAAACAAACAGTTAGCTGATGCTGGTCTTAAGGCCAGTACTTACGTAAGCCCTCTATACTTGTGTATTTTTTCTTTGTGCTTTTGGCCTTTGATTTGCTTTGTTCTCTTACATTTTTGTGTTACTTGTGTAGGGGTTTTTTGTCAGCCAAGAGTCTTTTAAGAGGCTTTCTGAGTCCTCCGCCCATGTGGAGAAGCCGGAAGAGAGGATTGCCGTACTGGAGAAAAGGAGTTTTGACCGTCGACAGAAGCTCAAAGACTTGGCAAAGTCTAAGGATCAAGAGGTTGGGGTTCTCCAAGACAAACTCCATGCCCAGGTGACTGATCTGAAGGCCCTAGAGACCAAGTATAATGCAAGCCTCCAAGCTGCGGAGGACAAGTTTACGGAGGAGAAGTCCGAACTGGAGCGGACGATCGGGAAACCCCGAGCTGAGAAGAATGCTTTGGAGGCCGGCTCAGACCCACCAGGCCCAAGTTGAGGCAGCTTCTTCTCAGGGCGTAAGGGAGTACAAGGCCTCGGCTAATCTCTATCAGGCAATGCTGACCTTGCTTGCCCCTATCGTAAACTATGGCTATTTCTTGGGAGTTGTGTCTAAGTACGCTGCTCGACGTGCTGCTGCCCCGTCTCAAGAGCCTTCTACTTCAGCTCCTCGGACCGAGCTGCCTTCGGCTGGTGCCACTTCAGGGAGTCTTCCTGCTACTGCAGAGCAAGGGCTGAGAACTCAGCCCTGATGCTTCTTGAGCGTTTTGCCTTGTAAACGTTTTGTTTTTTTGTTGCTTTTGAAAAATTTTGCCTGTAACCTCTACAAACATCTAATATATAATATTTTGATTTGATAAATTTTGATGAGATTTCGAGCTTTCTTACCTCAGCTTTTACTTTCAGCACTTACTTTAAGCACTTTTGATCTGTAGTGGAGTACATTTGCCCCCCAGTATGCCATGTATAAACTTGTAGTTTTTGGGCGGCATGCTTGGTGATTTTTTTAATGGAGTTTGATTATAAACTCTTGAGTCTGACATGCAGACTTAAGGAGTTTGCCCTAGCAAACTGTTTGAATCTGACCTTCAAAATTCAAAGTTTTGATGTATGTCCTGCATACTTAAGGAGTTTGTCTTTTGCAAAGTTTGAGTCTGACCCGTATAATTCAATTTTTTGATGTTTGTCCTGCAGACTTAGGGAGTATGTCTTTTGTAAAATTTTAGAGTCTGACCTGCGGAACTCAATTTTTTTTATGTCTGTCCTGCAGACTTAAGGAGTTTGTCTTTTACAAACTTTTTGGGTCTGACCTGCAGAGCTCAAATTATCGATGTCTGTCCTGCAGACTTAGAGCCATCATTGATCATACATTATACACAATGAAGAAAAGCAATATATTATTGAAATAACATAGGTTTGATAACTCATTGAGTACAACTTATTGAAATAACTTTACTGAAATGGAAAACACTTTATAATTAGGCTTGGAAAAAAATCATAAGTCTGGAACTTGTCCTAGACATAAAATTTGCGAAGATTGTTCGCATGCCAACTCCGGGGAATGGTCCTGCCATTGGAATCAACTAACTGGTATACCTTTGTCATGTACCTTCACAACTAAGTAGGGGCCTTCCCAGTTCGGATCAAGCTTTCCTTGAGGGCCCTGTCTGCTAACCTCATTTTTCTCGGCACCATATCTCCTTCTTTAAAATATGAATGCCTCACTTTGGAGTAATAATATTGGGAGATTTTCTGATCATACTTTGCCATTCTGATGAAGGCTATATCTTTAGCTTCTTCCAGATCATCCTTGAATATCTAAGCCCGGCCTCGGAATTCTATATATAGCTCGGACAGAGGTGAGGGAAGTCCGATCTCTGCAGGGATTACATATTCGCTCCCATATGCTAAAGAGAGGAGTTTCCCTGTTGCCGCGTTTGACATAGTCTTGTACGCCCATAATATATTAGGTAGATGCTCAACCCAACTTGATCCCTCTTCTTCGAGTCTCTTTCGAAGACCAGTCTTTATTTGCCTGTTGGTCTGCTCGACCTGCCCATTGGCTTGAGGGTGTCCCACAGATGTAAAGTATTGTATAATCCCTAGCTCGGAGCACCATGCTTGAACTGTTTTATCTTCAACTGTGTTCCGTTGTCAGAAATCAGCGTTTTCGGGATGCCATATCTACACACAATGTTCTTCCAAAGGAATTTCCGAGTCGCGTTTGTTGTGATCGTTGTGAGGGCTTCGGCCTCTACCCATTTGGTGAAGTAATCTACCGCCGCGACCAGAAACTTGAAATTACCCGGAGCTCAGGGCAATGGGCCAACCAAGTCTACTCCCCATCGATCAAATGGCCCAGGGGATACAATTGGCATCATGGACTGAGAAGCTTGGTGCGATATATTGTCGTATACTTGGCACGACCTGCACTTCTGGACGAGCTCTGGAGCGTCTCGCTGCATAGTAGGCCAGTAATAGCCTAACAGACGACATTTTCTGGCCAAAGTCCGAGCTCCAGAATGGTTTCCGCTGATCCCTTGGTGATTTCACGAAGGAGATAATTTCCTTCATATTCTGATGCACATCTGAGCCATGGTTCTATGAATGATTTTCTGTAAAGTATATCATTAAAAAGAGAGTACCTAGTGGCCAAGAACTTCATTCTTCTTGCCTGAGACTTGTCTGCAGGAAGGATTCCATCTTTCAGGTAGGATGTAATAGGATCCATCCAAGTACCCTTCTGAGTGATAGGTTGAACTGCCTGGTTGACATAACTTCGTTCTTTCAGCAGCTCGACCAACACTTTTTTGTCAGATAAGAAATTTGATGCTAACTTTGAAAGTGCATTTGCCCTTCTATTCTAAGATCGGGAGATCTGGACGTTTTGAAAACCCTTCAAGAATGTCTGGACAGCGGCTAAGTATTTCTTCATTGGCTCCTCTTTTGCTTCATACTCTCCTTTCACACGATTAACAAAAAGGTTGGGAATCACTATAAACCTCCAAATTCTTTGCTCCAAGTTTTGCCGCTAAGTTGAGCCTTGTGATCGGTGCTTCGTATTCTGCCTCATCGTTCGTGGCTTGAAAGCTAAATCACAAGGCGTAAGGGCTGATGAGTAGGAGACCTGCTCCTGCTCCTTCTTAGCTTGAGGCTCCATCAACGTACAGTGTCCATAGCTCGGACACGCAGCTCGGTTGATCATGACTAATGATGATAGCTCCTTCAGCTAGAAAATCCACCAAGGCCCAGCTTTAATGGAAACTCTAGGACGGAAGTCTAGGTCGTACTCCGAGAAGCTGGCTTACCCAATGAAGCATGTTCTACTTGAAATAACATGAAAACACAATAAAACCTGCCTGATGAGTTAATGAGGTAAAAAAAATTATGAGACCAAATTGAGATGGAAAAGGCGAACATATTAATTCAATCTACGTTAATATAATATATCATCAGCCTATCCCCACACCAACCTCATAGTCAATCAACTTTTGGCAATTTCCAGTAAAAACCAATAAAACATAATATATAAGAGTTGAACTTACAGCTGGATGTGGCTTGGGTTGCCCGGTCCCTCATATGTCGGGGCAGAAACACAAGATTTTTAAACGAAACAAGGCATGTATATATATATGCACACACACACCAAAGCAAAAAGACAACAGAAATATAAATATAAATTACCATAGTACGGTCGAATAACCCTTGTGAAATAGGGGATAGATGTAGTGTAATTCTAAAGTAACCTTTCTTCCCACCCTTCTTCCTTATAACTATTTTATTTTGCATAAGAAATAGTGAACACCATTTTCACAGCTAACCTACAATGACTACCGCATGCACACCCTTCTTCAACGTCCAGCAGTGTCCAAGTTAGGATTATTCCATCGACATAATCATAAAATTCCTTAGAAGTCTTAAAACTAACTATATTGAATTGCTTTAATCAGTTCATCGACATTATAAGGATCGAATGTCTCATATTCAGTGATGGCCAAACGTATTATATTTACCGATTGAGTCAATTTACCCCTAACGGGATGGTCCTCCCAAAGAAGGAGAGACCACTGTCAATAATAAAGTGGAATGCTACAGCTGTAATCCTAAAGTTACAGCTATCAACTATTTCATTAACAATATACTGCACGTATAATTTTAGTAATATACCCGTGATGATGTAATGCAAGTTTTCAATTGCTTCTATAGCAGCAAAAGCATAACATGTGTCACTCCGGTGTTGGTGAACAACTGAGTAATTGCGCCTTTGCCACCCAATTAATGAATGGCTGTGTAAAAGTGCACAAAATGCGATAAAAGGCAAGTTTTAATCTACTTGCAAAGAAGGCTTAGTCATGTTTTGCCAATAAATGAAGATATCTCCTCTTCATTTTTTCTATTATCTTGTCAAATATACACACATAATAATATTTGTATATGTTACAATTAGGCTGATCATATTGAACTATATAACCGTTTTACATATCTTGTCATTTTCTTATATTATCTTGTCAAATATACACACACATCATAATATTGTTATGTGTTACAATTAGGCTGATCATATTTAAACTACATAATCGTTTTACATGTCTTGTCATATGTTCATATTAGGCTGAATCACAACACTTGACAATGGTCTCCCTCTTTGGACTTTATTAGAGAAGAAAATGAGGAAGAAACGAGATCTTCACTATGTGGCAAAATTTGACTGGGTCTCCTTGTATGCAAGCAGATTAAAACTTGCCTTTTATCGCCCTTTGTGCACTTTTTGCACATCCATTCATCAATTGGGTGGCAAAGGGCGCTATTACTTCAGTTGGTCACCAACACCGGAGTAGCACATTTTATTCTTTTGATGCTATAGCAGCAGGTGAAACTTGCATTACATAATCACCGGTATATTACTAAAATTATCCGTGCAGTATATTGTTGATGATACAGCTAATATCTGTAACTTTAGTATTACAGCTGCAACATTAAACTTTATTATTGACAATGGTCTCCCTCATTGGGAGGATCATCCCTTTAGATGGTAAATTAGCTCAACCGGCAAACATAATACGTTTGACCATCACAGGATATGAGGTATTAGAACCTCATAATGTCGATGAACTGATTAAAGCAATTCAAAAATATTATAGTTAGTTTTAAGACTAAACTAAGACTTCTAAGGAATTTGATGATTATGTCGATGAAATAATCCTCACTTGGACACTGCCGGATGATGAAGACATGTATTGTTTGTATACATGAGGTAGTGATTGTGGGTACTGCGAAAATGGTGTTCACTATTTCTTATGCAAAAATAGTTATGGGAAGAAGAGTGGGAGAGAAAGGATACTTTAGAATTGCAATACATCGATCCCCTCATCTCACAAGAGCTATTCGACCGTACTATGGTAATTTATATTTATATTTGTGACCTTTTTGCCTTAATGTGTGTGTATATATAAATGCACCTTGTTTCATATAAAAATCTTATGTTTCTATTCTGACAGATGGGGGACTAGGCAGCCCATGCCACTTTCATATTATGTTTCATTGGTTTTTACTGTAATTTGCCAAAAGTTGATTGGTTGTGGGAGGAAGAGGCTGATGATATGTTATATTAAAATAGATTGAACAAATATATTAGTTTTTTTCCATCTCAGTTTGGTCTCATCATAAGTTTTACCTCATTACCTCAACTTTTTTTAATTTTATTTTGCTCCATTGGGTAAGCCAGCTTTTCGTAATTAAGGATGGCTGCCAATTTTTTTCTCATTATTTACGTTTTGATAGGCCACTTGACAAGAGACCCTTTGATCACTGGGCCAGTGGGCAAAGGTCGAGACCCTTTGTTCACTGCTATACTAGAAGGAGAACGAGAAAGTTACCATGACTGGGGTGCGTACGAGAAAGTTATCGTGCAGTCTGGTTTTGATAATGATCCAAAGCAACATTCCTCTTCTGTAAAGAGTCGATTATATGGTTTAGTGTGGTGTCGTGGTGGTAGGGGTTGTTGCTAATATGTAGACTGGCGATGCCTTGAGTTACTTTGAATGGTAAAGGCCTTTGACATTCTTGGCCAGCCATCGTATCTATGTAAATGTTGGACAAGTCCATAGTTTTGCCATGATGCTCTCTTTGGGTACCCAAAGAGCCTTATTAAAATACTATGGACCAAAGACTATCGCAATGATATCTAGCGGGATGGAATCTTCCCGACCCAGCTTACTTCATTGTGAACCGATTGGGCTAGGTGCCCTATTCGTTGTTGGGCCTACTTGGAGGCCTTGTGGGCTCCTTTACGGACTTGGCGTATCACAAAATATCTAGCCACCCCACCCACCCACCCACCCACCCAAAGAGCATTATTGAAATACTATAGACCAAAGACAATCGCAATGGTATCTAGCGGGCTGGAATCTTCCCGACACGGCTTACTTCGCTGCGAACCGATTGGGCCGAGTGCCCTATTCGTTGTTGTGCCTACTTGGAGGCCTTGTGGGCTCCTTTACGGACTTGGCGTATCACAAAATATATACTGCTACTACTAAACTATCTAGCCACCCACCCACCCAAAGAGCATCATGGTAAAACTGGACCAGTCCAACATTTACCTAGATACGATTGGTGACCAAGAATATCAAAGGTCTTTACCAACTGAATATAAAAAGTAACTCAACGCATCAAAACTCTACATAACCACCTCGACACCACACTAAACCATATAATCGACTCTTTACAAAAAAAGGCAAGGTAACCCACCCACCCAAAGAGCATCATGGCAAAACTGGACCAGTCAAACATTTACCAAGAATGTCAAAGGTCTTTACCAACTTAATATATAAAGCAACACAATGCATCGCCACTCTACATAACCACCACGACACCACACTAAATCATATAATCGACACTTTACAAAAAAAAGGCAGGGTTTTACTTAAATCAATGTTGCTCTGGCTCATTATCGAAACCACAACTTTCTTGTTCTCCTTTCAAGTAAGCACCCAGTCATGGTAACTTTCTCACTCTCCTTTGCTTGATCTCCCTTTAGTATAACATTGATCAAAAGGTCTCGACCCTTCAAGTGGTCTATCAAAGCGTGAGAAAAAAATGTCAGGCATCCTTAATTGCGAAAAGTAGCTTACCCAATGGAGGATGTTCTATTGGAAAGAAATAAAAACAAAATAAACCAATGAGGTAAAAAAAATTATGAGACCAATCTGAGATGGAAAAAATCAAATATATTTTAATATAACATACCATCAGCTTCTTCTCCACACCAACCTCATAACCAATCAACTTTCGGCAATTTCCAGTAAAAACCAATATAAAACATAATATAGAAGTTGAACTTACAACTGGATATGGACTGGACTGCCCGGTCCCTCATCTTTCAGAGCAGAAACACAAGATTTTTATATGAAACAACGCGCGCATATATATACGCACACACCAAGGCAAAAAGATAACATAAATATAAATATAAATATAAATTACCATAGTACGGTCGAATAGCCCTTGTAAAATAAGGGAATAGATGTACTACAATTCTAAAAATCCTTTCTCCCCGCGCTTCTTCCCCATAACTATTTTTGCATAAAAAATAGTGAACACCAATTTCACAGCCATAACCCACAATGACTACCGCATGCATATAAACAATACCCGTCTTCACCGTCCGGCAGTGTCCAAGTTAGGATTATTCCATCGATATAATCATCAAATTCCTTAGAAGTTTGAACACTAACTATAATAAGCTGCTTTTGAATTGCTTTAATCAGTTCATCGAAATTATGAGGATCTAATGTCTCATATCCTGTGATGGCCAAACGTATTATGTTTACCGATTGAGCCGGTTTACCTCTAAAGGATGGTCCTCCCAAAGAGAGACAATGAAAGAGAGACCATTGTCAATAATAAAGTCCAATGTTGCAGCTGTAATACTAAAGTTACAGCTATCAGTTGTTTCATCAACAATATACTGCACGGATAATTTTAGTAATATACCCGTGATGATGCAATGCAAGATTTCAACTGCTGCTACAACAGCAAAAGCATAACATGTGCCGCTCCGATGTTGGTGACCAACTGAAGTAACTGCGCCCTTTGCCACCCAGATGACTATCAAGTGCTTATGAAGATCGAAGACTAGAAGGCTGAGGGAACAAACTCAGTTATGAAGATTAAGCCGAGGCTATACAGTTAGACTTCAGGTAAGTCTGTGATGCCTGGACTGGCCGTATAGATCTTGTATTTGAAGGTCTGAGATTCAAAAAGAATTGTGATGAAGAATCTCAGTTATGTTTTATAGGTGGGGTACTCTGATCTCATCAATTATGATAAGATGAAAAGATTGATGATTAAGATAATATTATGATGTGTATATTTGACAAGATGGTATAAAAAAATTGGAGGATCACTTGAACCGGGCACTACTACTGAACTGGTACCAACCAGCGCCAATCCTTGACAGAACAAGATCTCTGTCATCAAGACGAGAGGTGTAGCCTCTTCATTTGGGTACTTAAAAAGAGTCTCCTGCCGATTCAATTGGGTACTTAAAAAGAGTCTCCTGCCGAGCCTCTTCATTTTTCCCCCGGCACCTTTTTATTAGTGAAGCGCTAGCGCGCCAGCTGCAATCGCAAGAAAAAAAGATGCCCGGAATATCCATCCCAATTCCGTCCGTCGTGCACCTGTCCCCAATGGAAGAATGGGAAAGAAAAGAGATATCTTGACTGGGCCTAGCAAAATTTGACCGGGCCTCCTTGCATGCATGCAAATAGATTAAAACTTGCCTGTTATCGCCCTTTGTGCACTTTTGCACATCCATTCATCAATTGTGTGGCAAAGGGCGCAGTTACTTCAATTGGAGCAGCACATGTTATGCTTTTGCAGTTGTAGCATCAGTTGAAAGTTTGCATTACATCATCACGGGTATATTACTAAAATTATCCGTGCAGTATATTGTTGATGATGAAACAACTGATAGCTGTAACTTTAGTATTACAGTTGCAACATTTTACTTTATTATTGACAATAGCCTCCCTCCTTGGGAGGTCCATCCTTTAGAGGTAAATTGGCTCAATCGACAAACATAATACGTTTAGCCATCACAGGATATGAGACATTAAATCCTCATAATGTCGATGAACTGATTAAAGCAATTCAAAAGCAGCTTATTATAGTTAGTCTTAAGACTTCTAAGGAATTTGATGATTATATCAATGAAATAATCCTAACTTGGACAATGTCGGACGATGAAGACGGGTATTGTATGTATGCATGCGGTAGTCATTGTGGGTTATGGCTGTGAAAATAGTGTTCACTATTTCTTATGCAAAAATAGTTATGGGGAAGAAGAATGGGGAGAAATGATATTTTAGAATTGCAGTACATCTATCCCTTATTTTATAAGGGTTATTCGACCGTACTATGGTAATTTATATTTATATTTATATTTATATTATCTTTTTGCCTTGGTGTGTGCGTATATTATATATGTGCCTTGTTTTATATAAAAAAAATTGTGTTTCTGCTCTGACAGATGAAGTACTAGGCAGCATAAGCCACATCCAACTGGAAGTTCATCTCTTTTATTTTATGTTTTATTGGTTTTTACTGAAAATCGCCAAAATTTGATTGTTTATGAACTTGGTGTGGGGGAAAGACTGATGGTATGTTATATTAAGATAGAATGAAATTAATATATTCGCTTTTTTCTCTCAATTTGGTTTTATAATCTTTTTTTTAACCTTAATTTATTTTATTTTTCATGTTATTTCCGGTAGAACATGCTCCATTGGGTAAGCCAGTTTTACACAATTAAGGATGCTCGACATTCTTTTCTCATTATTTATGCTTTGATAGGCAACTCGACAAGGGTTGAGACCCTTTGATCACTAGGCCACTCGACAAGGGTTGAGACCCTTTGATCAAAAAGAGATCAAGCAAAGGCAAAGAAGAGCGAGAAAGTTATCGTGACCAGGGTGCTTACGAGAAGGGGAATGAGAAAGTTACCGTACTGTCTGGTTTCGATAATGATCCAGAGCAAACTCTGCCTCTTCTGTAAATAGTGGATTAGAAGGCTTATTGTGGTGTCGTGGTGGTAGGGTTGTCGCTAATATGTAGAGTGGCGTGCCTTGAGTTGCTTCATATTCGGTAAAGACCTTTGACATTCTTGGCCAGCAATCGTATCTATGTAAATGTTGTACTGGTCCATAGTTTTGCCATGGTCTGTGGGTGGGTGGGTAGATAGTTTAGTAGTAGCATTATTACATTTTGTTAAGCACGTTACAAGATGGACCATTGGATGGATGCCTTTTGTGTAATCTTTTATTAAAACTAGAGTAAAAATTTGATTACATGGTTTACCGAATGCTGTTGAAAACTTGCTATTGTGTTACTCATGTCTCTGTGTGACTGTGTCTATGTCTGGGAGGATCCATTTAGTTCGTTCTGCATTTTTTTATGGTTATGTTTAATCACACTAGATTTGTAGAAATTAAAGGGGAACTTGATTTTATTGATAGAACCTTATCTAGAAGATAAGGTATCTAGAAGATAAGGGAACATTAAATATATAGAGAAAACCCCCAACAGCTAGAATACACTGTTCCAACGGCTATGAACAATGTATTCTGCTCAGAAAACAGAAAAAGACAAAGGAAAGACTTAGGCCCTAATAACAACATTAGAACACTAAGTAAAAAGACAAAAAAAAAATATAATAAACCTTATATTTTAACACCCTCCTTAAGGTTGGTTGTGGATAGAGTAACAACCAAGCTTGCTTCTCATCTTGATAAATATAGGGAGAGCAGATCCCTTTGTAAAGATGCCAGCCACTTGTTCTTGAGAGGGAATGAACTCAATAGTGATTTCTTAATCTTCAACTTTTTCCTTGATTAAGTGTCTATCAATGTCTATATGTTTGGATCTATCATGATGAATAGGATTCTTAGACATGTTGATAGCAGACACATTATCACACAAAAGGAGGATAAGATGTGCTTTCTTGATATTGAGGTCAACCAGGATCTTCTGAAGCCATAGACCTTCACAGATCCCAAGAGCCAAAGCTCTTAGCTTTACACCGCTTCTAGAGACCACTGGTTGTTTTTTACTTCTCCAAGTGTTGAGATTACCCCGGAAGTAGGAACAGTAACCAGTAGTCAGTCTTTGTAAATATCAGTCCCTTTGAGATACCTCAACATCCTATGCACAATATCAAGATGTTCTTGGGAAGGATGATGCATAAACTGACTGACCAAACTCACAGCAAAACAAATGTCTGGTCTAGTATGTGCCAAGTAGATCAGTTTTCCCACCAATCTTTGGTATCTTCCCACATCTACAGGGGCAGTTTTGCTTTCCTTTTCTAACTTCACCCCAGGGTCAAGAAGGGAGAAAGCAAGTTTTCAATCAAGCATCCCAGTTTCTGTGAGGAGATCAAGGATATACTTTCTTTGAGATATGAAAATTCCATCCTTAGACCTAGCCACTTCCATTCTAAGGAAGTATTTCATTTGGCCAAGATCTTTAACCTCAAACTCTTTTGCAAGAGAATTCTTTAGTGACACAATTTCAGATGCATCACCAGTGATGATAATATCATCAATATAAACAATTAGGATGACCTTTTTCCCAGTAAGTGACACCTTTGTGAACATTGTATGGTCAGATTGACCTTGTTTAAAAAGCAAGGTTTTTAACAACTTTGGTAAATATACCAAACCAAGCTCTAGGAGATTGTTTGGTAAGAGCTTTGTGCAATATGCAAACCTTGTTTGCTGCCCCTGGATAGTTAATTCCAGGAGGCAATTTTAAGTACACCTCATCTCTTAGATCACCATTTAGGAAAGCATTTTTTACATGTAGTTGGTGCAAGGTCCAATCCAGATTCACATTAATAGATAGGAGAACCCTTATGGTGTTTAACTTTGCCACTGGGGCAAAAGTCTCCTGGTAATCTATGCCATGAGTCTGGGTGTATCCCCTAGCAACCAACCTAGCTTTATGTCTACATATGGTGCCATCAGAGTTGAATTTTAGGGAGAAATCCACTTGCACCCTAGTGTTTTCTTTCCTTTGGGAAGAGAAATTAGGTCCAAGTGTGATTGTCATTCAGAGCCTGCAATTCCTCATGAACAGCCTTTTTTCCATTCATGAATCCCTAGGGCATCATAGATAGAGAGAGGAATGTGGTGTTTGTCCAAGCTTTGTATGAAAACATGGTAGGAACAAGAGATATTATCCACTGCCAAATGATTATACAAGGGATATTGAGTGCAGGTTCTAGTTCCGTTTCTCAAGGCAATAGGCCTATCATCGTAGTTCACAATGCTATCAGATCTTTTTGGGGATTCTGAGGTAGTAACATCCTCAGATTGATTTTGATCTTCAAGATTATTCATATTTCTCCTGGTATAAACCAGTTGAACAGGAGGTCTTGGGCACATGGATTCCTTTTCTAGCCCCAGGTTTGATGAAGGTAGGACTTCCTCATGATTTATACTTCCTTCATCAAAGGATTGCAGGGTGCTAGTGGTCATATCCCAACCTTGAGATGATGAAATATAATCCAAGTTACCCCTATCTTGATCATCAGAAGGATGTTCTTTCAAAGAAAATGACATCCATGGAGTTAAAGAATTTTCTTGTTTGGGAGCAGTAACATTTATACCCTCTTTTTCTAGGGGAGTACCCCAGAAAAATACACTTGATAGGTTCAAGTTTGGTTCTGTGATGGTTATGGACATACACAGTACACCCAAAGACCTTAGGAGCTTGGTTTTGGATCAAATGATTTGATGTAATGCTCTCTGACAGAATTGCAACAGGAGTTTTGAATTTCAAAACCCTAGATAGCATTCTATTGATGAGATAAGTTGCAGTTAAGACTGCTTCTCCCGGAAAAATTTTGGAACCTTCTTGGCAAACATGAATGCCCTATCAGTGTCAAAGAGATGCCTATTTTTCCTTTCTGCAACCCCATTTTGTTGGGGAGTGTCAACACAAGAGGTACGGTGAATGATCCCTTTTTCTATGAAAAAATTTCCCAGATGTTTCTTAAGATACCCAGATCCATTGTTTGATTTGAGTATCTTGATTTCAGTTTCAAACTGAGTTTTAATCATGAGAAAGAAGTTCATGAAGATTGCTCCTGCTTCTGCCTTCTCCTTCATTAAGAACACCCAACAGAGTCTGGTGTGATCATCAACGAAGGTGATAAACCATCTTGTACCAGTGATATTTTTTGCCTTAGAAGGTCCCCAAATATCAATATGTATGAGATGGAAGGGCTTAAAAGGTGCATAAGACTTAAGCCCAATCAATAGTGCCACAAAACAATAGGGTCACTGCTATTACAACTGACAGAATCAGAAATTAAAGCCGAGTCTTGTTCATTCACAAAACCAAAGTTTGTAGGTGCATGTAGAGGCCAGAAGTAGCACTAGCATTGTCAATCATCTTCCCAGAGTTGGTCTCCTGTAAAACACATTTGTTTTCATGATAAGTGACACAGATGTTCTGTCTCCTGGCCAGTTACCTGATGATCAGACCCATTGAAAAAATGATGGATCCTATCATCTGAACTTTGGGGATGGATCCATCTGCTATTTTCACAAATCTTTCCTGTTTACAGAGAAGAGAGTGAAACAACTTCCTATTCCCGTCGTATGTTCAGAAGCACCAGAATCAACAATCCATAGTTGTTGATCATGGTCAGATATAATATAAGAGTGTGAGGCTTTACCAGAATGAGAAAAAGAAGCAGTGGAAGTGGTTGATTGAGTTGCAGAGCTAGGAACAAAGTGCAGAAGTCTTTTTAGGACTTCCATCTGCTCATGAGAGAAGGCAGGTGTCTCCCTAGGAGCACCCTCACTCATGTGTGCATATGGAAGGCCACTAGACTCCTTTCCTGCCCCAGTTCTAGGTTTCCAATATGCAGGCTTCCCATACAGCTTCTAGCAGGACTTCATGGGATGTCCAACTTTCTTGCAATGATCATAGAAGGGCCTCTCCTTCTTTCCCTTTTGAGATTGGCCTCCTTTTGAGAGATTGGACAGAAGGTTGGTGAGGTTGTGTTCCCAGCATTAGTTTCCTCTTACTTTCCTCATGTTTGACTTCAGAGAAGACAGATTTGAGGCTAGGAAAAAGGAGATTTGCCAAGAATCCTGCCCCTCACATCATCAAGATCAGGGTTTAAACCCTATCATTTTCAGTGTTGCCCTTGTGGATCTTTGCATCAAAGACAGGCGGTTCCACTTGTGGACATTGAAGAGATCAAGTTGTTGCCAAATTGCTCAGTTGATTATAGTACTGAGTGACATTCAGATCACCATGCCTTAGATCCTTCAATTGAGATTTGAGATCATAAATCTCAGAAGTGTTGTCCTTCTTGGAGTAAAGATCATGAACAACAGCCTAGATTACTGCAATAGAGTTGTAGAACATGAAGTTCTCACTCTGTTCTTTGGTCATTGATCCAACCAGCCAGGACATAATCACATTTAGCCTTCCATTGCCTCGGTCTTCGGTCTTGGATCATTTGCGGGAGGCTCGGCCGATTTCACCCGATTAAGTATCCTCTCCGCTTTTTCCAAAGAATAAACATGAGCAAGGATCTATGCTTTTTCCAAAGAATAAACATGAGCAGGATCAGACCACGGATGGTAATTGTTCCCATCGAACTTGTGGTTGGTGAGGAGGTGGGAGTTATCATTGCTACCCCTTGATTGAGTGTAGCTCCACTAGATGGAGTAACATCAGAGGATTTCACCAGTTAAGTATCCCTCTCTGCTTTTTCCAGCAATAAACATGAGCAAGGATCTAGACCACAAATGGTAATTGTTCCCATCGAACTTGTGGTTGGTGAGGAGGTGGGAGTTATCATTGCTACCCCTTGATTGAGTGTAGCTCCACTAGACGGAGTAACATCAGAGGATTCAACAGAAGATGCCATTTTATGTGATTTTGAAAATCACCAGAAAATGGGATTGAGGAGGATGAAGAAGAAATTTAAACACAAGGCACTGATACCATGTAGAAATTAAAGGGGAAACTTGATTTATTATTGATATAACCTTATCTAGAAGATGAGGGAACATTACAATATATAGAGAAAACCCCCAACGGCTAGAATACACTGTTCCAAACGCTATGAACAGTGTATTCTGCCTAGAAAACATAAAAAGACAAAGGAAAGACTTAGGCCCTCAACATTAGAACACTAAGTAAAAAGACTAAAAAGTGATAATAAACCCTATATTTTAACAAGATTTAACTTAACAATGACCGAGTTACAATAGATGTATGTTCAGTTTGACCACACTAGATTCAGCTGTGTTCATATTATTATTATTATTATTATTATTATTTTTAAAATCTGAATTAAACATTTTTATCCTACTTTTTGTCGTGAACACGAACCTTCGTGTTCGAATCGAGCTTAGCCTAATGAATTAGCATAGTTTAGCTAAGGAGTAGTGTAAAAGACTCGTGCTATTTGATAATAAAATTGTTCTTTCCTCTATATCTTTTCTTCCCAATCTCTCTCTTCTCTCTTCCCTAATTGATAATAAAATTGTTCTTTCCTCTTTATATCTTTTCTTCCCAATCTCTCTCTTCTCCCTTCCCCAAGTCTGTTCCAAGAAGGATCCGATCATCCTAACACCTTTATTTATGTTCACTATAGACAACATTCATTTCATCACGTAACATTATAATATTCGATACAACTCAAACACATTTGTTTGGTGCATGTTATCTTGGTCTGTTTTCGTTTTTCATTATAAATAAAGGGAATGAATTGTAAATCTTGTTAAGCACCCGGGGGGGAAGGGCTAGGTCCCTCCAACCGAGGAAAACACTCAAAAAAATGCTAAGCTTTCAGCCGAGCAGTGCGCAATCATACTTAGTACAGTGTTAAAAATCAAGGGAAACAACAATATTATGTATTTTCCTCTTATCGATAACACATTTCATCAATTCACAGGCTACCCTAGAACAAAAATTCATCTTGAGTTAAGGTAACGGATTTGGCAAGAGGTCTAGCGGTAAAAGGTGTGCTCTTTTGTGACTCTACGTCTCTTGTTGTTTTTTGTTTAGCCTAATGCTTATTGAATTGGTGGATGGATTTGCAGGTTGGTGAGGGATTTTGCCTTTTCAGACGTTTTAGTCCGAAAATTGTATAATTCTCTTTATTTTCAAGGACCAGAGCTTGTCCATTTGTTCTAGACATATGGCAAAGGCCAGAGCTTACTAGTTTTGGAGACTTTGCCTTCCACCTAGAGTTTTGCTGTCAGATCTGCCATCGGCATCCGCAAAATTATAATGTAAAGTTTGACAGTTACTTAATTCTTGCAGTTGTCGTCGTATTTAGGCTCTGGAAGTTTAGCAAGTTGTAGTTTTTGCAGGTATGGTGGCTGAGATGGGAAAATATGGTTGTCGGATGTAAATGTCTTAGACACAAGTGTATACCCGACATTATAATCAACGAATAATGACACAAAATAAAAAACAATTGAAATGCTCATTTTTTTAAATACCTGAATCCAAATTAAAGGTCCCGTACACCAATACAATAGGCGGAAGATCATATAAAATGGCATCCGAAATAAGGCTTAAAAAGTGTATCGCGCTTGCGTCTTGTAAAACATCACCTGCAACAGCCATGCTGAATATGTAAAACCCATATATACAAATGCACCATTGAATTTAGGAAAATAGCTCAATCATTTGAAGACCAGAAGTCCATAATCTAATCATTATTTCTGGGAAGAAAAAAAAAAGCTACCAAATGTCTTTTACAAAAAAGATGCCTAAGGAAACATGCATTCTTCAAGAAAAATGGAAGGCCTAAAAGTGTGAAAATTAATCAGTCATTTGAAACCGTTAAATTATCGTTCCTTAGTTAATCTTTTATTAAACTTTTAATTGTTGTTTATATTAGCCCTAATCGTATTGTAAATTAGTGGCTAACTTTCCTCCTTTCGGTGGTTTCCAGAACAGTAAACATTGTTCTTCCTGCCCTGCAATAGTAAAAGTGTTAATATTAAGTTACGCATCTAACACCCGAGGGATCGACCACTGTACCTAGCCCTGCGATGTAGTGAACACCGAATAATGCAAGCAAAAGCACAGATGATTAAAACAAAAGCTGCTCATTTAAATGAAACTAGTAGAACAGAAGAAAGAAATACATGACAAGGAGAAACATTCATATTCTAAAGTGACTAAGTACCAACCTCAACCCCAACCCCAACCCCCAACCCCAACCCTGCTCAGATTCTCCAAACAGATTCAAAAGTAAATTGGTACTTTAAACAAGCAAATGCAGTTATCACAATTTTCATGAACTTTAGTAAACTACTCAGATTGTGTCACTCAAATAATGACTATTTGGATTGATAAACAAACCACAACAAAGCAAGATCAGCCTTAAACATTTTCTAACAACAGTCCAACTGATAGCAGCATGCCGAAAGGTCAAGAAAGCATGATGATATATGTTGTAACGCCCCGTTCCGAAAATACTCGGGTTTTCGGGACGGGGCGTTACAGTTTTAGTTAAAAAGGCTTCGTGTTACGAGACTTTATCTCAGAGCATGGCCAAACGGTCCGTATTCCGAAAATACTCGGGTTTTCGGGACGGGGCGTTACATATGTACCAAGTGAACAACACACTTAGCATTACTCCAATTGGATACATAATCAACTAACACAGTCAAATAAATGGCACAAATAGCAAACTAACTCTCATACCAGAAAGCTTGATGATATGTACCAAGTGAACAGCACACTTAAGATTATTCCTCCACTTGGCCATATCATCAATACACATAAAAACAGCCTTGATATCATTCTTACAAAGGCTCATAAACATCTTTTGTGACGACTGTTCGGATACCGAGTCCTTAACCGGAAAAGGACGCCCGGCACGTATATAATGAAACCGAGCCCTTAACTTCGTCATGTTACAAGTAAGACGTTGAATCTCAAGTCAACATCACGTAAGGCCAAGTGTAGAGTGTTCCAATGCTCCCGTGAGACACGGTGCGGAGCCAAAATCACTAGAACACGATATTTAACTTTACAACAAACCACGATGCTTCACATTACATTATCACATGGTATCAATATTTGGACACATGTTATTACCATTTGCATTCTATTTTATTTCTTTCTTTCTGTCTCTCTGTAAATATAATACCACATATTTAGATCATCTTTTTTTCTAGTTTCTTTTTCCATGCCAGCCGGCAAATCTGGGAATTGGAACTAGTACTAATCCAAATTAATAATATATATATATTATTAAATCATTCCAAAGTAAACTAACAAATAAAACCACCATGTGGAAAACATAGGCCCAAACCCATATAAGAGGAGGGGCCTCATCCCCAAAACCTATGGGCCTATGTTTTCCACATGGTATCGGAGCCACCCTTTATTGTGCAAGTGTTGGGCCTATTTGTTGGCCTTGTGTGCCCGGCCCACACTTGAGGAGGCGTGTTAAAGTGTCCCACATTGGGAACTTGTGGTTGTTTCACCCACCATATTAAGAGATGGACTTCCCTCACCTCACAACCTAGGTTTTGGGGATGAGACCCCTCCTCTTATATGGGTTTGGGCCTATGTTTAGTGTACATGATGGTTAGTACACTAACATGGCTGGCCGACGTAAACTACTGATTTGGCTTCGACGTGGAGAGGCTTAATACTATATTCGGTACACAATAAACATCTCGATTAGAAACACCCTTTACCTCAAATCTTTTGAAGAAAAGATGATATTCAACTTGAATCTTCAAGACAAACAACCCACTTCAAATCTACAACCAGAACGAAGCTATACGACTACTACAACCTTTAAAATATTAAAAACTCAAGAACACATCTAGATCTAAAAAATAGGTTTTCGAAATTCTTACCCGATCGTAATAAAACTTATATCAAAACGAAACTCTCATCAACGGGAGCATTTTGATGTAATCGGTTTGTGATTTCGACGCCGATTGATCGAAAGACGGGGTTTTTCTTTCTCTCTTTTCTTTTTTCTTCTCTCTTTTCTTTTCTTTTCCCTCTCTATCTCATAATTGAAAACTTTGGGATGAAATGATAGGTTTTGGAATTGTTATAAAACGGATGGAGATAACTTCAGATGCAAGAAATAAAATGTAAGCAATCAAACATAAACAATCAAAGAGAGAAAATGTAAACAAGAAGAACATGATTTAACGTGAAAACCCCCGGTGAGAGGTAAAACCGGATTTCAACACACACAGATAATGGGACAACAAATGTATTTATAGGCACAAATCCCTTCTAGCCGCAAGGAATCTTTGTCGATGCACCATAAATACCTACACGTGTCCTCCTTTTAATGACTCAGTATAGTCTACATTTGTAATTTTGGGACCTTCACAGATTTCCTCTCTATCACTCATTGCTGCGGCTGAACCTGAGAGTTCAAGTCACTGGGATGAAATGATAGGTCTCACCTTGACTTGGAGAGTCAAACAGATTGCATAACCAGATGTACTTGTACCAGATGCATTCGTCAATGCCGATGTACTTGTACCGCATAATCTCCACAAAGATCCACTCCACCGATCTACCTCAAGAGAGTTTTAAACAGATTACAAGCTTTGAATATTCAAGAAGTCCAGGGCAAAGCCGAACTTATCATTGAATCGTTTAGTGAACATATCGCCAGGATTCTCCTTTGTGCCAATCTTCTTCACTACAACCCTCTTCTCATTTCTCGTAAAATGATACTCGACATCAATATGCTTGGTTCTCTCATGATGAACTCCGATCCTTGGCTAAACATATTGCACTTTAGATCGTCACAATATATATCACTGATCCGACGATGCAACCCCAAATCATTGACTAGCCCTTCAACTGCATACACCTCCTTAATCGCTTCAAGAAGAGCCATATATCTCGCTTTCAAGAGTTGATAAGGCTACGTGTAGTCTCAAGAGTAGCTTTCAAATCGACCACCGCATTTCCCAATGTAAACACATAACGATCATTGATTTTCATCGTCAACATCACCGCATAATCAAGATCACAAGAATCCGTGACCGCACTCAAGATCACCACCATAAATGAGACCAACATCACCGCACTCTCTCTCGTGTACCGAATATCCTTTAATGTTTTCCGTTGTTCTTTTCTGTGTTGAGCCATAAACCTCGCCGACAACACTCGATCGCTCGAGCTAAATCAGCCTAAGCATACCATGGCATACATCGATCGCTAATCGCACTAGCATGGGGAACTTTTGACATATACTCCTTCTTCAAACCGATCGTGAAGCATAAAGCATAAATGAACATTTGATGCCATAGAGTATCCATCGGTTTTTATCCCAAACTTGGCCAATATCTTCGCGACATAACCCTCGCTGAGACAAGAACAAGCTCTCCAGATCTCCATCCCCAAGATTTTCTTGGCAAAGACCCAAATCCCATATCAAATTCAAGATCGAGAAGGTTCTTCATTTTGAACATCTTGCAGCCTATCAAGATGTCATCCACATACAAACAAGATAGATATAGATCCATCTTTCAAACAGATCTTTGCCGGGCTATAACTCGCCAAGCATGAAATCACAAACCTTTTATACCCTCTTGGAGCTTGCTTCAAACCATACAACGATTTCTTCAACTTGCAAACATAGTTTTCTTGCCAGAACTTGAAAACCTCAGCCGTGGTCATGTATATCTCCTTATCCACCTCACCATGTGTAAAAGCGTTTTACATCTAATTGCTCAAGTTCGAGATCCTCTTGTGCCACCATTGCTAGTAACACACTGATTGAAGTAGTGTGTCTCGACCTTTGGTGAAAATATTTCATCAAAGTCAACCCTTCCTTTTGGTGAATCCTCTTGCAACCAAACGTGCCTTATACGACCATTCTCTCGCTTTGTTATTCCTTCCTTTTTTCTTGAAGATCCATTTACAAGTCACAACTCCCTTGTCAAGAGGTCGTTTGACCAATTCCCAAGTCCGATTCTTCAATAATGACTCCATTTCATCTCCCATGGTCGCATGCCACCGAGATGCTTCAGATATGTCATCGCTTCCCCTGTAAGTAGTAGGTTCAAGAACCTCCCTACTTCTTCAAAGAACTTGGAGTGCATATCCACCAAATCATCATATCCATATCTCCTGGAGGCATCCCAACATTAGATCTTCTAGCTCTTTGGCGCCTAGACTCTGGCGATCAATGTTTGTATGACGCCTAGCCGAGGTCTCAGCAGATCGGCTGGATCTCGGTTCGGTTCATTATCCAGATCAAGATAGTGTTGATTTGGATCCACCGATTGTTGCATATCATCAAGAGACTCCTGAAGCTCCACCTGCTTCTCAACACTATCAGATTCAAGATCGGTTTCTTGACTCGGTGAGACCTCTCCACCGATGAGTTTAACATAGAATTTTCATCAAACACAACGCCCCCTGCGAGGATTACTCGACTCTGCTTGATGACCAAATCCTATATCCTTTCACTCCATCACCATACCCCATACAAACACTCCTTCTTGGCTCTTGGCTCCAACTTCCTTCACTAACATGATAGTAAGTCGCACTTCCAAAAACCCTTAGAATCGAGTAGTCAAGGCTTGCTCGACCACATCTCAAATGGTGTCTTGAGATTGATTCATGTGTGAGGACTCGTTGATTAAGTAGCAAAATTTGTCTTAACAAACTTCCGCCCAAAATCTCCTTGATAAACCAAACTTGAGAAAGCATACATCTTGCCCTCTCAAGAGAGTTTGATTCATCCTTTCTGGCACACACCATTCACTTGAGGTGTATTTCTTACAAGATGATGTCCGGCAATACCTCAACCGCACAAAATGAATCAAAATCCGGCCCAGTAATTCCGCACCATTATCTCAGACGTAAGCTTTGATTTTCTTGCCTAACTGATTCTCCACTAGGGCCTTCCACCGCTTGAAGTTATTGAATGCATCACTTTTGTTCTTCATCATCACCACCCAAGTCATCCTTGAATAGTCATCTATGAATGACACAAAATATCTCTGTGACCACCCAATGACTCAACTTTTGATGGACCCGGCAAATCTGAATGGATATAATCAAGTGTTGCCTTTGTATTGTGCAACCCCGCTTTGAGAATTTACTTATGCAACTTCCCAAACACACAATGTTCACAAAAGTCCGATTCTTGACCTTATATCCCCAAGAAAACTCTTTGAAGAAAGAACTCGTGATACCCCTTTCACCCGTGTGACCAAGTCTCATGTGTACAAATTGTCTCATTGAGATCGGTGAATCATTGAGGATGCAACAAAGAAGAAGTGAGATCTGATGAGATCCTTGTAATATATACAAAGTTCCTCTTGATGCCTTTGAGGACTACAATCGAATCTTTGAAGACATTCACCGCCCACCTTCACCCTTGAAATTGAACCCTTTGTCATCAAGAGATCGAGAGATACCAAATTCTTGGTCATCTGTGGAACATGTCTTACATCTTTCAGGTACAAAATTTACCATCCTCTCGTCCTTAACTTTACCGAGCCAATTTCACAACTTTGCAAACCTTGCTTTGTTGGCCATATAGATTTGACCACCATCTATCCGCTCATAAGTAGAAAACCACCTCTGCTTGGACAAATATGGTAGGATGCTCCGTAATCAAGTATCCACACATCATTGTGGTGTGTAGAATCCCCTGCAACTAGAACCAGATCCTCATCGATTGCTCAAGATTAGCCAAAGCT
The DNA here is from genome assembly GCA_026214975.1 of Gentiana macrophylla. Taxonomy (NCBI): domain Eukaryota; kingdom Viridiplantae; phylum Streptophyta; class Magnoliopsida; order Gentianales; family Gentianaceae; genus Gentiana; species Gentiana macrophylla. Next base: position 20,628,796 of record CM047816.1, on the reverse strand, counting down.
GCCGTGCTGTAATTGCCTTCCTCGCTGCTTTTTCTTCCTGGACAATTGGACTTCCAATGTCCCCGCTCCTACAAGAATTACAGACATCGGTAGACTTAGGACCTTTGGACCCGACTTCTTTTCTTCTTCTCGTCCATATCCTTTTCCACTATTGTCGCAGCTACTATTAGCCAAAGAAACCGACCGTCTGCACTATCAAAGCCTTTGTCTAAGCTCCTAGCATGTAAGGCGGACTCACATCCTCTAAAGCTATCAGATCCTTTCCAACTATGAAAGATCGCACAAAGTTTTCATATGATGCCGGTAATGACACCAGCGGGATTGGTAATGCATCTTCATCTTCAATTTTAACATCAATATTCCTTAAATCAAGCAATATTGTGTTCAATTTGGTCCAGATGTTCCTCGGTGGACTTCCTTCATGCATCTTCAAACCGAACAACCTCTGTTTCAACAACAACTTGTTGGTCGTTGACTTGGTCATATACAAAGCTTTCAAGCTTCTTCCACAACTTGGTCTGCGGTGTCTTCCTCAAAGAACCTCGTTGATAACATCATCGATAAGCACAACATGATGGTTGAATGTGCTTTCTTCCAGGACCGGCATAATCTGGCCGACTTTGTATTTGGTTTGTCGATAAAGGATTCCACAAACCTGCTTTGTTTCAACAAGCAGCACGATCTTGATTTGCCATGCACCAAAGCTGCTCCTTCCTCAGAATTTATCGATTTTTACGTTCACGACATCTTTCCTTGCTAAAGATCACAACTTTGTCACGAGATCCTAGCACCTCTTTGAAGGCCTTGGTGAAGACGAAGTTGATAATGATTGTTTTCCCCTAACCCTCTCTCGATACCACTTGTTATAAACGGATGGAGATAACGGATGCAAGAAATAGAAGCGAAGCAATCAAACATAAACAATCAAAGGAGAAAATGAAAACAAGAAGAACATGATTTAACGTGGAAACCCCTCGATGGGAGAGGTAAAACCACGGGCGTAAAAGAGATATTTTATTATGACCGAATTTCTGATTTCAACAACACACATGAGATAATGGGACAACAAATGTATTTATAGGCACAAATCCCTAAACCCTAGCCGCAAGGAATCTTTTGTCGATGCACCATAAATACCCCTACACGTGTCCTCCTTTTAATGACATCAGATAGTCATCACATAATGTAATTAGCAGATGTGGGACCTCGTCAGATTCAAGTACTCGCAGATCGTCACCCGCGATAGTCACCTGCTTGAAGCCTCGTGGACTCCACCCCACCGATGCATGTAATTGAATACACTTCTCATTTGCCCATCACACGGTGAGTCTTCGATTGGTTCCACCCAGATGCAGAGTTTAAGTCACCTTACCGACAGGAATTAAAAGGGGTATATATAAAGGGTATTACATTTACGTTTTTACCCTTGCTAAAAATTACACCATTAAAATACCGTAAATACCCTTTAACATTTATCTTGATTCTATTTATTTAATTAAAATATAGCCCATTAAAATTATCGTGACCCACACAAAATGATAAAAAATATTAAAACTTAAAAACGTCAGTCCACGACTTTCCACTGGTGTTCCTTGTGGCACACCAACGTCAGTGTCAGTGTCAGTGTCACTGACGTTGGTGTTCAACAAGGAACACCAGTGTGACTGACGTTTTTTTCATCCAAAAAAACAATCAAAAAATGGGTGCCGGAAGTAAAAACGAGGGTTCTTATAGAATTCACCTTTTTCTATACTTGTATCAATTTTTTTAGTCCCTCCGTCTCACTATATAAATAATTCTATCTTTTTCATTATGTCTCATAATATAAGTCATTCACAAAACCAAAAGAGCATTTTTTTCACATGTTACCCCTAATTTATAGTCATTCAACTACTTTACGATTGTTGCATTTATGTGACTAAATGGTGTATTAGGTATTTTAACCATAAATTAATGATAGTTAAGTGATTTTTAATCTTTTTGAAATTTCTAAGACGACTTATATTTTGGGACGGATGGAGTATTATTTAATATTGTTTCATGTACTTTGGTATAAAGTAGATCAAAGATAAACGGTCAAGATCAACTTTGTGGAAGATATTTTGTCCAATTGCAATGTGTGGTAAAACAGGGAAATGACCCGAAATGCGTAATGCAAACGATTTAAACTTCGGGTTGCCATCACAAGTGGAATTGAGAAGCTTTATCGACAATTTTTCCGGGAAGAAGAAAATGGTAACCGAAAGCTTCATATTGTAGCTTAGTGAACAATTGTGCCAACCTAAAGTGCAGTGGTGGCTCGGCTTTAAGAATATTAATGCGATGAATATAGCCTTCCGGGAAAACTCAAGTGGCAACTACTAACGAATGATTCTTCTTTATGGGTCTCGACCTCATCAATAAGTATGGTAACCCGCTCGAGAGACCGAAGCTCAATGCCTCCCGACTTGGAAGCGGTATCTCTGTGTGGCTAGTAAGGCCATCCAAGATGGACTTGCGGTTCATGATGAACATTGTTTGGAGCCCGTCTGATAAAGGTGAATACACCGTCAAAAGTGCTTACAACAGGCAAATGGGTTTTCTGGATAATAGACCATTGGATCAGTGGAAATCGATATGGAACCTAAAAGGCCCAACCTGATATAATTTTCTCCTTTGGCGGGTTTGTCATAATAGTCTAATGGTAGAAAATATTCTCATTTATCGGCATGTTGTCCCAACTCCAGACTGCAGTTTGTGCAATCATGCTAATGAAACAGTGCTCCACGCTTTGTGTGAGTGTGATTGGGCACACTTTGTTTGGTGAAGCATTGTCCCAACAACAAAACGGGAAAGCTTCTTCTCACACTCATCCCCGCAAGATTGGATAATGAGAATCTCGGGAAAGAAAACAGTTGGGCCTATGTGTTTCGAGAAACTTGCTACGGCATTTGGTACTGGAGAAATAAAGTTGTGCACGACCCTTACTTGATGAGGCCCTCCGCCCAAGTGTTCAACGCACAAGCTGTCAGAAGAGCCAAAGACCTCAGCCTTGCTTGGAATGTTGAAGCTTAATTGTTAGTCGTACATAGTATCCGATTCGCTTGAATCTGGAAAACATTATGTACTAGTGAAAGACCGTTTTTTGTACTGCAACTGTGGGGGCTTTCCTATCTGTTTGATTAAAATCGATCTTTTATATAATAAAAAAAATAAAATATAGGGTAATGACACGGACACAACCGGTATGTCACAACCGTAACGCAACCGTAATATGCATTATCGATCATGATGAGTCTAAACTGGTCGTGATGTAAATTCATCATGATCAACGGTGCAGATGTCCGTTGTGTCACACGTTGTAACACAACGGTTGTGCCCATATCATTACTCGATAAAATATTATGTATCGCCGTACCACACGTTGGCTTCATAAGTGATATATTAGTAATGCAGATGTCCCGTAGATGTGTCATAGTGTAATATAAAATGTTATATAATTGATACATTATAATATAACAGGTTGTAAACCTGTAGACACCTTTATTGAACCCAATCATGGTTTGAACCATGCTCCGAAGATAAACCGGCGAGCAGACAATCCTATCAAAGATTGGTGGGAAGACTCATCAATGTGTCTCACACAAGGCCCGACATCTTTGTGAGTAGATACATACATAATCCTAAGAAGTGTCATCAAATAGTTGCCAAGAGAATGGTCTATTATCTAAAGAGTTGTCCAGGCATATTATTCAAAAAGGAAGATCGGAATACAATGATTGCATACACGGATTCAGCCTTTGCAGGATGTCTAGATGATATAAGACCTACCTCTAGTCATTGTGTCTTTCTGTTTGGAAACCCTATAGGTTGGAGAAGTAAGAAACAAACAATGATGGCAAGATCAAGTGCAAAAGCAGAGTTCAGTGTCCTTGTTATTGGAATGTGTGAATTATTATGGCTATAGATAATTCGGATGATCTTAAAATTCAAATATCACCTATGATCTTATATTGTGACAATCAATCGCCATTGATATATCACACAATCTTGTGCAACACAACATGACCAAAGATGTGGAAGTTGACCGTAATTTTATCAAAGAAAAAGTGGATAATGGACTGATCGATACCGTGATTATCAACTCGACAAGAGCATATTGCGATTTACTAACAAAAGGCCTATCCAAAACCTCTAAGTTATCTACTTGGCAAGTGGGAATGATTGACATCCTCTCACCACTTGAGAAGGAGTGTTAGAAAATAGAAATTGTGGCATGCATGTTCTTTTGTCTCTATATTGTAGTCCTAATTGTGTGTGGCTAATCATGTGCTAATTAGGAGGCTTTCTTTCCATCATTTTCCATTTGTTTGTCTCCTGGTCCACGGTCCAACATGACCCTGTTTGAACAGTGTTTCCAGTTTAATCCAACTAGCCGTTGGACCCCTTTCCAAGTATATAAAGGAGAGCTTAGTTGTAATAACTCTAATGAGCTTGTATTCTAATACAAGAAGAATATGTTTCTCCTCATTCTTTATTTTTATAGGAACCAACAACGGCAGAACAATGTTAGTGCATTCAGACTTATTTACACGTCATATTACTGACACTGTCCCGCAAGTTGAGTTCGAGGTGACTGGTCACCACTACAATATGCCATATTATTTGACTGATGGTAATTCCAAAATATGATACTCTTATTATATCCAAGCCATCAAACCCAGTCAACCAATATGAAGTGCTCATCACTCGAAAACAAGAGTCCTTACGTTAATTGAAGATGAAATGACAAATTTTGCATAATCTAGCTAGGACTTAGAATTATGATTACATCTCCACACATCCTGATGGACCGGGGGTGTGGGACCCTCGAGGGTAGGGTTTACCCTTTTTTTTAATTTTTTTTTTATGATGAATGGACGAAAGACCTACAATGTGAAAGGGAAAAAAATTAAACACACGGGTGTAGACGACCACCTACTCGTTTGACAGTTTAATTCTCAACAAAGAATGAACATAACTCCAAATCAATTCATACTAAAAAAAAAAAACTACCATATAAGAGTATGATGTATGTTGATCAAATTAAGAGCAAACAAACATTCTTACACGAGTTTGTAAAAGCTACAGAAACATATATATCAGAGATACAAGGCTGAAATAACATATTTTATTTTTTTCATGATGATGGAATCAAATTTTATTGACTTTCAAAGTTTGATGCATAAATCAACAAGTATCAAACGACACAGGAGCAGACAAAGTGATTCAGGAGGCAAGAATGTTCGATTCACCCCTAGAAACTCTTGGTATAAATCTCACGGAGAAACTAAACTACGCCCATAAAATGGAACAGCCACCGAAACAATGATAAGGGCAAAGAGACAGGAAGCTAAAGAATAGAATACCTCAACAAGAGGCAGATATGCATCCCCACCGGAAGAAGCAGATGAGTGTTTAAGGGGATTGGGCTTCCCGAAGCCAATTCCACCGAAACGGCTAGCTGCTGCCTCCTTAACTGACTGGAATTGGGGTGCTGTGATGTCGATTTCTGCCCTGGCTACCTCCGAATCTAACACAGCCTCGTCAATAGCTCCTCCATTAGTGGCCCCGTCTTTAGCCATTTGAAGTGATGTCTGCCCAAAAAAAAAAACAGTTTATAAAAATCACTTCAGATAGATGTAATTCTACCAACAACAACAAAAAAAAAAAAAAAAAAAAAAAAAAAAAATCCACACTTCATCAATCTTTTACAAATGGAAAGTATACCAGAAAAATCATAGACGAAAACACCAAATACCTCAACCATAAGAGCTATAAGCGGTAATTTTGAAGAAACCCACATTTATTTTGTGGGTGCAACTCTAACACCACCGTTGCTCTGTTTCTGTTATATTGAACCCTAAAGACTAGATCGAAAGACATACCGTGATTTATGACCGTGATTTAGAAGATGATATATGCAAATGATGAAATTGAACTGCAGCTGTGACCTTGCCCTATCGCCTGACTTCTCTCTGTTGTTAGTGAAGAATTGAAGCAGAGACTTCTCTCTTTTATTAGTTAGGAAGCAGAGGCATTTAAAGGACTTTGTGATAGAGCGATGAAGATAAACGAGTTTGTGGCAGAGAGATGAAGATATTCTATTTAATGTTTTATTTTTTATTTAGGAGTGTTGCCTGTTTGTAGAAGAAGATGAGTGTGGGCCAGTGGGAGTGCTGAATTTTAAATGGAATTTCTAAAGTTCCCGCCGGTGGATACCAAATTTTAAATTTCAGAATTCAAAATTCAAAATTTCCCCCCTCAAAAATAAAATTCAAAATTTAAACAAATTCCCCCACCAATATATTTTCAAACTCAAATAGGGATATTTGAAAAATATGTGGAAAAACACGATATTTGAGGAGAATGCCCCATAAAAAGTAATTCGAAAATTCGGTGACATTTATACCGGTTTTACGTTGCAAGATATGTATATTTTGAATATTCTCGTAGAATTTCGACAACAGCAGTTTTTTTTTCATTTGATTATGGCTGTAAGCGAGTCAAGTTATTCGTGAGTAGTTCGAGATCGATTCAATTCAAAACTCGACTCGACTCGATTTAAATCAGTTCGAATTTGAAATCGACTTGACTCAAGATAAAACAAATAAGACTCGAACAATACAATACTCGACTGATTACTCACGAGCAAGCACAAATACATATTTGTATATACTAAAAATAACACGACTTATAATCGAAATAGATAGGTGTTGTGTGGGTTAGTTAATATACTCAAATTTCAAATCTAGGTTATAAAAAATGTGCCATGTATATGTCACATTCAGGTAGGTTTTGCGTGGGTTTGTATTTTTATTTGTATCGGATGTAAGGTGTAAATGAGTCGAGTCGAATCGAATATTGCTCTAAACAAGTCGAGCACTTTAATATATTCGCGAGCTCGAGTTTGAACTGTTGATGCAGTGCTCGAAACCCAATCGGGTTGGACTGGATCTGACCGGGTCAGATAATTTCTACTACGTTTTTTATAAGCCAAGCCCGCAAAAGAGTCCGCGGATTCACATTGGCCCTGAACGTAGGCCCAATATGAATAGGGTCATCGGACCAATCAGTTCGCACATTAATAAGCCGGACTGGGCCGGGTACAATCCAACCCGCCTTCAAGCCTTTACGATTTCCATCATTGGCTTGGCATGCAACGGGCGTCGATTAGCAAAGCGTTCAAAATTATTGGTGGGTTGTTAAGAAATTTAGAAGATGACAGAGGATACCAAGTGGTTGAATCTGTTAGAGATAATGACACGATTGAGTAAATAAATTGCTTAGATAATAATGTTTGAATATGAATTATGATAAAGTTGTTAGGATAGATTATTTGATTTAGATAAAGTTTTATTTGAATAGACATCTATTATTAATTAGTCTATAAATATTGTATTTATGGTCATCATCATTATCAATCAATGCAATCAATTATATTTCTCCATTACGGTACCAGAGCTCTCAGATTAACGTCTTTTCGGTCCTGAGTAGTTTTCATGGAAAAATGTTCGGGTGGGGGTTTGTAACATTGATCTAAACGAACTCACACCCCTCCCCTTGCATAATTAATCTCGTTTTTTTCTATGCATGTCTAAATCTGTTTTCACAGGCTGTATAGTTTCCATCATTCTAGCATAATCATCATTAAAAACTCGGACCACCCAGTTTTTGTTGTATCATCTTTGAAGTAGAAACACATGACAGTGAAGACGCATTTTCAAGTCCACTTCGGACGGACCCAGCTCTTTAAAGGGGGGAAGTGCACTACTTCACCGGAGATCCGAAAATCGACGCATTTTTATAGTAAAAAATGTAAAACACTATTGATGTCCCCACTCGCTTTCAAATTTGTTCTGCCGCTCTCTCATTTGAGATTTTTTTAAGGTAAAGTCACACTCATTCACATGCAATGACATATTCATCATAATCTCATTATTCAAAGTATGTGAAGAGCCATTCTTAGAAATTCTCATTTCTTAAGTAACCTCATCTCGACTTAGTCATATTTGTAAAATTATATATTTTGAAGACATTAGTAACATATAATATGCATAAAATCAAGAGTTTTAAAATACACAAAGGATATAATGACAGAAATCATATATATTCCTATTGATTCTAATCGATCGAGTATCTTTGTTGATTAATTCTTTTTATACAGAGCCTTCTTGTGTGAATCATTTGTCCAAATTGATGTATACACACATATATGTGTGGTTTTTTTTTTTTTTTTTTAATAATGAACATACACACCTTTCTTTACTTCCAATCCTCACACAAAAAGAATGAGCTAATGTAACTTAGATGTAGAACAGTCAAAAACACATATTATAGAGTTGTTTCCAGAATGCAGTCCCAAAGTTCAAATCAAGGACCTGCTGTGAATCAAAACATTAATCACCATGGAAAAAAAAAACATCACCAATAGTTTCAAACAGATCAAATTTAATATATTAATCAAAAGAAAAACAACTCTTCTAAAGGTTCAACTAGTGGCGGACCCAAAGTGGGGGTTAAATTTTAAAAAAAAGTGAAAATTGAATGGGGCAATTTTAGAAAGTTGTCCAATTGAGTTACCGAAATCTAAAACTATACTTTGATTTATAAATTTGTTTTATTAGACTCATCAATCCCTAAAACTATATTTTTTAAACCACAAAACGGTATTTTTCAAGTTCTCCTTTATTTATTTATCTTTTATATAAATGAGAATGCATTGTATTGTTACAATGATTCAATAAGAAAACCAATTCAGTGTTCTTTAAATTTTCAGTGTGTTATGATTTTCTTTAATAACAACTAGCAAAATGCACGTGCGTTGCACGTGGTGTTTTACTACGCTTTTATTTTCGATGGGTAATTAGTTCGGTATTGAGTGATGCACTTTTGCCTTCGTGCATTTGAACAACATAAGTTAATAATCACTATTATCAACTCGATAAAAAATTTATTGAATGACATTTGTATAATATGATACACATAAATATATAATGAAGCAGAAACATCAAATGTACTGATAGTGCATCGAAGGTAAACAACTATTTAACTTTCATAAACGGTTTAGTCTTTTTCTTGTTTAATTTTTGCTAACCTAATTTTTTTTCTCAGGTTGCCAATGATCTCATCATCTTCAATGTAGATTGGACATTTGTCTTCATTTTTCATGATCGTACTTTCACAGTTGTCATTGCTTGCATTCACTTTGACCTTCTTTTTCTTCTTCTTAGTTTCAGTTGTTCTTCCAATGTCATCGTGATGATCGTCAACATAAATTGGAGTCGTGTCTTTGTGTTTTGTGATTGTATGTTGACTATAGCATGCAGTCACTTGACTCTTTTGTTTTTCTTCTTTGTTTTTCTTGTAGACATGTCGATATCTTTCCATCCTCCTCTAACGGTTTCTTGTCGGTATTTTTTTGCATTTTCGCATTCGTTGATGTTGATTTTTGGATTATGGATTTTTGCATTGCCTCTGCTATCAACTTCGGCGAACCATTGATATCTTCTATTCTCCCGTTGAATCTGAAGAAGAATTCGTATTCTTCTTGACCGGGGTCGTTCAATTTATCATAATATTCCGAGCTAGCTACCATTTTCCTGTGTATATATATTCATCACAAACATAAATAAGTAATCTATATTTAGAGTTTTAATATATATATATTTGGTTTTGTTACCTTGCAATTAATATAATTCGCAACGTGACATCCAATATATGTATCCGTTGCCTCTCCGAATAATGTGATGTCAGCAGTTTGTCCTTTAGATTCAACCGTTAAATTCAGTCGATACCTAGTATGTAGAAGAAAATTATTGTTAAACTATTGTTAATTGTATATTTTAAATGGTTAAGCATAGTAATTTAGATTACCTTGGTGCTTCTTTTGCATCATTCTTGTTACATTTCGAACATACCCAACCACATGGTCCTCTTTGAACTGCTTTGGTGCATTGCATGCATGAACTATACCATATATTACCCAATTCTTCACGTGTGACACTGTTGCTGAGAAACAATAATATGCACCCTGCAAAATAAAAGTATAAGAAATGTGTGTTTTTTTTATAAATATTTTTATGTATGTGCTATTGTTTGTTATTTGCTTACCTTTTTAAGTGTGTTTTGACTGAATGCTATATCGGTTAGGTTTATCTCTGTTGCTTTGTCTATATTGGAGTTGCTGTAGTTGTTCAATTGGGGGAACCTGTCCTTATTTGCGTTTGTGTTTTGCCTGAATAAATATGTAAAATTTTAATTTTTATTTTTGCAATGATTCAATATAATTAAGAGGAGGAAGTAATTATTTGGTGTAATGAATTTTGCGAGATGAATTTACCATTTTTGTAGACTTTTACTCTGTTTTCCGTCCAGAGCGATATGAAGGGTGGATGAGGATGTCGTGGTTAATCTCCATTCACCTGCAAATACGTAATATGCAAAGCTTATAATTAATAATTTCTTTCTGATGAAATACTCTGGAAGTTAGATTTGGCCTATCTTGAGGTGTTTGACCTTCAAATAGATTTTCCTCAATTTCTGTCCATCCTGGATTGCATGTCATGGTAATAAAAAGTTTTGGTTTGCCAAACTTTTGGACTAAAGCCATGGCATCTAGATATCTACGACGCATGTCTCTTGGGCCTCCAATAAATGATGCCGGCAACACTACTCTTTTCCCTACCGCGCATCCTCTTTTTTCTCCAGCTTTAACACTATCAACTATCCCTTGGTAAAAAGTTCACTCACCTTATCTTGGTGCGCGTCACGAAAGAAAGTCTAGCCGTGACGTTTCAGATTTTATACATACATGCCCATGCAAATTGATGGAATAAACGTCCAGCAAATAACATTGATGATTGTCTTGCATGTCTTATTTACATCTTGTAGCAGTAATATTCTCTACAAGAGACATTTTTTCTTTTTGTTTCTTTTACACCTACAAAATGAAATAATCATTTACATGACCAAGTGAAAGTATGAAAGATAAAAATATATAGGTTTTAAATATGTACCTTTTTCTTGATTTATTACATCTTCGGCACACGAACAATTTTCAATATTAACTACACTTGGTGCTTGCGTGAAAGTATTGCCTTCTGCAACCAATTTTGGAATATTTGGATGCCATCCTATTTCTCCATTTGGGAATAAGAGTGGGTATTGTAATGGATCATAGCAACCAAAATAATGTTTTACTTGATATGTCTTTCCAGAATGTGAATATATAACGATATCTGTTTCTGAATGAACATTGGGATCATTTCCTTCTATCCAAATTGTAGCAACTTGTTCTGCTATAGGTGAATTGTACACTCTCTGATCTAACTTCACATCCTTTGCAATTCGAATTTGTAAATCCTCGAAGGAACTATATTCTTTCAACTTCTTAAAAAATTTAGCATAAGGATTTCTGTCTAAAAGTTTCATCAATTGTTCTAAAATTACTTCTTTCAGCCAAGTCGAATCTGGAAATTTACTCATGCAATTTTGAACCTCATTTTGAGTGTCATAGAAATATAGTTGAAAGTATCTTTGGCGTGTTATCTTCTCGGGACAATACTTGGTAGATTGCGATAAATCTGTCCTTGAACTCAAAATGTGTATACTCCACGCCTACGGATGCCAAATCCTTGTCTAGTTTGCCACCAAAAGATGTAAATGAAAACACACTATTGTATGCTCGGATATTTTTTCGAAATTCTTTACATGATTTTAGTTGTGAGGTTAATAGATCATATAATGCATCAGGGATATCTTTCGAGGATAATTTTATCTTTCCATTATCACAGCAAAATGTAGGAGATTCAAACTCAAATCTTCTTGCATTGCAATGGACACAGTTTTGTATTTTCTTCAAATGATTTCGTTCCGATAATTTTGGCTGATACATGATCTCACCTACTCAAAAAAATGTTCATCGAGTCATGAAATTTCTAGTTGGTCAAAGAATTGTTGAGCAAAAATAGTATTATATAAGTTCTGAGATGTTATATTTGAACACCGATTTTGCGGTAATAGTGTTTATCTTGTGGATATAAGGCTGATATATGTGATTTCAACGGTGCAGATACGGTGGCGATGAAGAACAAGTAAAATGATTCGACAAATTGGCAGAGTGAATCTGCTTGTATTAGATTTTTAGCTTAGAGTTTGAGATTAGCTTTCTATTACATTGTGATCCTATATGTATAGGCTAAAAAGTAAGTCGGTTTACTGTTCATCGACAAGACAACTAGAGTACATAGCTAAGGAAAGTATGCATGCAATACAAGTGTCCTATCCAAATTGTTTTGTGCCGGTGGATTGATTGATAAGTAGAGCGGCGGCGTGGCCCGACCCAGCGATGAATGCGATGAACAGCGGACTCATTTGTGCCTTGTCTCGAGCTGAGCTTGACTATATGGATAGAAATCACATGGAGAAGATGGATCCGACATATGACTGGCGGACAAGATCCGGCTTACTGTCGGCGGATAGGACCCGGCTTGTAGCTAACGGGCAAGAGATGTCTGTGGCAGCGGCCAGCGGAGATAGAAGCTCATTACCTTATGTTGATGGGCCAAGATGGTAGGCCCAATATGGATGAACAGGGCCCATTCCGATCTGGGTATATCAATGGCCCCCTACTCTGTGACTGGCGTGTCCGCCAAGGCGGAGAGTAGAACTTGAAGAAGAACTCTTAGGTGAACCTCTATTTGTGGTCGCTCGTGATAGTGGCATGCCGATACTGTCTTATCGGGCTTGAACCAGTGTTGGTAAAAACCACTAGCTAGATCTTTGTGCATTTGTAATAAGCAAGCTTGATTGCCGACAACGTTCTGTCGGACTTATTTAGGTGATAGCGTTCTGTCAGAGATGTTTTGTCAGAATAAGCCGCAGCGGGCATTGTTTGATACTAGCCGCTTGAAGTAATGTTTGGAGAAAATAAAATGCTGAGGTCGCTTCTTCTGTGGATAAGTCGATGGTCTCCGGGAGGAATTACAATGCACTTACGGTTCACGTTGGTTATACACATCCAAATTGATCATTACATCTTCAAATCCATGAAATATATACCTTATACAATTTATTTTAATCAACTAAATAATGCTCGAAAAAAATCGAAAACTAAGGGATTTATTGATACAAAATAAGCATCAATGCCATTGCTAGACCAACGACTCCACTCCCCACTTACGAACTTACATTGTCCCCAATGTAAAGTGAGTGTAAATAAGTTGTTGGGAAAGCAATTGTGCACTAAAACAAGTCAAAACAAATACTCGGATGATAAAAAAGGGTGGGTGGGTGGGTCAAAGTTATGACCTCCTCAATTCCATAGTATTTGAACTAATACATGTCACACATTATTTTTGAAATTTAAAACAGACTAGATCATGATATGAAATGTGTGACAAAGTATTAACTCTGAGTCTTTTATACCCAGATCCTCAAGGGTTATTTCAAATCGTTCTAACAATCTAAGTCCAAGAAATGATGCATTTGAATTTTCTCTTTTTTTCCATCAGGATTTTCGGATAACCACCTAATCGTTCCCTTTTAATGTCATTCAAACATTCATCCTAAGACTTGGTGAAACAAAATGAAAATCAATCCGAAGTATTACCAAAGTATCATCCAAAGTATGAGTAATTATTATATTTAACATTTTTATGAAATTTGCCTCCGGTAGCGCTTTTGGTTAACGTTGTTTGCTCGACCAAAATGATAAGGATTAACTAATATAATATACTAAACAAACGGGATACTTCTAACAATTACTCACAAAAGCACGTAACAATTAAGCACATAATCCACTAAAAATAAATGCTTAAGGAATAAAAAGGAAGGATAGTACCCGTCATTGACTACATTTATAGTCTATAGCCGACTTTACCGTGCTTCCGATTTTTAAGGCATCGTGGTGGGTCATCCTCACGCACCGCATCCTTCTTCAATACCGGTTTCCAACAGAGGTTAGACAATTCCCACCAATCCAAACGATTCTTGACCTTTTCCTTTGATTTTCGAGCTTTAGGTTTGCGAGCTTTCACATTATTGTTGAAGTCATCTTCTTCAATTACCTGCGTGTTAGTACAATCCACACAAAAAAAAAACACAAAGTGTACACACAAGAACAAGATTCTAGTGTAATGCATGGATATTTCAATGAATTGTAAGTGTTGAAGACAACGCTCATGATTAACTCCCAAACTTCTCCCTTACTAAAATCGTCAAGAAAACATACATACTTTTTATCCAACTTCATCTTTGTAATAGGGATAGAATGTATACCTCCCTTACCCTTGTCATTAGATGAATATGGTAAAGCTTCCTCGAATGACGTGTGTTTCATCATTCTGCACCTTTTTCTTCAAAATATGCATTGGATATGGTGTTGCCTTATCTCGGTTGAACCGAGATGAATTTGGGTTGAGTCGATAAGGTTCGGTTTGAATTGGCCCTTTCAAACTTGGTTCCTTCCAACTGCTTCCAATTTCGATTATTTCTATTTTTATTTTATTTATTAATATTCCCTTGGGCATGATCAAGCCCTCGTTCGGGGTTTCATCACTATAGTCATTCTCGTATTTCGATTTGAAAATGATACTTGGTCGATTTTCGATCGATATGACTGCGTTTACTCTCTACTCTTAAGCGCCTTTCGTAAGTGTTTAAATCAGGCCTATAAGGAGTGAGTGGGGCCTTACCACTTCTGGTCATCAACTATCGAAAAATAGAAAAATAACTTGAAAAGATAAAGCCTGAATCAGATGGTGTTTCATTACTGATTTCGGCCGTTTTCATAACTCGATTTGACAATTCTTGTGGAATAGAAAATAACACGAAATCGATAAAAAAAACCACATTTTTTTTTCTCTCGGTAATTACCGAGTCCACTCGGTATTTACCGAGTGTATTTTTTTTTATTTTTTTATTTATTTATTTTAATTGGTATCTTACCAATAGGTAGGTACCAACAAAAATAAACGAACCGCGTTTACTTTCTACTATCGAAAATAGAAAATAACTCGAAAATGGTAGAAGAAGAAAATTGGTAACTAAAAGAAGGTAGATACCAACGGAAAATAAAAAAGAAATGTGATAAGAAGAGTGTTGACTTATCCTCTAGAATTTTGAGCTAATACAAGTAGTAACCCTGACACAAAGAAAGAAATTAGCGACGTTTTCCCGGCAACGGATTATCAAGGATATTTTCCTAGCGTCGTTTCCCGGCAACGGATTATCAAGGATATTTTCCTAGCGTCGTTTCCAGGGGACGTAGACACAATGCCTTCGTTTCCCGGCAACGGCGCCAAAATCTCGACAGACCTAAACCTAACCTTGGAAACGGCGCGCGTAAAGTCGACGGACATTACCTAGGCTATCAGATCCTAACCGGCAAGTGTACCGGGTCAAATTGTAGCTCTAGTCCGGTGAGTCAGTCGTATTCTCGGGAAAACATGGTAATTCTTTTAAGTGGGGTTAAACACCAAGAAGCTATTATTAACTCGATCTAAGTCGCAGTTTTTACTTTTTCCTGGGTTAGATTATGTTAGTAGTTAGATTGTTAGTAAAGCAGTAAATAAATATATAAATATAAAAATAGATAATATATATATTTTTGGATCTAGCCAAGAATACTTTACTGAATCAATATCTTTTAGTAGAAATAAATGAGACAGATCTTCCTTTATTCAAGGTGTAAATTATATATGAATCGGTGTACTCCTAAGCTAGACAACTCCTCTCTCACACGAAGCGTATGAAATTGTCATATGTCAAATGTCATCATCCAATGTCATCCAAAGCATAGGTCACTCCCGTTTTGTCATACGAGCAATGTTTCGGATCTTGATTAAAAGCAGATAAATTAACGTAATACGATCTTGAGCACAATTTTAATAAGATTTGTTTTCTAGGACAATCCGCCCCGGGTAGGAAATAGGATTCCGTTGTCACGCTTTCACTCGGCCAATTTTACCTCCGGTCTTTCTATTACGATCTCGTATTCTAATCGTGAGTTGTTAATTCATTAGATTACGTTCAAATAGAAAGAGATTCATTATAATCGGTTTTAATCATTATTACGAGTCGATCATTCATTTTACCAAAAGATTAACTAATTTGATTCATATCTTGGCTAGATATATTTTTAGTTATACATAGATATATATATCGATTCTGTCAAAATGTCATGGATTAAACGGTTGAAGTTTTCCATAATAGCCTTCATCAAGATGACAAAATTCTATTACAACCAAATTTAGCCTTTCGATCCAAACACTTATCAAATTCTCACATATATATAGATAGATATAATTATATAGAACAACAAAAAGTAAAACTCAATAAAATTACCCGTTTACTTGAGATCTAAGTTGTATTCTTGAAAATAGCAACTTTTCCTAAAGCATTTTCTTCAATAATTTTCTCAAGCATTACAACATTACTACTTTTTATTTAAACAAACATATATACATACATAGACATATGTATATACGGGCCGAAAATAAAATAAAGCGAGAAAAGAGATGAAGAAACGAAGATGAAGAAGAGGGGAATGGAAGAAATGGGAGGAGGTGGAGAGAGAGATCTTGGCCAAGAGTGGCCAAGATGGGCAAGAAAGATCAATGGAGATGGAGGAGTTTATATAGAGAAGGGTGTATATGGCGAGGTTTATTTGGGAGAGGTGAGAAGTTTGTTGTGAGGGAGGTTGTATTTGGGGAGGAATTATCTCCATTTAGCATGTGGGATAATCTTGGAGAATATTTGCCATCATGTGGAGGTGGTGAGTCATGTAGTAGCATGTGAAGTTTGTTACAAGAAATCATTACATGCCACATGCAAGGAACATGCAAGGAACCTCCCTAAAATCTCCCGGTTCGTCCCGAAGTTCCAAATTGTTCGGTATAAAAATCATAACTTGAGTTGTAGACCTCCGATTGACGTTATTCAAAAAATGCGTTGGAAAGATCATTTTAGTATCTACAACTTTCATCCAGAACTCTTCCCAGAAAACGCCTCTAAGTTGGGTCAAATTTCCATCGAGAACTGGTTACGGTAGAAGCACGTAGAACAATTTGATCCGTTTTGAACTTGTAAGCTTGTGGCATCTTCTTCTATCCTCAAAATACCTCTTTTAGACTCAAAACATGTCGTTACGTGGAATCTTGGTCAATGAATAATCCCCGCAATGAACCACCAAAATACCAAACGTAAATCCGACACGACACTCCGGTTACTAAACCGGTACAAAAACTAATAAAAACTTATAAAAATACGATAATTTATATAATAACTACTACTTATACATTTGAATAAAACTTAGTAATTTTGACTTGATTTGATACAATAATGCTCAAAATGGTATCAATATTGGGGTAAAATGTCGTAATAATGATCATAAATTTATCTCTCATCATGTATCGGTACACGAAACGTCACATCAGTCACGTGTATCGACACGGCGGTTGGAATCGAACCGTCCCCTTGCTCGATTGGCGGAGAAAAATCGGTAACCGTTCGTCATCATTACGTTTGAATTTGAAAACCCAAGCGTCGTTCCCCAAATTTTCCCTCTATAAATAGAGGAGTCACCCCAACTCTTCCACTTTTCCTCTCTTTCTCTCGATAAACTTCTCCGCGATAAAGCAAAGGAAACTCCGACGATTGTAGCGTGTTCGCGAGTGCTCTTTCTAGTCAAAGCTCAACGCTTTATCACCTTCATCTTCAATTAGGTACGAAATTTCCTTTATTTATTTTCTGGATCGATTTACGCCTTTCATTACCGTCTGTTCTTGCTAGTGACATGAATGTTGTGATTTATTTTCTGTGATTTTGCTTCATTCGTTTTCTGAAGCACACCATGAGCCCAGCCTTTGTTTTGTGATTTTATACTCCTTTTTCCCAAAAAATACCCCCAAGTGCATGTATGCTTGATTGCCGGTGTCGGCGATTGTTTGGTAGAATTTTGAATATGCGTTGTTTGAAGCTTTTCCGGGTTTGAATTTAGGTTTTTCTAGGATTTGGGGTTTTCGGGTAGATGTTTGGGGTTTTTCTCGGGATTTGTATCTCATTTAAGGAAGATGGAAAGGCGAGGTGTCGGGTGTGATTGCTTTCACCTCGACCCGATTTCCATGTCCGGGTGATAAACTGATCCACCTTGCCCTTTTTCTTTTCCAGAATGTCATCAGAGCACACACAATCGGACGAAGAGGCTAGGGCCGCTGCGGGCTACGGGTAAGAGGAGGTGAGCATGGAGGACGATAGCTCTAGCGGCGCCGAGGAGGAGATGGAAGAAAATCCAAACCCTGGACCCATTAGCATAGAATCGGATCCAGAGGTCTCAGTTATAGGTGAGGGCATTGCCGAGGGTGAGGTCGAGGACGACGATCAAATGGCGTTAAGCGGCCTACTCTCTAGGATGAAGAAAGCTATAGATACTGGAGCCGCTAAACGCAGTGGTAAGCTCAAGGAAGCCGTGGAAACCGTTGTGGTATCCGAGAGGCCCAAAAAATCTTCAAAGGTCGTTGTAAATAAGAAGAATAACGCCGCTGACGAGCCCACGAAGAAAAGAGGCGCCAAGAGAAGGTCCATTCTTTGTTGAGAATGAGCTCGCAGAGCAAAAAAAGCGGTGATAGTGCTCTTATATCCCGATGGAAAGAGTTCAAAGATCGGGAAGACTATACCTTGGCGTTGGGGGCGTATGATGTCTCTGCGGACTACCGATTTGTCAGTATGGGCGCGACCAACGTGTCATGGGTTTGTGGCCGGGAGCAACAAGATTTTATGTGGTTGCATTATGATCACTTTGCAGCCGGACTCAGACCTCCTTTTGACCCGTTTTTTGTTAAGTTCATGGAGGAGCTGAAGGTGATGCCCTGCGACCTTAGTCTGGGAGTGGTCCGCATGGTTATGTCCTTCATCATAATTAGCAGGCTAAGCGGACGTGAACCATCGATGGCGGCGCTTCTATATTTTTATGGTTTTTCTAAGAAAGGCGCGGCCGGTCAAATTCAGCCGCGTAGTAGATCAAGCCACGGCCGTCCCCGCTTATTGTTCGATCTTCCTGATAAAGTGGCAGAATGGGACAAAAGATGCATGAAGGTAGAGTCCCGGGTAGGATGGCCATTTGAGAAACTACCGGAGAATTCGGTCAGGACTGATCACTTGACCGACATAAAAACCCAATTTGATGATGATGAGTTTATAGCGGAGTTGAAAGACGACCTGGGTTATACCCGAAAAAATGAACCTCAGGCCAGGGCATTTAACTGGAGGTTGTTGCTTGATGTCGGCCAGCCCTATGTCAGACAGCCCGGACTTTCTGGAGCCGGTGTTGGCGAACCTTTAGTCGTAGTCGACTCATTGCCGACTCACCCAAACCGCATGCGGTGAGTGTCATCACGGCAAGCGCATGCCCTCCCAGTGTGTTATCTGCAGCGGCGATCCCTCTATGCGCGCTCTGAGTAGGATTTTTACTTGTATTATTTTTGATTATTTTCAAAATTTGTTTCTTTCCATAACTTATAGTTGCTGATGAGTCTTGTTCACCGCAGGTACCATGGATAAATTAGCTCAACGCGACCGGTGACAAAGAAGAAAACCATTGGCGAGGTGAGGAGGGTCACGAGCTAAAGGGATCAAAACATCCTCCCCATGGTCGACTTACAGACGACGGCGGCCGGAGCCTCTGGAGCTAAGGTCGTGAAATCATCCCAGCCGTTAGTAGTAGAAAAACCCGCGGTGGGCAAAACCATGAAGCAGACCCTTCTGACGAAGCCGCCTGCGGGCGATAAGAAGAAAAGGGCCGTCGTCGAAGAGATTGATCCCGCGGGAGACGGTGGCGGCGCGCAGGAGGTTCCTCCTCTTAAAAAATCTAGAATTGACAAAGGCAAAGGGCCGGCCGCTGACCAAGGCAAATCTGTGGCCGATGAGGCCGTTTCTGCACGCACAAAGATGATGGTGCCCTTTGCTGGAGTCCCTGTTGGGCCTAGGGGGTTTCCGGCCGTATGGCTGGACAAAGATTTTATCGCGGCAATGACCTCTTGACTCCGCTAAGGCATGCACAATCTCAAGGGGTATCGCTGACGTGCCCCCGTTGAGGCACTTTAGATGGGGTCTCCCAAACGACATCCAGTTGGAGATAGGCCGCGGAATAGCGGACAAGGTCGTGATGGCGGACCAGACTGATCCCCGCCGTGCCTTTCTCGGGAGCATTGACGATTTGTGGGGCTTATACGGCGCCACGGTGAGCATGGTAAACCTCCTTCCTGTTTTTGTCTTTCATTCTTTTTACTGCCATTTTTCTCAAGTCAATACTGACCCCGCTGTTTATTTTTCTTTCCATTAGGTTGGTACGGCTTGGCGCAGATTCACAACGACTATAGAAACACCATAGCCGAGAGTGCCACCGTCGGAAAAAGAGTGGCCGACACCAAGAAAGCTCTCGGCGCCGCAAATCTGATGTCGGCTGGCCTTCGTGGGCGGTTAAGCACGGCTGAGGCGGAGAATGAGAAGCTCAGAGCACAGCTTGCTGAGGCTAATAGGATTAACTCTGACCTCGTGGAGCAGGGTAAATCCGTTGATCGAACCATGGAGGAGATGAAGCAGAGAGTAACTGAGGCTCAAGCTCATTGGGAAGCCGAAAGCAAAGCAGCGCAGACTCACGAAAGCAATTGAAGGATCTAGGCTCAAGTGTTGAAGGCCAGATTGAGGCGCGCGAGCAAGGCGCCGCGATGATGGCTTCATGATGGGATATGACCAAGGGTTTTATCACATTGCGAGGTGCGCCCTGGCTCATGACGGTGGTACCCTGGACCTTGATGTTTTGGAAGAATGGATTCTCACCCATCCCTTCTCCGATCATTTAAGAGAATTCCATCCCCGCATACCCTTCTCCGATATTGAGCTTCAGCGCTATATCCCAATGTATGATCCTCGATTGGGTGGTTCCCACCGTGATTGAGGCGACCGAGGAGCGTGTGCGCCTGGCTACGTGGCGAGAGAGAGAGCTGCCAAGAGGGCGAACAGGCTGGGGGAGAGGTAGAGCAGACAGTTGAGCCAACGGTAGAGCCTACCGAATCGAGACCGATCTCGATCGAGATGTCGCACCATTCTCTCCACGAAGAGAATGTCCATAATGAAGAGATGCGGCCTGAGAATTCTTAAATTTGTGCTCCTCTGTTTTGTAAAACATTATTTTGATTCCGCATTTGTGTAACTTTTTCTTTTCCGCACTTTTTGTCCGCACATTTGTTTCTGTAATAACTAGTAAGCATCTTTGTCCAACTTATAATTTCTGTTCGCTTTGATGTATGCTTGCTGTTTTGCTCGAATTTATTGATTAAATTGAGTCCGATGATAATAGCATCCGGCCCCCTTGTTTTAGATAAGATTCCAGGTCAATCCTGTACGGACTCATCTTTGAGATATGCCCCCCTTGAATTTTATCTAAAATAATTTGTTCGCTAGATACTCGTGGCCGCTTAAAATTTTCCCAAATATTGCCCCCCATTTTTAACAAGTCTGAAGCCTGGCCGAAGGTTTTGTTGAAAATTTTCCGAACACAATTCTTTTCAACTCGCGCATATTCATAATAATTTGCATAAAAGAGAATGTAAAATCGGGCTTTATAAATTTCGACTCATCCCGCTGAATGAGTGAAGATTCAAGCAAGATAAGAAAACCTAACCACTCACGTTTGTAAACGAGAGGATAGCCATGACCCTAACCGATTTATTACATGTAGTACCTTTTGAGGTTGTCCGCATGCCAAGGTCTATTGAGTTCATAACCTTGATGATTTCTAAGCACATAAGTCCCTTTTTTTTTATCTCCCTTGCGACTTGATAAGGGCCTTCCCAATTTGCTGTTAGCTTGCCTTTATCCGGCTCCATACCAGTGGCCTTTCTATTTCGAAGAACAAAATCCCCGACTTTAAATGAGTGGTCGCGGATTCGTTTATCGTGTTGCTGTTTGGCGAGCTGCTTGTAGTTCTCGAGTCGATGGTATGTCGCTAGTCTTTTTTCCTCCACTAGATCCAAGTCGATCTTTCTGTTCAAAAGATTATCCGCCGGGTCATATAATGCGACCCTGATGCTGGGTAGAGCCATTTCGACGGGAGTCATGGCCTCTGATCCATAGGTGAGAGCAAAAGGAGTTTCTCCTGTTGGTGTTTTGATCGTGGTGCGGAGTGCCCATAGTATATCGGGTAACTCATCAACCCATCCTCCTGCTTTTACCTTGTCATCTACGCTCTTTTTTAGCATCTTGATTATTTGTTTGTTGCCGACCTCAGCTTGGCCGTTTCCCTGAGGATAAGCTACTGACGACTGCCAATGTTTGACTTTGAATTCCTCGCAAAGATCCGAGAAGTCCTTCTGAATTGTGGGCCGTGATCCGATACTACCGCCCGCGGGATGCCAAACGCGTGAAAAATCTGATCGTGTAAGAAATAACCCGCTGCTTTCGCGGTTATCTTGACCATAGGCTTTGCTTCAATCCATTTTGTAAAGTAATCCACAGCCACTATGATAACATTGCATCCTCCTCTCCCTGGCGGGAAGGGTCCGATTAGATCGAGTCCCCACATGTCGAAAGGCCATGGTGCGACTACGATACTTTGTTCGACAAATGGTATCCGAGGGATGTCCGCATGTTTTTGACACTCTGAACATTCTCTAACCAATTTTTCTGAGTCCCTAAGGATCGTTGGCCAGTAATACCCTGCGGTTATGACCTTTTGGGCTAAGGAGCGGCTAGCGGGATGGCCCCCGCATACCCCCTGGTGAAGCTCGATAAGTATTGTCTTGCTTTCTTTTTCTCGAATACATCGCAATAGAGGCTTTGTCGCGGATCTTCTGTACAGAATTCCATTGTTTACAATATACATGGCCGCCCTTTTCCTAAGTGCGCGAGTTTTGTCCGCCCCATCTGGTAATATGCCTGTTTCAATATAAGCCTGGACCTCATCGATCCAACATGTGGTCGGCATTGGTGTGTCGATTTTCATGATTTGTGTATCCTTTATAGCGGGTACGGCTAGGTACTCTATCATTATTGAAGGATCTGCAATATCTTCTTTGAGTGATAGCTTAGAGAGATAGTCTGCTCGCTCGTTGTTCCCTTCGAATTCTGATGAATTCGCAATAATTGAAGCCAGCTTTTAGTCGTCGAACAATCTCACCATACTTCTCGAGAATACCACAGTGCGTATCATAATCCCCTGAGATTTGGTTGACGATGAGCTGGGAATCACAAAAGACTTCAACATTTTCTACGTTTAATTCCTTTGCTAATTTGAGCCCGGCTATAACCGCTTCGTACTCGGCTTGATTATTTGTGGCCGGGAACTCGAACCTTAAAGCTTTTTCGATTTCCTCCGTCGTTCCGGGCTCCATCAAAATTACTCCGGCCCCACAACCATTTCGATTAGATGCCCCATCGACATATAAATGCCAACATTGATTGGGTTTAGTCTTGGCCGCAACGGGCTCTTGTGATAATGGTGAACTAGGTTGTGGCGAGCTGAAACTTGTCTCTACAATAAAATCTGGTAGTGCTTGACCCTTGATAGCTTTTCTAGGTTGATATTGTATGTCGAACTCAGTGATTTCGATAGCCCATCTGAGGAGTCGACCTGACAGATCCGGTTTATGGAGTATCTGGCGCATTGGACTATCCGTTAAGACAATTATTGTGTGTGAAGTAAAGTAAGCCCTGAGTTTGCGGGCAGCAATGATAAGCGAATAGGCTAATTTTTCAATATTAAAATAGCGACTCTCCACCGGACTGAGAGCCTTGCTTACATAATAAACGGGATTTTGGAGGGTTCTGGCCTCCTTGACAAGAACGGCGGCAATGTACCGCCCGAAGCCGCTAAGTATAAAAACAAAACATCTCCTCTGCTGTGGCTAACCAAAAGAGGTGGTTTTCCTAGATATTCCTTTGAGCTTGGAACGCTCGCGAACACTCTGCGCTCCATGAAAAAGTTTTGTCGCCTCTGAGAAGCTTAAAGAAAGGAAGACACTTCTCCGCTGACTTTGATATGAACCGTCCCAATGCGATGATGCGGCCATTAAGCCTCTAAACTTCTTTGTTAGTTGTAGGCTCTTGCATGTCGATTAAAGCCTGAATCTTTTCTGGATTAGCTTCGATGCCACGACGACTAACCATGAACCCAAGAAATTTGCCTGCTTGGACACCAAAAGTACATTTGGCCGGATTGAGTTTCATAGAGTGTTTGCGGACATTGTTGAAAGTTTCCTGAAGGTCAGCGGCGTGACCGTCCCCAGCGGACTTGACAACCATATTGTCTATGTAAGCTTCCATA
Source organism: Gentiana macrophylla (assembly GCA_026214975.1). Classification (NCBI taxonomy): domain Eukaryota; kingdom Viridiplantae; phylum Streptophyta; class Magnoliopsida; order Gentianales; family Gentianaceae; genus Gentiana; species Gentiana macrophylla. The sequence goes on along the minus strand of CM047816.1, from coordinate 20,604,456 downwards.
TTTATTCCTATTTGCGAACTGAAGACCTTGTTGACCATTCGCAGATAAGTCGAACCCGCATTCTTCAGCCCGAATGGCATCATTTCATAATAATATAATCCTCCAGCGGCTCTGAAAGCCGTTTTCTCTTTGTTGAATTCATCCATTCGCACTTGGTGATACCCAGAATATGCATCCAAGAAACTTAAAACCTCAAAGCCAGAAATTGAGTCTACTAACCGGTCAATTCGTGGAAGCTGATAAGGATCCTTCGGACAAGCTTTGTTGATATCTGTGAAGTCGACGCACATCCTCCACTTGCCATTGTGCTTTTTACCATAACCACATTTGCCAACCAAGTAGGGTAGGCAAGCTCTTTTATGATGCCCGCTATGCGAGGAGTTTCGACCTCTACTCTCACCGCCGCTTCTTTTTCAGTTGAAAATTGGCGCGCTTGCTGTTGTATTGGCTTGAAAGTAGAGTCGACGTTAAGATGATGAAGAGCGACGTCGACCTCGACCCCTCGCATGTCCGTGACTACCCAGGCAAATGCGCTCAGATTTTCTTTGAGTAATTTTATCAGCTTTTCCCTCTCGAGAGAACTCAGCCGAGCTCCAATTTTGACTTTCTGGTCGGGGTATTTATCGTTGATGACTACCTCGATTAACTCATCCTCTGCTGTAAAATCAGGTTCATCTCTAACTTGCAATGTTTCGCTATCTACTTTAACTTGCACATGTTCGACAGCGACCCTGATCATGTCAATGTTTTCCATGTGCGGTGGCTGCTCGGTTCGTGCTCTTTTATTCCCTGTTCTCATTTCATGTATATATGTTAGGATAGCCGCAGGTTCGCTGATCGACGCCCGATCCGCCCCCCAACATAAAACTTTGCCCGCTGATGCGGAATGGAAGTTACCATTTGAAATTGTTTCAGAGCTGGTGTTCCAATTATCATGTTATAATTGGATTGAAGATCGACTACTAGAAACGTCACCTTTTCAGTGCGAAATGGTGCGTAATCTCCCATCTGTACATCTAAGTCGATGGCCCCCTTGACCTGTATTTTGTGATTTGTGAATCCTTCAAGGGTGCCATTATGCGGCCTTAAATTGGAGTCGCTAAACCCCAATTCTTTGAAGCAGTTGTAATATAAGATGTCGCGGCAAGCCCCTATGTCGACCATCACTCTATTGACACAGACCCGATTGATGACCACCGAAATGCATAAACACATGTCCTCTGTATTGATCGAAGTCACTAACTCACTTCGAGTAAAGGCAAGGGGTTGTTCGTTCCCTCGTAAGACAACAGGCTTCTCTACATGTTTGTTACTAGAGCCAATGCGATTCTTGATCTGATTGTTGCTGGGAGGAGGCTCAGTTATCATTCTGATGTTCCTGTCGAACTGGCGAGCTTGCTGATTCCTCCTTTCCGGACCACCAGTATCTAGTTTGAGGTGATCATGATGACCGCGAGCGAGTAACTTTTCTATTGCCCGCTTAAACCGAATACATTCATCAGTCGTATGACCCTTATCTCTGTGATAGCCGCAATATTTGGATGCATCGCGACGTGTGTCAGGGACCATCGGGTATGGCTCAGGTATTTCATCTCTTATCTCATTCAACATCTGAGTATAGGAAATTCTGAGCGGCGTGAAATGTTCCTCCTTAAATCTTTCGGGTTTCTTGATTTCCGATCCGGGTTCTCGGGTATCTCTAGGCGGACTACGCTCGCTTCTCTGCTTGCCTTTATTAGATGAAGACACTCATTCGTTTCCTCGGTGGCAATGTATTTTCTAGTTGAGCTTAACATTTCTTGTAGGTTCGCGAGTGGGGATAAAGCAAAATAAGATTTCAAATACCCTGGCTTCAACCCCTGCTTTCAAAATCGCCATCACGACGTTGTCCGCTAAACCCCTTGTTAGCTCATACACTTTGTGAAACCGCTCGTAATAGATGCGAGTACCTTCATTGTCACCTTGTCGGACCTCATGTAGGTCAATGTGAGTCTTTTAGGTCCTCCTACCGACTTGAACTCGTTATGAACTTGTTGATCGATCATCCCATGATAAGATCGAACCATGAGGAAGACCGGATCCATGATGTCGCCTATCTTGCATCGATCCCACAAATGCTATACACCAAGCCTCGTCGGTAGAGGTACATAAACCGATTACCGCTCTGAAAAGCGGATAGCCAATCCAGAGGATCCGTTGCTCCATGGTTGTTAATAAAATTGGGGTAATGAGTTCCTCCTCTTGGAGCCGCTTTCGATTAGATACCGATGAAGCACACTTGTTCCCCACGTTGGAACCACTTTAACACCCTTCGTACCCTTTTGCAGCTCCTCTATCTGTCTTTTCATTATTCCCATTTCCTCTTGATTCGCGGGAATAGGCGGGAATGTAGTATGTCCTCCCATACCTTGCGAGTCCCCAAGTCCCTCGCAGGCGAGTCACGGACTGTCGAGATTCCTTGGTCGCGCCTGGCTGCACCGCGATCGTCGACCACGGGCCCCAGCCGACCAAGTGCCGATTTTCTATCTCCTTTTGGATGGGATGTTGCATGGCTGCTTCATTCCATTTCCGACCGCCGAGGTTGAGCTATTTTTGGAGGAATAAAGGTAGGCTGTAGTTCTGTTTGTGCAGGTTGGGGAAGGTTGAATTTGCGGATAGGTTGTGTTGTGTAGTGTCTGAAAGACAATTTGTGTAATTGTTTTTAATGGATGACAGTAATTTATCTCACCTTAGTTACTTGCTTTGTGCTTGTAAAGTAATACACCGCCGCAAACCCTAAGTATATCTCAGATGTAACCACTTAACTCGGTGTATGGATTACACGTGAGTATTGAGTTAGTGGAGATATGCTTAAATCTGTTAGTCCGTGGTGAACTTAATCGAGTTTAGTGGTCTCTTGATTAAAACACCAATAATGCGCCTGTAACACCTTAGGGTGTGATAGACTTATCCGGACTGTCGGTAAAGCGGTACCTACGTGGGGCATTTATATATGATGGCATTCATATAGAATCTGGACCGACCGATAATCAGTATTTCTCGGTATAATTCCGTAATCGAGGAATCTTATTAAATCATTAGATGATCATATATGGATCAACCTTAATCCCGAGGTGATCACTGTGGTGCCGCTTGTCTCGGGTAGTGTTTGATGTGTTAGTTACGGTTCACTTAGATATGTGTTCCAAGCCACTTCTCATTGGCACTATCTCCAGGATGAGTGAGTAGTTTCGATTTTCACAGACATGGAATCCATTCCTTCCTCTGCGGGAAGTAGAGACAGATCCCCTTATTTGTTAGCCCTAAGAAAGTGATCGATCGGCCGAGTTCATATTTAGACTAATTAGCTACTAGTCGATATGTGAACTAATTGACCACTAGGTGGTTAATGGTAAATAAGGATAAGATATTCGAGTCGGGTTCACACGGAGACTTCCTCTTAGAATGGACAATCTATGGAGGGTTAATCCGTATGTAGTGATTATATCAATGGACGCTTATTCACTCATGGGTTGAGTATAAGTATACATCTATAATCGGTAGAGTTCGGTTTGGTTTATGGTGGCGTAATCCCGAATTAATAATTAATGTACATTCTGCTCGATGAATAATTAATTATTGGAGCTACTCTGTTATAGTCCCATTGGCCCCGATGTGGCTTCGTAATTCGGATTGAATATCTTGTTATTTGGGACTCAGTGATAATTAATTGGGTACGCTAATTAATTGATATGCATAGATATTATTTAGTTGGCTTAAATAATATAACACACATAAAAGACATTTTATGTGGGCTTTGAAACCCTAAAGGTGGCGCCAATGATGTTGATTAATTAGAGAGAAATTAGTTTTCTTGGATAATTATTTGACATGTGATTTATCTTTTATTTGTTAAATGATAATTCATGGAATATTAGATAATAATATGATTTATCCTAATTTGTTTGGGATAATCATTTTATTTATCTTTTATTTGGAATAAAGGATTAATGTAATGATTATCTCTTAATTATTTAATCCTTGAGAGACAAGGATTACTCTCCTATATAAAGAGAGTTCTCCTGCCTCAACACAATTGGCAATTTTCGACTTGACCACCAAAAAGAGAGAAAAGAATTAGTTTTCTTGTTTTGGGTTTAGAAGAAGAAAAACCCTAAGTTTTTCTTGGTGTTGCATATCAAGGAGGTTCACAGATCAAGAAGGGTGTCCACCAACCGCCGCTTGAGAACACATCGGAAGATCTTGGCTTCTCTTCCTACTATCGCAGTAACATGATCATAACCCTCAGTAGTAGTTTAAGTCCTTTAACTATGTATTGTGATATATAAGTCGTGATCCATCCATTTGCGCATAGATCTAATTCGTTTATATCTAAGAACCTCGCATCCTTCATGTGGTATCGAGCCGTGCTCCACGATTTATATAGTCATAATCATAATTAAACGATTTAAAGGAATGGAATTACATGTAGGTAAATTTTATTTATTGTTTTATTCATTGATAATGATTAATTGCTATGGTTGAAGAGATGGATTGGGGTTGGCACTTTGTTTAATCCGTTAGATCTATCAGTAAACTCATATAAACGAAGAAAATCCGCTCATATGAAAGATAGTGAAATTATGTAATTTATTTGTTGTTGCAATTTTAATTTCCTGAAAGTAGATCTGTTTAGTAGCTGTTTAGTTTTTCCGTTTTTACCGTTGATCGAGCTATTGAAACGACGATCTCTCCGGTCAGAATCAAGATTAAAAGTTGAAGAACAAGCCATCCAAATTTGGGGTCGATCGGAGTCCGTCTCAATATCCGTTCGTTGAAATGAAGTGGCTGCTGTAACAGAAAAACGCAGGATTCACAGAAACCCTAGCTGTGACTTCCTCGAATTTCTGGGAGAGTTTGGACCGTTGAAACGCAAATCTAACCGGTCAGATCGATTAACATTGAGTTTTGACGTTGCATAAAAATTTCAGGTCGATCGATTCATATCGATTCCCGATCGGCCTCGAAGTCTTTTAGCGCGCTGCTGTAACAGTCAGATCCAGCAACAAGTTGGGCGGTTCACTGGAGAAAATTGACAAGTCAAAACTCCGATCCAACCGTCCATATTCAAGCCCGAGGAGTGAAGACCAGATCTGGAAAGTTTCGTTGCAATCCGAGTTCGTTTGGTTTCCTGATCATCGAAGAGTTTGAACAGCTGCAGATTTTGTTAGAAAATAGTAAACCTTAATTAGGGTTTTGGTTATTTATTTTCTAATAGGTTAGATGATAAGTGCCGCCAACGGTCCATCTTGGTGTTTATTTTCCGCACTAGAATACATGTTTAGATTGTATGTGTAGAACCGGAAAATTGCCATGACATGCATCATATCATGAATTCCACTCCATATGCATATATACATATAGAAATTAATTCGAGGAATTAGTTAGGCATGTATAAAACACGCAATTAGTTTTAATTAATTGTTTGATATTAATTAGAAACTAATTAGGATAAAAACCGAGGAACACGGGTTTTTTCAATCGTCGAGGTTGGGTGATGGATTCTCGGTGAATCCCACTCTGCGAAAGCATAAGGAGTAAAATCCCGAAACCTCGTGGTTAAGGTGTTGGATTCTCGGTGAATTCCACCTTACCTAGACGAGATTACGTTTTTGTTCCGTAGTGTCTACGAGAAAGTTTGATGTTTAAGGATTGGATAGTCACGGGCAAACATGGTTCGAAAGTGGTTTAACCACGGTTGGGTGGTCAACAGAAGCTACGGCTCGATCGACTTCACCCTCCACGTGTGGCGTTTGCACGGGGGTCTGGCAAGGCTGAGCCATCCAAAGAGCCACTACGGCTCAACGGAGCTCCCCTAGTTTTGACCCGTCCGACGGCCACATATGTTCCAACGAATAGGTCGGGTGGGCTAGCCCACGTAACCGACAACATTCGGGCCTATGATTTATTGTTCCTTAATGTAACATCAAGTCCAAAACGTGATCGAGAAACCCACCACTTTTTCAAAATATTGAGTGGGAGCGGAGAGGCGACGGCCGACCTTACACGACCTCTCATCGTTGACACAAGCAACGTGAGAGAATGGTGACGCTCGTGTCGGCTCGGGACCGGCCTCCTAAGGAAGGCCTTCACCGCTATCAAAATTCAAGGCTTGGTCTCCGAAAGGATAGGATTTTGGGTACTGTCGGGTCACCGACCGACCCTAAGCGCACACACTGGGTCTACCTAAAAATGAGAGGCAAAGAGTCACACTCATAAAGGGTATTTTCGGTAGTACCTTGGTGAAAAAGGAAAGGTGATTGACGATCACAAATGAGATGTTCGATTCTCAATCTGATCTTCAATATTAATCGAAACCTCTTTGACCTACCCTAAGGCGACATCGAGGCATTAGATTAAATCCTTGGAACGGTAGGATAGACTATAAGTACTTAGTTTATGTTCCTAAAATTTATTAGTAGTGTATAATTTGGATTTATTTTCATCAATTTTATTTACAACTATTTATATATCTCTGCAGGGTGCTAGACCGCGCTTAGTGTAAAATTGACTAGTAATGACTTCGTTAAAAAAGTGGTAAGTAACTAGAACGTTGTACTTATTGATCATACATGCGATTAATTTTTGGAAGAGATATTTCTCTTGAGCCTTCAAGACTTAAGTGACGTAAATAAGTAGTAAACATCATTGTCACTCGTGTTGAACGAGAGACAACCATAGTTAGTTTGAAAGATGATTGGGACGATAAAATTCTTCTAGTGAATTTTAATTGTGTAAGGTCTACACGAGAAATTTTCTAATAGAAAAATTGGAGAATCATAAATTAAAGTGTCGCTAGTTAGACGGTATTTGGAACCGATAAACTAGTGGGAGCTTTTATCTTATGTTTTTCTAATTTATTAGAAAATTAGTCCCACTCGGGTAACGCTTTCATTAGACATCCCACGATTCACGAGTAGTGTCTACTCAAACGAATCGCTAGTTCAAACTATTTATTTTTAAGGAAAGTCAAGAATGGGAAAGAATGTCTATAAGTGTTAATCATCTTAACTAAAGTTTTGAGGCTAAACCGAAACATTAAGTAAAGAAAGTATAGGATAAGGAAAGTGATTTGGATCACTAACCAATGAATCCTTAGCAACTTTCTTAACCGAGTAACTCGACTCGAGCTAAGTTCTTTGGATGAACAAGAGAGCTTTGCATTAACGATTAATAGAGTAACAATGGGTAGTAATTTCAGCTAAAATAGTGGGAGTGATATAAGGAAATGAATTTCGGATTCTATCCTTGAATATCACAGAAAAAATTATTTTTCTGTTTACAGATTCGTTGAAACAAATGGATTCACTTTCAACTCGATATATCGTTGCCTCATAGAAAGTGAATATGACATTTGTAGTACGAATCCAAGACTCGGACTTTTGTTTGATAAAGTCAGAACCACTAAGAAATGCTGAAAATGTATATGTAACACGTCTTAAACTATTATAGGAAAATGGTTTCCGTATTAAGATAAACGATTCTTCAAAATCTATTAATTAGTGCATATATCCTAGAGATAAGACCTAACGATCAAGCTAAGGGTGATTCCTATCTCCCGGTCTCGAACACTGTCTCAAAGGAACAATGACTAAGCTTCCTTTCTATTAGGAAAGGGTAATAGATCTAAAGAAGTAACGTAGCTTGTTCACAATGACCTTCGGGGTCTAGTGAAAGATACAAGCTAATGGGAGCTTTTGAGTGGTGACATTTTGTCTGATAACTACTCGAAACACGATTTAGTTTATCGAAAGAATACGAGGAGGAGTCTCTGATTTTAACAGAGAATAGAGTATTCCATGCTCAGAAATAGGCTATCGCATAGTCTTGGGACTGATGCTTGGCCTGCCTCCTAGTGGAATGATTCTCACTGAGGAAGAAACCATAGACTTGCCCTATATAGTTACCGATGTGCTACAATACATCGCTAAACTCGATTAAGATAATTGGTTGCAAAATAACGGTTAACATTATTATGTAAACCGAGAAGTCTACCTAGAAGATGCTAGTGAATTTATGGATAAGAAGTGAATTCGGTTCACATCGCTTCAGTAAATGTAAGCATTTTCACTTAATGCTTGAAGGTAGGATCGAGATTTTGCGATACGCTCAGATTGTGATTTGCTCGTGAAATATCTTAATGTGTCGAGTGAAGGTTGGTTATAAGATTCTTGAGATCGAAAGTGATGGTTGAACTCATCACAAACCTTTCGATAGAATCTATAAGTAATGACCTTAAACCTTCGAGTACGGTTACCCAAAGGTAGTTACTATCTCGATTTAATCGGACCACGCCCAACATCGCTTGTTGGTGATTACATCGATAAATACTACTAGATCGAATATCAATGCACCCAAACACAAGTGGGAGTATGGTTTAACCGCTGACCCATTGTGGTTTTGTGGACTTTATAGTCTCTTTGGGGTGATTGATAACCTATGGCTCTTAGTGGGTCAGATAGATTCTCGATCATAGAGGTTGGTTTGAAAGCCTTAACCCTCGTGAATGGAGTTTTGGTACTCCAGCCTGCATTCACCTCTTGTAGAACCACCTGAGTGTCTCAGCCCGAGGGGAGCAATTTGATCTACACGGAAAAGAGTCAAATGAATAGGAAAGTTTAAACTTTCGGTAGAAAGTCGAGTGGTCTAGTGGGTGATTCCCCGACAAGTAGAGAGTTAACTGGACCTTGAACTCTCTCACCACTCACTCTTGCAAGATTTCGTTAGAAAGCGTAAAATAAGTGGTGATTCCTCGAGACTTTCTTGCCAAAAACGGAGTCTGGATTCATTCGAACGTAAGGGTCTTGGTTAGAACAAATGGCGTAATGATCGCCGGGCTTATATCCTTTGTGGATTTAAGAGAACCTCTCGGTCATTTAAAGTCACATGTTTTAAAATATGTGGATTTGACCGTAATATTGATAAGTCTTTCGTAGACCGGATATCAATATTGGTAAAGTAGTAGTATTAGTGTTCATGAATGATAACATCAAACGGTTGGAAACAACATGTGTGTGCTATCTCAAGTCGGAAATCGACAGCCAAGATTCTCTGGATGAGAGAATTGGACTATATTCTAAGAATCGATTCGGTCGATTCACGAGAATGAGTCATTGGCTATCCCACCTATCTTATTGAATAAGATGATTATGCATATATGTATGCAACATTCATCGAGAGTAGTCCTACCCTACCTCTCATGAATGATTCTCCAAATCTTCGGATAAAGAGAAAATGGGATAGAGTCTCTCTGGGATAAGGGCAAGTCAGCTTAAAACAAGTCAATAGTAGTCGAATCTCAGATTCGAGCATTGAATAGCGGTGTTAGTACGTCCTCAAGTATTTTTTGAAGAACGAGGAATAATGTGCTTGTATATTCGGGCTCAGTGTTTACTCATAGTGCTTAGGAATTTCCTTCCTGATCTGGGAGTAATTCCAGGTCTAGTGAGCCGATATCACTTCATTGCGAAAACAGTGAAGAGATAGCTTAGAAGGATCTTCTCAATCACTAGAGATCAAAAGCATATTGACAGAGAGTACCGCCTGATTAGATGGACCGGCGACGTTTCGATCCTAAAGATCTTCCTGAACCGACAACCAAACTAATCAGTGTACCAAGTTGAGTGCTTGGAGGGTGCGGCATTGAGGGATATATCTCATCTGCTTTTAGAGCAAGTGGGAGAGTGTTGTGAATAAGATGAGAATGGGTGTGCTCTAAAAACAATCGTTGCTTGTCATTTCGTGCAAGTGGGAGATTGTTAGGTGTAGTGCCCGAAAGACAATTTGTGTAATTGTTTTTAATGGATGACAAAATTTATCTCACCTTAGTTACTTGCTTTGTGCTTGTAAAGTAATACATCTGCCGCAAACCCTAAGTATATATCAGATGTAACCACTTAACTCGGTGTATGGATTACACGTGAGGATTGAGTTAGTGGAGATATGCTTAAATCTGTTAGTCCGTGGTGAACTTAATCGAGTTTAGTGGTCTCTTGATTAAAACACCAATAATGCGCCTAACACCTTAGGGTGTGATAGTCTTATCCGGACTGTCGGTAAAGCGGTACCTACGTGGGGCATTTATATATGATGGCATTCATATAGACTGGACCGATTTAATCAGATTTCTCGGTATAATTCCGTAATCGAGGAATCTTATTAAATCATTAGATGATCATATATGGATCAACCTTAATCCTCGAGGTGATCACAGTCTGTCGCTTGTCTCGGGTAGTGTTTGATGTGTTAGTTACGGTTCACTTAGATATGTGTTCCAAGCCACTTCTCATTGGCACTATCTCCAGATGAGTGAGTAGTTCTGATTTTCACAGACATGGAATCCATTCCTTCCTGCGGGAAGTAGAGAGACAGTCCCCTTATTTGTTAGCCCTAAGAAAGTGATCGATCGGCCGAGTTCATATTTAGACTAATTAGCTACTAGTCAGATATGTGAACTAATTGACCACTAGGTGGTTAATGGTAAATAAGGATAAGATATTCTGAGTCGGGTTCACGGAGACTTCCCTCTTAGAATGGACAGTCTATGGAGGGTTAATCCGTATGTAGTGATTATATCAATGGACGCTTATTCACTCTATGGGTTGAGTATAAGTATACATCTATAATCGGTAGAGTTCAGTTTCGGGTTTATGGTGGCGTAATCCCGGAATTAATAATTAATGTACATTCTGTTCGATGAATAATTAATTATTGGAGCTACTGGTTATAGGTCCATGGTCCCCGATGTGGCTTCTGTAATTCGGATTGAATATCTTGTTATTTGGGACTCAGTGATAATTAATTGGCTGGGCTAATTAATTGATATGCATAGATATTATTTAGTTAAATTTAAATAATATAACACACATAAAAGACATTTTATGTGGGCTTGAAACCCTAAAGGTGGCGCCAATGATGTTGATTAATTAGAGAGAAATTAGTTTTCTTGGATAATTATTTGACATGTGATTTATCTTTTATTTGTTAAATGATAATTCATGGAATATTAGATAATAATATGATTTATCCTAATTTGTTTGGGATAATCATTTTATTTATCTTTTATTTGGAATAAAGGATTAATGTAATGATTATCTCTTAATTATTTAATCCTTGGAGGACAAGGATTACTCTCCTATATAAAGAGAGTTCTCCCAAGCCTCAACACAATTGGCAATTTTCGACTTGACCACCAAAAAGAGAGAAAAGAATTAGTTTTTCTTGTTTTGTTTTAGAAGAAGAAAACCCTAAGTTTTTCTTGGTGTTGCATATCAAGGAGGTTCGGCCAGTATCAAGAAGGGTGTCCACCAACCGCCGTTTGGAGAACACATCGGAAGATCTTGGCTTCTCTTCCTACTATTGGTAACATGATCATAACCCTTGTAGTAGTTTAAGTCCTTTAACTATGTATTGTGATATATAAGTCGTGATCCATCCACGCGCATAGATCTAATTCGCTTATATCTAAGAACCTCGCATCCTTCATGTGGTATCGAGCCGTGTCCCACGATTTATATAGTCATAATCATAATTAAACGATTTAAAGGAATGGAATTACATGTAGGTAAATTTTATTTATTGTTTTATTCATTGATAATGATTAATTGCTATGGTTGAAGAGATGGATTGGGGTTGCAATGCTTACCCGTTAGATCTATCAGTAAACTCATATAAACGAAGAAAATCCGTCATCATATGAGTATAGGAAATTATGTAATTTATTTGTTGTTGCAATTTTAATTTCCTGAAAGTAGATCTGTTTAGTAGCTGTTTAGTTTTTCCGTTTTTACCGTTGATAGAGCTATTGAAACGACGATCTCTCCGGTCAGAATCAAGATTAAAAGTTGAAGAACAAGCCATCCAAATTTGGGGTCGATCGGAGTCCGTCTCAATATCCGTTCGTTGAAATGAAGTGGCTGCTGTAACAGAAAACGCAGGATTCACAGAAACCCTAGCTGTGACTTCCTCGAATTTCTGGGAGAGTTTGGACCGTTGAAACGCAAATCTAACCGGTCAGATCGATTAACATTGAGTTTTGACGTTGCATAAAAATTTCAGGTCGATCGATTCATATCGATTCCCGATCGGCCTCGGAAGTCTTTTAGGCGCTGCTGTAACAGTCAGATCCAGCAACAAGTTGGGCGGTTCACTGGAGAAAATTGACAAGTCAAAACTCCGATCCAACCGTCCATATTCAAGCCCGAGGAGTGAAGACCAGATCTGGAAAGTTTCGTTGCAATCCGAGTTCGTTTGGTTTCCTGATCATCGAAGAGTTTGAACAGCTGCAGATTTTGTTAGAAAATAGTAAACCTTAATTGGGGTTTTGGTTATTTATTTTCTAATAGGTTAGATACTGAGCGCCAACGGCCCATCTTCTTGTGTTTATTTTCCGCACTAGAATACATGTTTAGATTGTATGTGTAGAACCGAAAATTGCCATGACATGCATCATATCATGAATTCCACTCCATATGCATATATACATATAGAAATTAATTCGAGGAATTAGTTAGGCATGTATAAAACACGCAATTAGTTTTAATTAATTGTTTGATATTAATTAGAAACTAATTAGGATAAAACCGAGGAACACGGGTTTTTTCAATCGTCGAGGTTGGGTGATGGATTCTCGGTGAATCCCACTCTGCTAAAGCATAAGGAGTAAAATCCGAAACCTCGTGGTTAAGGTGTTGGATTTCGGTGAATTCCACCTTACCTAGACGAGATTACGTTTTTGTTCCGTAGTGTCTACGAGAAAGTTTGATGTTTAAGGATTGATAGTCACGGGCAAACATGGTTCGAAGTGGTTTAACCACGGTTGGGTGGTCAACGTAAGCTACGGCTCGATCGACTTCACCCTCCACGTGTGGCGTTTGCACGGGGTCCGCAAGGTCGAGCCATCCAAAGAGCCACTACGGCTCAACGGAGCTCCCTAGTTTTGACCCGTCCGACGGCCACATATGTTCCAACGAATAGGTCGGGTGGGCTAGCCCACACGAATCGACAACATTCGGGCCTATGATTTATTGTTCCTTAATGTAACATCAAGTCCAAAACGTGATCAAGAAACCCACCACTTTTTCAAAATATTGAGTGGGAGCGGAGAGGCGCGACCGACCCCACCCGACGACCTCATCGCTGACACAAGCAACGTGAGAGAATGGTGACGCCGCGTGCGACCGGGACCGGCCTCCTAAGGAAGGCCTTCACCGCTATCAAAATTCAAGGCTTGGTCTCCGAAAGGATAGGATTTTGGGTACTGTCTGGTCACCGACCGACCCTAAGGCGGCACACTCGGGTCTACCTAAAAAATCGAGACAAAGAGGTCACACTCATAAAGGTATTTTCGGTAGTACCTTGGCTGAAAAAGGAAAGGTGATTGACGATCACAAATGAGATGTTCGATTCTCAACTGATCTTCAATATTAATCGAAACCTCTTTGACCTACCCTAAGGCGGCACTCGAGGCATTAGATTAAATCCTTGGAACGGTAGGATAGACTATAAGTACTTAGTTTATGTTCCTAAAATTTATTAGTAGTGTATAATTTGGATTTATTTTTTCACAATTTTATTTACAACTATTTATATATCTCTAGGGTGCTAGATCGCTAAAGTGTAAAATTGACTAGTAATGACTTCGTGCTAAAAGTGGTAAGTAACTAGAACGTTGTACTTATTGATCATACATGCGATTAATTTTTCGGAAGAGATATTTCTCTTGAGCCTTCAAGACTTAAGTGACGTAAATAAGTATAAACATCATTGCCACGTGTTGAACGAGAGACAACCATAGTTAGTTTGAAAGATGATTGGGACGATAAAATTCTTCTAGTGAATTTTAATTGTGTAAGTGCTTACACGAGAAATTTTCTAATAGAAAATTGGAGAATCATAAATTAAAGTGTCGCTAGTTAGACGGTATTTGGAACCGATAAACTAGTGGGAGCTTTTATCTTATGTTTTTCTAATTTATTAGAAAATTAGTCCCACTGGGTAACGCTTTCATTAGACATCCCACAGTTCACGAGTAGTGTCTACTCAAACGAACTGCTAGTTCAAGACTATTTCCTTTAAGGAAAGTCAAGAATGGGAAAGAATGTCTATAAGTGTTAATCATCTTAACTAAAGTTTTGAGGCTAAACCGAAACATTAAGTAAAGAAAGTATAGGATAAGGAAAGTGATTTCGGATCACTAACCAATGAATCCTTAGCAACTTTCTTAACCGAGTAACTCGACTCGGGAGCTAAGTTCTTTGGATGAACAAGAGAGCTTTGCATTAACGATTAATAGAGTAACAATGGGTAGTAATTTCAAACTAAAATAGTGGGAGTGATATAAGGAAATGAATTTCGGATTCTATCCTTGAATATCACAGAAAAAATTATTTTTCTGTTTACAGATTCGTTGAAACAAATGGATTCACTTTCAACTCGATATATCGTTGCCTCATAGAAAGTGAATATGACATTTGTAGTACGAATCCAAGACTCGGACTTTTGTTTGATAAAGTCGAACCACTAAGAAATGTTGAAAATGTATATGTAACACGCCTTAAACTATTATAGGAAAATGGTTTCAGATTAAGATAAACGATTCTTCAAAATCTATTAATTAGTGCATATATCCTGTAGATAAGACCTAACGATGGCTAAGGGTGATTCCTATCTCCCGCCTCTCGAACACTGCCTCAAAGGAACAATGACTAAGCTTCCTTTCTATTAGGAAAGGGTAATAGATCTAAAGAAGTAACGTAGCTTGTTCACAATGACCTTCGGGTCTAAAGTGAAAGATACAAGCTAATGGGAGCTTTTGAGTGGTGACATTTTGTCGATAACTACTCAAACACGATTTAGTTTATCGAAGAATACGAGGAGGAGTCTCGATTTTAACAGAGAATAGAGTATTCCATGCTCGTAGAAATAGGCTATCGCGATAGTCTTGGGACTCGATGCTTGGCCTCGCCTCCTAGTGGAATGATTCTCACCGAGGAAGAAACCATAGACTTGCCCTATATAGTTCTTGATGTGCTACAATACATCGCTAAACTCGATTAAGATAATTGGTTGCAAAATAACGGTTAACATTATTATGTAAACCGAGAAGTCTACCTAGAAGATGCTAGTGAATTTATGGATAAGAAGTGAATTCGGTTCACATCGCTTCCGTAAATGTAAGCATTTAGCACTTAATGCTTGAAGGTAGGACTGGAGATTTTGCGTATACGTTCAGATTGTGACTGTTCGTGAAATATCTTAATGTGTCGAGTGAAGGTTGGTTATAAGATTCTTGAGATCAGAAAGTGATGGTTGAACTGTCACAAACCTTCTGATAGAATCTATAAGTAACAGCCTTAAACCTTGGAGTACGGTTACCCAAAGGTAGTTACTATCGATTTAATCGGACCACGCCCAACATCGCTTGTTGGTGATTACATCGATAAATACTACTAGATCGTAATATCAATGCACCCAAACACAGGTGGGAGTATGGTTTAACCGTTGACCCATTGTGGTTTTGTGGACTTTATAGTCTCATTGGGGTGATTGATAACCTATGGCTCTTAGTGGGTCAGATAGATTCTCGATCATAGAGGTTGGTTTGAAAGCCTTAACCCTGTGAATGGAGTTTTGGTACTCAGGGTTGCATTCACCTCTTGTAGAACCACCGAGTGTCTCAGCCCATGGGAGCAATTTGATCTACACGGAAAAGAGTCAAATGAATAGGAAAGTTTAAACTTTCAAACAAGAAAGTCGAGTGGTCTAGGGTGATTCCTCGACAGTAGAGAGTTAACTGGACCTTGAACTCTCTCACCACTCACTCTTGCAAGATTTCGTTAGAAAGCGTAAAATAAGGGTGATTCCTCGAGACTTTCTTGCCGTAAAAACGGAGTCTGGATTCATTCGAATGTAAGGGTCTTGGTTAGAACAAATGGCGTAATGATCGCCGGGCTTATATCCTTTGTGGATTTAAGAGAACCTCTCGGTCATTTAAAGTCACATGTTTTAAAATATGTGGACTTGACCGTAATATTGATAAGTCTTTCGTAGATTGGATATCAATATTGGTAAAGTAGTAGTATTAGTGTTCATGAATGATAACATCGAAACGGTTGGAAACAACATGTGTGTGCTATCTCAAGTCGGAAATCGACAAAGCCAAGATTCTCTCGGATGAGAGAATTGGACTATATTCTAAGAATCTGATTCGGTCAGATTCACGAGAATGAGTCATTGGCTATCCCACCTATCTTATTGAATAAGATGATTATGCATATATGTATGCAACATTCATCGAGAGTAGTCCTACCCTACCTCTCATGAATGATTCTCCAAATCTTCGGATAAAGAGAAAATGGGATAGAGTCTCTCTGGGATAAGGGCAAGTCAGCTTAAAACAAGTCAATAGTAGTCGAATCTCAGATTCGAGCATTGAATAGCGGTGTGTTATACGTCCTCAAGTATTTTTTGAAGAACGAGGAATAATGTGCTTGTATATTCGGGCTCGGTGTTTACTCATAGTGCTTAGGAATTTCCTTTCCCGATCCGGGAGTAATTCCAGGTCTAGTGAGCCGATATCACTTCATTGCGTAAAACAAGTGAAGAGATAGCTTAGAAGGATCTTCTCAATCACCAGAGATCAAAAGCATATTGACAGAGAGAGTACCGCTCGATTAGATGGACGGCGACGTTTCGATCCTAAAGATCTTCCCGAACCGACAACCAAACTAATCAAGTGTACCAAGTTGAGTGCTTGGAGGGTGCGGCATTGAGGATATATCTCATCCTTTTAGAGCAAGTGGGAGAGTGTTGTGAATAAGATGAGAATGGGTGTGCTCTAAAACAATCGTTGCTTGTCATTTCGTGCAAGTGGGAGATTGTTAGGTGTAGTGCCCGAAAGACAATTTGTGTAATTGTTTTTAATGGATGACAAAATTTATCTCACCTTAGTTACTTGCTTTGTGCTTGTAAAGTAATACATCGCCGCAAACCCTAAGTATATCTCAGATGTAACCACTTAACTCGGTGTATGGATTACACGTGAGGATTGAGTTAGTGGAGATATGCTTAAATGTTAGTCCGTGGTGAACTTAATCGAGTTTAGTGGTCTCTTGATTAAAACACCAATAATGCGCCTAACACCTTAGGGTGTGATAGTCTTATCCGGACTGTCGGTAAAGCGGTACCTACGTGGGGCATTTATATATGATGGCATTCATATAGGATCGACCGATTTAATCAGATTTCTCGGTATAATTCCGTAATCGAGGAATCTTATTAAATCATTAGATGATCATATATGGATCAACCTTAATCCTCGAGGTGATCACTGTGGTGCCGCTTGTCTCGGGTAGTGTTTGATGTGTTAGTTACGGTTCACTTAGATATGTGTTCCAAGCCACTTCTCATTGGCACTATCTCCGGATGAGTGAGTAGTTCTCGATTTTCACAGACATGGAATCCATTCCTTCCTCAAGGGAAGTAGAGAGCAAAGCCCCTTATTTGTTAGCCCTAAGAAAGTGATCGATCGGCCGAGTTCATATTTAGACTAATTAGCTACTAGTCGATATGTGAACTAATTGACCACTAGGTGGTTAATGGTAAATAAGGATAAGATATTCTCGAGTCGGGTTCACGGAGACTTCCTCTTAGAATGGACAAATCATGGAGGGTTAATCCGTATGTAGTGATTATATCAATGGACGCTTATTCACTCATGGGTTGAGTATAAGTATACATCTATAATCGGTAGAGTTCGATTTGATTTATGGTGGCGTAATCCCGGAATTAATAATTAATGTACATTCTGCTCGATGAATAATTAATTATTGAGCTACCGGTTATAGTCCATGGTCCCGATGTGGCTTCGTAATTCGGATTGAATATCTTGTTATTTGGGACTCAATGATAATTAATTGGTACGGGCTAATTAATTGATATGCATAGATATTATTTAGTTGGGCTAAATAATATAACACACATAAAAGACATTTTATGTGGGCTTGAAACCCTAAAGGTGGCGCCAATGATGTTGATTAATTAGAGAGAAATTAGTTTTCTTGGATAATTATTTGACATGTGATTTATCTTTTATTTGTTAAATGATAATTCATGGAATATTAGATAATAATATGATTTATCCTAATTTGTTTGGGATAATCATTTTATTTATCTTTTATTTGGAATAAATGATTAATGTAATGATTATCTCTTAATTATTTAATCCTTGGAGGACAAAGATTACTCTCCTTTATAAAGAGAGTTCTCCCAAGCCTCAACACAATTGGCAATTTTCGACTTGACCACCAAAAAGAGAGAAAAGAATTAGTTTTCTTGTTTTGGGTTTTAGAAGAAGAAAAACCCTAAGTTTTTCTTGGTGTTGCATATCAAGGAGGTTCGTAGATCAAGAAGGGTGTCCACCAACCGCGTTTGGAGAACACATCGGAAGATATTGGCTTCTCTTCCTACTATTGGTAACATGATCTTAACCCCTTGTAGTAGTTTAAGTCCTTTAACTATGTATTGTGATATATAAGTCGTGATCCATCCACGCGATAGATCTAATTCGTTTAGATCTAAGAACCTCGCATCCTTCAGTCGAGGTGGCAATCCTCAAAGAATCAAGAACTCATTTCCCACTCGCATCTCCTCTATGTACTCCATGTGCGCGCCAGAGCCATCTTGTATGAATCTTTGCCGTGGGGAGCTCCCTCGCTGAAAACACCTCCCGGTCATCATTATGTTTAGATGTCGCAGCGATCCCCTTTCCTTTATTTTTTCTGATTGCTTCTTCGTGAATTTCGCGAGCTCTAGTTCTTTCCCGGATGTATGCTCGCATGTCGGTTGTGAGGGCAGGGTTGACATCTGCCCCATCTGACATAACCCTTCGGCTAGCCTCCCCACGCAACGTGTTCGCTCCATGTGTCGGGCGCTGATTGACTGGTTTAGTCGGTGTTACTGGGTTCAAGTTTTTCCCGCCAGCCATGACTTATGATTTTTGTGGGTATTTTGGCTATAGATTTTAAATATTTCTAGTCCAAAGTATGAAGGTGAGAAGATGTTGTGTCCTCCAGGGTGGTTTTGCGGCTAAATAACCAAAATTTCTTTACTTGAAGATCCAAACCGACTTAAAAGAGTGTATAAACCAACCTGGTATTTTAGATGGACTCAAGCGTGAGTATGATGAAGTTGGTGATATTTTTCGTGTGGGTTGTTGAGATGATGAGAGCAATGGTTTCGGGTCGTATTATCCTAAAAGATCAAAACTTTAGTGGATCGATGTGATTGAAAATGATGATAACCTCGCCTGAAACACCGTGAAATCGTCTTTGTGGTGGAGCAAGTGATCACCAAAAGCTGAATGATGATCGTTTTTCCCGGTAACGGAGCCAACTGATGTTGCGCTGAACACCAGATTTGCGGTAACAGTGTTTATCTTGTGGATATAAGGCTGATATATGTGATTTCAACGGTGCAGATACGGTGGCGATGAAGAACAAGTAAAATGATTCGACAAATTGGCAGAGTGAATCTGCTTGTATTAGATTTTTAGCTTAGAGTTTGAGATTAGCTTTCTATTACATTGTGATCCCATATTTATAGTCTAAAAAGTAAGTCGGTTTACTGTTCATCGACAAGACAACTAAAGTACATAGATAAGGAAAGTATGCATGCAATACAATTGTCTTATCCAAATTGTTTTGTGCCGGTGGATTGATAAGTAGAAAAGCAAAGCGCCCAATGACAAATGATGAATGCGATTTAACAGCGGACTCATTTGTGCCTTGTCTCGAAATGAGCTTGACTATATGGATAGAAATCACAAGGAGAAGATGGATCCGACATATGATCGGGCGGACAAGATCCGCCATCGTCGGCGGATAGACCCGGCCAGTAGCTAGCGGGCAAGAGATGTCTGTGGCAGCGGCCAGCGGAGATAGAAGCTCAATACCTTATGTTGATGGGCCAAGATGGTAGGCCCAATATGGATGAACAGGGCCCCATTCCGATCCGGGTATATTAGTTACCTTCACAGTTCATTATTTTCATCTCAGCATTGAGGATGTACGGTTGATCACCTTTTTTTGTTGGCCCTGTAATTGTTAAATGCACGATATTCTAATTTTACAACACATACAATGCTAGAAATCTTGAGTCTAAACGTGTAATATTAACATAGTTAAAAAAAATTAAGTTATAAGTGAATTTATCTATAAGAAATTTCAAGTTACTCACACCTTTTCACATGAATCAACAACCTATTTTAATTGACTAAAATATCTCTCCGTAAACATAGCATATTTTGTTTAGTTGAAATGGTTTTTTAATGCAATTGAAATAACATTTTAAATCAATATAATGCAAACAAATCAATTTCCAAGACAAGCAAAATTTTGATTGCATGCACTAAAACTTCACTTTGAGAGGGCGATACATCAACAATGTATAACTACCTTCCTTAAGGAAAACAAATACTTAATTAGTATTTCGTGATTACCTCCGGTAGATCTTCGTAACATTCTTGATTTCATTACTTGTTGAATCTTATGTTGTTGTTGTTGTTCGACTGTCATTTTAGCATATCTTGATAGGTCTTCTTGTTCTACAAAATTTAGTAAGAAGAAAAATAAATGAAAGGAGGGAGGCACGCACATCTGATCCTAGTCCTTTGTGGTTTAGTCTATTTTGCTCCATACACGTATGTGCTTATGCTTTCTCTGAGTCGATTTGTTCTATTACTTATCTGGATAACTTTCTTTCTGAATCTATTTTGTTACATCATTGTATGAATTATAATTGTATCAACAATGAAAGGAGAAACCCATTTTACATGAACTACAAAGTCATCTTTTATTGTCTACTAAATAAAGATGCTATTACTAAATACAAAAAATTCAAGAAAGTCTAGAGTTCATACCATTGACGTTGTTTTCGCTTGATGTAGAACCCTTCTGTTTTGACGTTGTTGCAATAACATTTTCGATGTTGTAGTGTGGTGTGCTTTCTTGTTTACTTCGTACACTTTAATTTCTATGATTATGAATTATGTTCATTAATGTCAACAACTTCAACTTCAATTATGTTGTCTACATCTGTATTTATAAAAATAGATTATTAATTCTGAGAAGAAGAAGGCAATAAAAGAAAATGATGATAATTAAAAACTTTGAAGGTATGGTATGAATTACTTGAATTTAATTTTCTTTTTTTCCTCGATTCTAACGCTTTTTGAATTTTATGACGTCGTTGTTCTTCCGTCATTTTAGCATATCTTGATTTTGTTTCCTTTTCCGCAATTCCATGAATAAATGAAATTAGGAAGCAAAGTGAATAAAATATACCAATAATAAATGACTTAACCATGATCCCGGCTAGTTTTTTCTTTAATTGTAGAGAGACAAAAATTAATTTCAAAAAAGATCCAAAATATTTGTTACACAGTTATAGTATTGATTTTTGCAAGTTTGGAAAATCAAAATGTGAATGTTAAATTTGCCAATATAATCTTTATTTAATTTATTTTTTGTCAATAATATATCTTCATGAGATGTGGTTTCGATGTGGTTTCATTGGGTATTTTTTTAAGGTGTAACCTTGGTTTGTGTAGTATACATAATATACATACCATGACTGATAGATGCATATTTTTCTTTTGGTTGAGCTTTCCGTTTCTTCCTTGTTGTCACTACGCTTTTTATCTTGTTGGAGCACTCATCCATGGTCAGTTGGGAATATCGTGTTCTTTTAACTTCTAGTCTGTGTGCATCATCTTGGTTACCTTCATAATTGATTACAATATTACACATCTATTGAATTAGGCAATTTCATCATGACATTAACGCTTCCCTATCTGAAAAAAGAAAAAGAAAAAAAACTGAAGGGGAAAAAAGCTTTATTAGTGTAGTGTACTTCCATGTATTGATAATTTCACTTTTCCGTAAATCTCCCTTTGCAGAATTGTCATCAAGCATCTCGACATTTCCGATTTCGTCAAACTCAGCCGTTATATCCTCCTCGACAAACGGAGGATCTGGAAAGTTCTCTTTCTCACTTTCTTCTTCAATTTTGATGGTCTCTTTATGCACCTGCATCTCCTTTGATTTCTCACATTCTCTTTGATTTTTGTGCTAAAAAAATAAAATAAGTTATTAATTTAATACAACTAAATTGACTCCCGCCCCATCCCTAAACTACCACTTTTAACCTTCTTGAGGACCTTGACCCAGTAAGCTATTGAACAGGACCATGGAGCATGTTAAAAAAATATAATCGTATCTATGATTTTTATGTATGATAGTGATTTAATCCATAGCAAAACGAATAGGATCACGGAGCATGTTAAAAATATATAATCGTACACACCTTTGGTATTTCGGAGGTAACCATCTTCTTGTTCATCTTGAAATTTTATTTCGAAAATTCGTTTCGAGTCCGGAGTGTCCTTATCCGATTTGAGTATTTTTGGTGTGTATTAATTTGTTGATGTTATCGGTCTTAAATATCTATGATTTTTATGTATATATGATAGTGATTTAATCCATAACAAAACGAGTAGGATCGATCATGTTCGATCACGGAGCATGTTAAAAATATATAATCGTACACACCTTTGGTATTTCGGAGGTAACCATCTTCTTGTTCATCTTGAAATTTTATTTCGAAAATTCGTTTCGAGTCCGGAGTGTCCTTATCCGATTTGAGTATTTTTGGTGTGTATTAATTTGTTGATGTTATCGGTCTTATATAGATGCTTTAACATACCAGTGCTGTATAGGAGTAGGAGTTTGTTATTTATTTATTTATTTATTTTATTTTATTTGAGATTTGTCGGCTTAACACTCCAAAGAATGTTGATCGGAATAGGATTTGTCGGATAGCCATAAGCAAGATAGGATAATCAGGAGATCCCAAATAAGTCAACGTTATAATTTGGTATGGAAGAATATTTTATTAAATTATTATATAATTTATAAAAATATATTAAATTGTTATAAACACTTTTAGTGAAACACTCAATGGTAACACTCATTTCTTTTAATATAGTTATAGTTATATTATATTATATATATTATATTATATTATATTATATATATGATATATTCTTCTTAGGTCTGGAAACATATAATTAATGCTTTGGGTGATCTTTTGTCTCTTCGTCCCATCATAAAATTTCTATCTTTTAGATTGTGAACCTCTTTGGCATGGGGAAGCTCTCAATCTCTTCCACGAAGGGAGATATGACATTGACCTCCTTTATTTGTCTTCCCAAAAGCCGGTTCATCTTATCCATCTCAGATCCTTGCTTGTGGGCTCACAGGTCGAGTGTAACTTATCTAAGAATTATAACACCTAAATGGGAAAAGTTTGGAAATGTCGAGATCCTACAGGTCAGGAATAACTCACCGATATTTTACGCAAAACCACATGTTAGAGACTAAGCTCTGTACACTTTGAATTTCATAAGAAAGTTCATAAGTATACTCGGGGGCATACATAGTACATTCATGGCATAAAGAAAACATTACAGAAGTAAAGAAGAAGAATTAAAAAGATTGTTTGCATTCAAATTTTTTAATGTCATTTCAATTATTGAAAAGAAAAAATATTATCATCTCCAACCGTAGGCGTAGAAGGCAACAAGACCAGTTTTGTCTGTAGTTCAATATTTGGACACAACATCCACATTAGACTGGAGCTCGGCAAATCGCTCGTCATACGTATTCTCTAACCCCAACTCACATAGGCCAAAAAATACGAGGAGATTGGGATCCACGCCGGGCCATACTTTGTGGGCCTCATCAATGGCCATGGTATAAACGTGCTTCATTGTAGGTGTCAGAAGAACACTTAACTCATTACAAAAGAGCGTGGGGTTCTTATAGTCACAAACAACTCAGATAGCCTCAACTTTGAGCCCTTCCACATGTTTGGCAGATAAGGTTTTCAGCTCTTACACATGCTAAGCCTCTAGCTCGGCAGACTGCCTTTGGGACATGTCCATCTCCCTCTTAAAAACCTATGGGGCATCGGAGAGCTTTTTATTGTTCTCCCCGGACTTCTTTTTTTGCATTCCGAGCTTGCTTAGCTTCTCAGTGCTCTTCTAAACCTACTCGGCTCTATATAGCACCTTATTTCTCTGGGAAAGAAAAGTATTATGATCTTGGAGCTTGATGGCTTGAGTCTGAAATTTATCAGCTCGATTAGGTTGCTCGGTCAGGCGCCAACACATCTCCTTCTGCCACTGAGTACTCTACAAGCAAGGAAGGATATTATAATCACGTCGCTTGTGGAAGATAAGATGGATGGTGAGAGTAATCTCCTCAATTTGAGCCCGCCATCCTCCGATGATTTTAATTTTATTCCAGATGCTCAACTAGCCAACATCAATAGACCGTTTCTGCCACAAACTTTGTCTTTGGAGATAAAATTGTAAAATTACTTTCTTGACTAAGGAAAGAGAAGACAATGACGACGAGGTTAGTGAAGAAGATGGGTTGTTCGCTTATGGGGACTCGGAGCATGTTTTCATGGGTCTTCCTCGAAAAAAACTGAAACCAAGCTTGGAGTGGACATACTCAGATACAAATTCCGTTGTGTCACTCGTTGTGCAGATCACCGTCATTGTCACTCTGTCATGACACAAACGTTCATGTCTCAGATTATTACTCATATAAAATATCGTAGAGTTTTCACACATATTAAGTGATTTTACACAGGTATGGTTCCGTTTTGGTTTATGAATTTTAAAAAATAAAAAATAATTTGGTTTAAATAAGTGTGATAAAAAACCGGAAAATTGGACCTAGTAGACCCTAGGTGGTTGCAAAGATGAATCACTTGTTGGGGACATCAGTTGTGGGGCGTGTAGCTGGAATCAGATGCAGACCTTCTCCCCTGGATTCTCCGTTGGCGCGGATGGTAAAATTGGTGAAGGTGAGGTCGTTGGATGACTGCAAGATTTGTGGAGTTTCGGTTGGTAATGCGAAGATGGACAAAGATATAGATTTTGCCTCAATCTTCACCAAGGAAGAGAAGGCACAAAAGGAGGCCGGTCATCCGAAGGAGTTGCATTTTGGCTCAGTTTTCACTGGGGAATTAGAAAAGAGATATCTCGACTATTTGGCAAAACTTGACTGGCCCTCCTTGAGGGTAAGTTGATTAAAAAAATTGCTACTTTCTCTCGCATATGCTATATCTAAATATATACACTTGCGTATGAATCCCTGATTTTCATTGGAATATTGCAGTTTTCAGTTTTGAACCATACTATGATAAACAGAAAGTGGTTTTCTTCTTCCTAGTTGAATTGAACACAGTTGTTTTGGTTGTTGATTCTTGATTTCTTTGTTGTTTTATCATCCTTTGCTGATCTCATAATTAGAATCATGTGGTCTCTCTTGCCTCTTAAAAGCACATTTGGAATTCATTTTATACAGGAAATATATCCTTCTGGAACTTATCTCACCTTACCTCTTGTTATATATAGGAATGCCATGTCGATGATTTCAGTAACATATAATTCAATCTTGTTCTGTCCTTTTTTTTTTTTTTTTTTTTTTTTTTTTTTTTTTTTTTTGGTTTTAGAATCACATTTCAGGTTTTCCGAGAGGGAGATCTAGAAGCGAGGATGAAAAGAAGGTCATATTTGAGAAGTGGGCAGCACGTTTTGGCCGAGTGTTTTATGATGATAAAAGGAGGGAGGAGGTATTTCGTCGTATCAAGAAGAAGTTGGCCTCCAGTGATGCACACAACTCAGCAAACAGCCATTGTTGTAGATTTGGATTGCATGAGAGATCTGCTTAACATAAACTCGAGCATGTCGTCCGCCTGCGTTTGCAACAAATTAGATGGCTGTAACAAAGGTGGTTGTATTCGTTTCGCAACTTTGCTCTTTCAGACTTGTTGTAATCTATGCTCTGTTCCCCTTTGGATGGCTTGAATAAATGCATGTACTTGTTATTAGCATTATTTTCATCGAAAGTGTCATTTAGTAAATATCCAGTAATTATATCATCAATAATTTCATCTCAGCTGATCAAAATGCTTTGTTTAACGGCTCGTTTGTTTACCGACAATGCTTTTGTTGCATTTGAGGTTTTCCAATTTTTTTTTCCAACGGAAACGAAATACACACGCACCTTTTTTGCCCCAGCGGGACTCGAACCCCTGGTCTATGTCGGGTTCGAACCATTATGTTGATACTTGTAGGTTTTCACACTTTTTAGTTTTTTTGGCTCTAACGGGTTCAACAATCGTCTCCAGTGAGACATTATAGTCTAATTAGATCGATGCGCAGCTTGTGCGGTTTTCACTCTTTAAATACAGTTAAGCTGCACATAGCTAATGCCTTTGATAGGGTTGAAGGAATGGAACTATCTAGAGGAAGCAAAGCTTTCCACTTTCTTAAATGTAGGTTTGGCAGACTGCGATCACTCTGCAGCGTTTAATTGACGGGAAACTTGAAGAAATATGCCCGAAAAGAAAAACCTTGGAAAAATATGCCTGAAAATTAATAAACATTTGAAAAATATGCTTGCTTCCGACGCACGAGGGCCGCATGTGCGCGGCATGAGGCACGCATGACCAATTCGCGGCGCATGCGTCATGCGTGACGTACGCGCGCCGCATGCGTCGAGGCATATTTTTTCCTAACATTTACTTTTCAGGCATAGTTTTTCAAGTTTCCCTAATTGACACTATTATGACGGCAATCTCTTCTACTTCAACTACGCTTTAGGTTTTCCTGCATTGATTATCTAGAGACTGCACTGGAAATAATGATACGAGTCATTTTTTTTAGGGGCGAATCATTTTGGAACTTGCCTAGTAAGAGTATGCACTTTGTCATTGTATTGTAAATCGAAGCTGGAATTACCGGCATAAATAATTTTACACCCGGGTTCTAGCCCAAGACTAGGGCTTGATGTCGGGGATTTCGAGAACCTCGATGCATTGTAACTTGACGATACGAGATTTCACTCCTCCACGTGGAATTATGTGATTGGTCCAGCTGACGCTTTGGGGAGTCCAAACCTCTAGTATTCACCTCGGGTCGAATAAGAGAAGTGTCAATGAAGACCACCGCAGCCAGCAGATTATACTAGTGTCCCGTCTCGAACACCCATATCGGTATTATACGAGTCGAGACCGTAAGTCCGGGCCTAGCTTCACAAGCCCAATATCCATAGGTTACTTGGGCAAGGCCCAATAAGGGTTACTAATGTCAATAGACACCACCGCCTTATGATTTAGGGCTGAACATGGACTTATGCCTATAAATACACAACCCCAGGAACTACGTAAGGCTTGATTCCTGGACAATACACAGGATACGTAGGCAATCCAAGATACATTCTTGGGCTCAGCCAAAAAACCCCAAAAAACACCATCTTTACCACCATTCGAGCCGTGCTTATTCTTCTTAACTCACCCTTAGATTACATTTGGACCTGTTAACTAGGAGGTGCGTTATTTAGCATCATCATTGGCGCTAGAAGGAGGGCCTTCTACCGGTGAGTTATTGAGGATATTGCGATGGGACCGCCGCCCAGGAGACAGAAGCCTACGGGCAGCAAGAATCTACCGACCGAAGAGCACACGGATTTAGATCCCGCAGGGGTTCAAACTCAGGTACCGAAATCCCCACTGGATCTAGACCGCACTTGCACAACCGCCAAAGCCTCAACTTCCCCACAGCTTGCAAGACATGGTGATCACCTGGCGTCTTTGGATGAAGACGCCCTGAAACGAGTGGTGGCATCGGCATTCATAGATAAAGGGATCTATAACACATATAATTCAATCTTGTTCTGTCCCTTTTTTTTTTGGTTTTAGAATCACATTTCAGGTTTTCCGAGAGGGAGATCTAGAAGCGAGGATGAAAAGATGGTCATATTTGAGAAGTGGGCAGCACGTTTTGGCCGAGTGTTTTATGATGATAAAAGGAGGGAGGAGGTATTTCGTCGTATCAAGAAGAAGTTAGCCTCCAGTGATGCACACAACTCAGCAAACAGCCATTGTTGTAGATTTGGATTGCATGAGAGATCTGCTTAACATAAACTCGGAGCATGTCGTCCGCCTGCGTTTTGCAACAAATTAGATGGCTGTAACAAAGGTGGTTGTATTTGTGTTCCTATTAGTGTGTTTTAAACTTTGCTCTTTCAGACTTGTTGTAATCTATGCTCTGTTCCCCTTTGGATGGCTTGAATAAATGCATGTACTTGTTATTAGCATTATTTTCATCGAAAGTGTCATTTAGTAAAAATCCAGTAATTATATCATCAATAATTTCATCTCAGCTGATCAAAATGCTTTGTTTAACGGCTCGTTTGTCTGTTTTCCCTCTTAAAGCACATTTGGTTTGGGATGAGGGACTGAAATGATGAAGTTGAAAAAAAGGTCATTCAATTCCTTGATTTTGTTATGCTTGTACACGCGCTTAACAAATTGAACGGTTTTTCATTCACAAGGAATGATATTCCCATTATCATTCTGCTCAAAAGATGGAAGAAAGTGAAACATAATACCAATTATCTCAATAGAAACTTGCAATGGATTCATATAGCCCAGTGTTTAAACTAACCGTAAAATAAAATATTAAATGTTCTTAAGCAAAGATGTATCTGGCCACAAATAGGATAAAGGCTTAGAACTTTGACTCAATTATGAAGGATTTTATTCGGTGATGGTGGTGGCTATGGGGTGAAAAGGAGCTATCTATTCCATAATAATTTTTTCATTCCATATGCATTCCGATAATCCATGCTAAGTCCTTGATGTTCATGCCTTTTGTTGCATATACAACATTGTCGTGATTTCCTTTTTGTGCTCAGGTTTTTTTTTCCGGCGTCTATCTTTTGATTTTGCATTGTCTAGGTTATGAGCTAATTTGGGGTGATATTGTTTCTCCTGAAATTGTGCCTGTGTTTACCCTATTCTGTTCCGTGTCTAATGTATTAATAGAAAGGGTATATTCCATACGCATTCTGATGATAATGCTTAATGCTTTTTTTTCCCGCCTATGCCTCTATAATCCCAATTTCGATTTGGCGCTCAATCTCTTTTTCCCTTTGTAAACTTTGGGTTTTGCTTTGCCCGGGTTACAGCCTTACGGGCTTTAGGAGCACTATTGTTTCTCGTATGCTTGTGTTTCTTGTATGCTCGTGTTTCACATGGAAGGTTTATGGATTATTTTGAAGTGAATTCTTTTGGTGTCAACCACCAGCTCCTGAAACATAGACTTTTGAGGACAATGCGATATACACTTAAAAATATGGCATTGCCCTCTTTTGGGGGGAGAGAGGGGTGGGGGGCCTTTAGGAGCACTATTGTTTCTCGTATGCTCGTGTTTCACATGGAAGGTTTATGGAATATTTTGAAGTGAATTCTTTTGGTGTCAACCACCAGCTCATGAAACATAGACTTTTGAGGACAATGCGATATACACTTAAAAATATGGCATTGTCCTCTTTTGGGGGGAGAAGGGGGCAGGGTCAGTGATTTTCCATATCTGAACTGAACCGTGTTGGAATTCGTCGTTTAAACAGTAAATATATCCTCCAAGTCCTAAGAGCAATTGGAACTATTGTCACCTTACCCTCTTGTTATGTATAGGAATGCCATGTCAATTTCAGTAACATAATTCAATCTTGTTCGTCCCTTTTTTTTGGTTTTAGAAGCACATTTCAGGTTTTCCGAGAGGGAGATCTAGAAGCGAGGATGAAATGAAGGTCATATTTGAGAAGTGGGCAGCACGTTTTGGCCGAGTGTTTTATGATGATAGAAGCAGGGAGGACATATTTGTTGGTATCAAGAAGAAGTTGGCCATCATTGATGAACACAACTCAGCAAACAGCCATTGTTGTAGATTTGGATTGAATGCGCGATCTGCTTAACATAAACTGGGAGCATGTCGTCGGCCTGCGTTTTGCAATAAGTTATTTGGGGGGTGGGCGTTGTAATTTATTTACCCCACCAGTTCCGCGAATAAGCACTGTTAGTCCTGCTCTGCTTCTTTGAGACTTGTAGTAAGATAGCTTCTTCCCCCCCCAACCCACCCCGCTTAATTAGGTGGCTAACTATTAGTGTGTTTTAAACTTTGCTCTTTCAGACTTGTAACCTATGCTCTGTTCCCCTTGGATGGCTTGTTATTTACTTTTAACTATTGGCTTGTAACCTATGCGCTCGCCAGAAAATTTCTGTGGGTCCCGATAACGTACAACTGTAGCATTAATGTGCTGGGAAAGCGTTGTAGTGGGGGGAGTCTTTGATTATTGTGTGACCAACCAAAATATTGCTGATCTATGGACTGTGGTCTATAAATGGAGTGACACTGATCAAAATGCTTTCTTTAACTCCTGGTCGTTTGTTTACCGACATTGCTTTTGTTGCACTTGAGGTTTTCCACAAATGTTTTTCTTTCAACAGAGTTTTGCTTCAAGCGATGACTCGAACCTCGTCTCTGCCGGGTAATGACTTAGTGTTAACCACTATGTCGATACATTGTTGGTTTTTCCACTCTTTAAATGCAGGTAAGTTGCACATATCCAATGCCTTTGATCGGGTTGAAGGAAAGGAACTATTTGGAGGATGTAAAGCTTCCCACTTTATTATTATTATTATTATTTTTTGATGGATACGGACGATACACACGCATGCTCTTTGTTCTCAATGAGACCTGAATCCGAACTTCAGGGTTAATAACTACAACACTTACCATTAGGCCGATGTTATGTTTGCAAAGCTTTCCACTTTTTATATTTAGGTTTGGCAGGCTGCAATCAGTATGCAGCTTTTAATTAAGTTGGACATGACCAAGACATTTTATAGGTTTGAATGGAAATATGTATGTGAAGTCATGCCCGATAATGCGTTTTCCGGTTAAATTAATTGACACTATTATGACGGCAATCTCCTCTACTTCAACTTCGCTTAGGTTATCCTACATTGATTATCAAGCGACCGCACTGGAAATAATGATACGAATCATTTTTGAACTTTGCCTACCTCCCTGTTTGAACCATAACTATTAAAAGATAAATTATAAAAGATAAGATTGGAGTTGAAAGGAGAGATGATTTATTGTCAAGATAAAGTATTTCTTTAAATAAAAATATTGATTCTTGTTTTAAGATAATAATCTATCTTAAACGGTATATTTATCTAATTTTTATTTATTTATCTCCTTTATTTATTTATCTTCTATATAAATGAGAATGCATTGTATTGTTACAATGATTCAATAAGAAAACCAATTCAGTGTTCTTTATATTTTCAGTGTGTTGTGATTTTCTTTAATAACAATATATTCTCTTAGGTCTGGAAACATATAATTAATGTTTTAGGGTGATCTTTTGGTCCTCATTCCATCATAGCGCCTATCTTTGGTATTTTGAACCTCTTTGGCATGAGGAAGCTCTCAATCTCTTCCACGAATGGAGATATGACATTGACCTCCTGTATTTGTCTTCCCCAAAGTCGGTTCATCTTATCCATCTCCGATCCTTGCTTGTGGGCTCACAGGTCGAGTATAACTTATCTAAGAATTATAACACCTAAATGGGAAAAGTTTGGAAATGTCGAGATCCTACAGGTCAGGAATAACTCACCGATATTTTACTCAAAACCACATGTTAGAGACTAAGCTCAGTACACTTTGAATTTCATAAGAAAGTTCATAAGTATACTCGGGGGCATACATAGTACATTCATGGCATAAAGAAAACATTACAGAAGTAAAGAAGAAGAATTAAAAGATTGTTTGCATTCAAATTTTTAATGTCATTTCAATTATTGAAAAGAAAAATATTATCATCTCCAACCGTAGGCGTAGAAGGCAACAAGACCAGTTTTGTCTGTAGTTCAATATTTGGACACAACATCCACATTAGACTGGAGCTCGGCAAAGCGCCGTCATACGTATTCTCTAACCCCAACTCACATAGGCCAAAAAATACGAGGAGATTGGGATCCACGCCTGGCCATACTTTGTGGGCCTCATCAATGGCCATGGTATAAACGTGCTTCATTGTAGGTGTCAGAAGAACACTTAACTCATTACAAAAGAGCGTGGGGTTCTTATAGTCACAAACAACTCAGATAGCCTCAACTTTGAGCCCTTCCACATGTTTGGCAGATAAGGTTTTCAGCTCTTACACATGCTAAGCCTCTAGCTCGGCAGACTGCCTTTGGGACATGTCCATCTCCTCTTAAAAACCTATGGGGCATCGGAGAGCTTTTTATTGTTCTCCCGGACTTCTTTTTTGCATTCCGAGCTTGCTTAGCTTCTCAGTGCTCTTCTAAACCTACTCGGCTCTATATAGCACCTTATTTCTCTGGGAAAGAAAAGTATTATGATCTTGGAGCTTGATGGCTTGAGTCTCAAATTTATCACTCGATTAGGTTGCTCGGTCAGCGCCAACACATCTCCTTACGCCCATGAGTACTCTACAAGCAAGGAAGGATATTATAATCACGTCGCTTGTGGAAGATAAGATGGATGGTGAGAGTAATCTCCTCAATTTGAGCCCGCCATCCTCCGATGATTTTAATTTTATTCCGGATGCTCAACTAGCCAACATCAATAGACCGTTTACGCCACAAACTTTGTCTTTTGGAGATAAAATTGTAAAATTACTTTCTTGACTAAGGAAAGAGAAGACAATGACGACGAGAGTTAGTGAAGAAGATGGGTTGTTCGCTTATGGGGACTCGGAGCATGTTTTCATGGGTCTTCCTCAAAACAAAAGCGAAACCAAGCTTGGAGTGGACATACTCAGATACAAATTCCGTTGTGTCACTCGTTGTGCGAGATCACCGTTGTGTCACTCGTTGTGACACAAACGTTGTGTCCGTATCATTACTCATATAAAATATCGTAGAGTTTTCACACATTGTTGAAGATAAAATGGAATGAAGATGTTAGACTGATGTTAGTTCTCTCTCGGACATTTCATCGAACACATGTGGTGAAAAGCGGTTAAGTTTGTTAGGAATTAGTTGGGCATTTGTAACTAACTTGTATGTTAATTAGATACTTAGGAGTCTATATAAAGGCTCAATTGCATTCTGGATACTTTACTTCTTGTAATCATCATCAATTCAATGGAAGAGAATTTTCCTACTGTTTCATTTTTTTGAATTTGTTCATCTTCTTCATGTTTAATTTTTCCGCTTTTAGTTTCATTTTCAACATGGTATCAGAGATGAGCTTTCACCAGATACTCTTCTTGATCGATTACGGTGTGGAATCGTGATCTTGATTTGTAGTGTGGAACTACATTTTCTTTTCCGTCGTTTTTTCTTTTCTTGGTCGTTTTCTTCATTTCTTGGCAATGGTGAAGAAGGAGATATTGCGTGATCAATCCTTATCATATTCATCCTGGTGAGAATCCATCACCGTGATTGTTCAACTTTGTATTGAAAGGAGCCGAGAATTATCATTGTTGGAAAAGAGCTATATCCATGGTGCTCTCAATGAAAGGCAAGTCAAATTCATTGATGGTTCCTTGCCCAAGCCGCCAAACACACATAGGCATTATGAAATCGGTGTCAATGCAACGATATGGTTTCGAATTGGCTTGTCAATTTCGTAGATGTTTCGATTCAAAGAGAGCATTTTTCGGTTAGAAACAAAGAAGAGAGATTTGGGTTGATCTTGATCATGATTTGGGGTTGGTAATGCCTATCGCCCGTCAAACCTTCAAGAAGAAATATATGCAACAAAACAAGGGCATTATCAGAGTACAATACTTCACAAGATTAAAGAGTTTGTGGGATCAATTGGTAGTCTTGAGACTCGCTGCTCCACCTCGCACTTGTACGGCCAAACCAATTTACAAGGAACAAGATGGCGACAAGATCATTAGGTTCTTGAAGTGGCTAAATGATTCATACAAAGAATGTGAAATCACAAGTTTTAATGGCTAAACCTATTCCGCACCTCTCCACAAGTTGTTCAATATGGCCTTGCAACATGAAAGCCAAATCAGTTATGCAGATCTAGGAACAGATAAGACGGTTTTAACTGCACAAACAGTTGGTTTCAAGCAAGATGGTCAAATTTCTCAGACTGGTGTTTCACATGGAAGAGGTGGAGGAAGAGGTAGTAGGAAGAGGTTACATTGCACATAGCAAAAGGCCACAATGCACATATTGTGGAAAAAGAAGGCCATACTATTGACAAGTGTTACAAGAAGTATGGTTATCCTATTGGTTCAAAAGGCAGGGGAAGAGGTCAGATACAAGCTAATCATATTAGTATGGATCAAGGTTTCTTACCTAATATGGAAGATACAAGTGTAGATACTTATCAGGATGCAATCTCACATAACTCAGAAACAGGAGTTTCTGCTTCCAGTTCAAACACAATGTCTAGGTCTCAATATGATACAATCATGAATATGCTAAAAGGTGTAAAGTTGACTGATAACCCTGGACAAGTTGTGGCTCTTACTGCTAGTACACAGGCTGTGGCAGATCCATCAGGTACTATCTATGAATGGATAGTAGATTCAGGTGCCACTGATCATGTTATATATTCATTCTCATTATTGTTATCTCCTAAACCTGTTTTTGGAGTCAGTGTCACATTACCAAATGGATCATGTGCACCAGTAACACACATAGGACAAGTTAGAATTAATAAAAGTCTGATATTAGATAATGTCCTTTGTGTACCACAGTTCACATATAATCTGATGTCTGTTGGTAAACTAACCAGTAATAAGAGGTATTCTCTGTGTTTTGGAGCTAATGGTTGTACCTTGCAGGACAATATATTGAAGAGAATGATTGGTTCAAATTGATTTGGTCAAGGGCTTATACATATTGAAGGTGATCCTAATGATATGTTTTTGGATCATCAAGTTTCTTGTCAATCATCATGTTACCAAAGATCCTTGTTATGGCACTATAGGCTTGGACATCCTTCTAAACAAAGAATGAGTATTATACACAAGTCTAATAGTGATATTAAAGCATGTATAGATACTGATTGTCCTGTATGTCCCTTAGCAAAGCAAAAGAAACTTAGTTTTTCATCCAGTGAATCTGTTACTGAACATGTTTTTGATCTTTTACATGTAGATATATGGGGTCCAAACAGATTTTGTACTTTTAATGGAGAATATTATCTTTTAACTGTTGTTGATGATCATTCCAGATTCCTTTGGGTACATTTGATGAAAAACAAGTCTGAAACTAGAGCTTTATTGCAAAAATTTCAGTAATGTTGTTTCTACACGTTTAGTAAACAGTAAAGAAAATCGGATCGATAATGGTCAAGAGTTCAAGATGGACACCTATTATGCACAAAAGGCATAATACATGAAACATCTTGCACTCATACACCACAACAAAATGGTGTGGTAGAAAGAAAGCATCAACATTTGTTAAATGTGGCCAGGGCACTTAGGTTTCAGGCTGGTTTTCCTATGTCATATTGGGGACTATGTATTAAACATGCTACAATGCTTATTAATGTCACCCTACTCCATTATTAAAAATCAAACACCTTATTTCTGCTTTTGTATGGTAAACAACCTGTTTATAATGATTTGAAGGTATTTGGTTGTTTGGCATATGCGAGTACAATTGCTCAAGGAAGAAGCAAGTTTGATAGTAGAACCGTAAAGTGTGTCTATATAGGGAACCCTCCACACACAAAGGGTTTCAACTTACTAGATCTTCAAACCAGGGAGTTTCTTATTTCAAGAGATGTAGTTTTTCATGAGAATTCTTTTTCCTTCTTATCTAATGCCTTTCGCCAAGTAATACCGAGTCTGTAGACACTGTGCCAAATCTTCAAAATATTGATTCGATGTTTTTAATCATAATGATGTGCAAGCAGGCATAGAATTTAATGATCAGAATGGTGAGGATCTAGATAGTGAAAGCTCACTACAAACAGGAGATGCAGGGGATGTTGATTATGATGCTTCACAGATCATACAACCAAATTTAAGGAGGTCTATAAGAGAAAGAAAGCACCTGCACATTTGAAGGACTATCATAATGTGATAGGGACAACTACTAAAACTCCTCATACACTTGACAAAGTATTAACCTTTGATAACTTGTCAAAACCCTATAGGTTTTTTCCCCGCAACCTGGATGTTGAACAAGAGCCTACAAGTTATATAGAAGTCGCCAAGGATGAAAATCTGCGCGAAGGCTATGCAAGAGGAGTTATTGGCATTACATAAGACAAAAACTTGAAGCTAGTTGATTTACCCCAGTGCAAGAAGCCAATAGGCTGCAAATGGGTATATAAGATAAAGAGAAAAGAGATGGAAGCATTGATAGATACAAAGCCGATTAGTGGCAAAAGGATATACACAGATCAAGGCATAGGTTTTTAGACACTTTTTCTCTGTTGCAAAGTCGTCTACTATCAGACTTTTCCTCAGTTTAGCATCTTTGAATAAATGGCATTTACATCAGTTAGATGTAAACACAGCCTTCTTACATGGAGACTTAGATGAAGAGGTCTATATGAGGCCACCCTCAGGTCTTCAACTCACAAATAAAGGTCAAGTATGCAGACTAATTAAATCCTTATATGGATTGAGGCAAGCAAGTAGGCAATGGAATGCTAAGTTGACTGATGCCCTACTCACAGCAGGATATATTCAATCCAAGCATGACACTTGTCTTTTCACAAAAGGCCAAGGATGTAACTTTATAGCTTTCCTAGTATATGTGGATGATATAGTAGTGGCTAGTCCTGATTTACAGCAAATTCAGAGGCTTAAAGACTTATTACATGAGGCATTCACCATCAAGGATTTGGGACAGCTAAGGTATTTTCTAGGTTATGAGATTGCCAGATCAGAGTCTGGAATATTAATGAATCAGAGGAAGTATTGTCTTGATTTACTCAAGGAATTTGGATACCCAGAGCCAAACCTTCCAAAGACACCTATGGATTC
Organism: Gentiana macrophylla; assembly: GCA_026214975.1. Taxonomy (NCBI): domain Eukaryota; kingdom Viridiplantae; phylum Streptophyta; class Magnoliopsida; order Gentianales; family Gentianaceae; genus Gentiana; species Gentiana macrophylla. The sequence goes on along the minus strand of CM047816.1, from coordinate 20,567,488 downwards.
CAAGATCAAACTAGAGGCAGCAGATTCACCACAACTTAAAGATAATACTCACTACAGAAGTCTAGTTGGTAAACTCCTTTATCTTAGCAACACTAGACCGACATTGCCTTTTCAAGTACAGCAATTGAGTCAATTCTTGGATAAACCTACAGAGAATCATCTAGCTGCTGCTCATAGATTGTTAAGATATCTTAAAAGCGACACTGGACAAGGTCTTTTCTTTCCCTCCAGTGGTGATCTTATATTAAGAGCTTATAGTGACTCTGACTGGGCTGGCTGTACTCAAACCAGAAGATCCATCAGTGGTTACACTGTTTTTCTTGGTGAATCTTTGATATCATGGAAAAGCAAGAAACAAACAACAGTCAGTAGGAGTAGTTCAGAAGCTGAATATAGATCAATGGCCCTAACAGCATGTGAAATACAGTGGTTACTATACTTGCTGTCTGATTTCAACATACAGCATTCTCAACCAGTACCTTTGTTTTGTGACAATCAAAGTGCAACATATATTGTAGAGAACCCTGTTTTTCATGAAAGAACTAAGCACATTGAGATTGATTGTCACTATGTGAGAGAAAAGTATCAACAGAAAAATTCGATTCCTATGCCCCGTCGAATCAAGACAACTGGCCGACATTCTAACTAAACCAGCTTGAAAAGGCGGTTCTTACAAGATCGATGCCTAAATTTCCAACTAAAGACATCTACAATCCATCTTCAGGTTGATAAACTAACTACACAAATGGAATGAAGATGTTAGACTGATGTCAAGCTGAAATTATCCTAATTACAGCTTGAGGGGGGATGTTGAAGATAAAATGGAATGAAGATGTTAGGATCGATGTTAGTTCTCTCTCGGACATTTCATCGAACACATGTGGTGAAAAGCGGTTAAGTTTGTTAGGAATTAGTTGGGCATTTGTAACTAACTTGTATGTTAATTAGATACTTAGGAGTCTATATAAAGGCTCAATTGCATTCGGATACTTTACTTCTTGTAATCATCATCAATTCAATGGAAGAGAATTTTCCCGCCTGTTTCATTTTTTGAATTTGTTCATCTTCTTCATGTTTAATTTTTCCAGTTTTAGTTTCATTTTCAACAATATTAAGTGATTTTACACAGGTATGGTTCCGTTTTGGTTTATGAATTTTAAAAATAAAAAATAATTTGGTTTAAATAAGTGTGATAAAAACCGGAAAATTGGACCTAGTAGACCCTAGGTGGTTGCAAAGATGAATCACTTGTTGGGGACATCAGTTGTGGGGCGTGTCGCTGGAATCGGATGCAGACCTTCTCCCCTGGATTCTCCGTTGGCGCGGATGGTAAAATTGGTGAAGGTGAGGTCGTTGGATGACTGCAAGATTTGTGGAGTTTCGGTTGGTAATGCGAAGATGGACAAAGATATAGATTTTGCCTCAATCTTCACCAAGGAAGAGAAGGCACAAAAGGAGGCCGGTCATCCGAAGGAGTTGCATTTTGGCTCAGTTTTCACTGGGGAATTAGAAAAGAGATATCTTGACTATTTGGCAAAACTTGACTGGCCCTCCTTGAGGGTAAGTTGATTAAAAAAAAATTGCTACTTTCTCTCGCATATGCCATATCTAAATATATACACTTGCGTATGAATCCCTGATTTTCATTGGAATATTGCAGTTTTCAGTTTTCAGTTTTGAACCATACTATGATAAACAGAAAGTGGTTTTCTTCTTCCTAGTTGAATTGAACACAGTTGTTTTGGTTGTTGATTCTTGATTTCTTTGTTGATTTATCATCCTTTGCTGATCTCATAATCAGAATCATGTGGTCTCTCTTGCCTCTTAAAAGCACATTTGGAATTCATTTTATACAGGAAATATATCCTCCTGGAACTTATCTCACCTTACCCTCTTGTTATATATAGGAATGCCATGTCGATGATTTCAGTAACATATAATTCAATCTTGTTCTGTCCCTTTTTTTTTTTTTTTTTTTTTTTTTTTTTTTTTTTTGGTTTTAGAATCACATTTCAGGTTTTCCGAGAGGGAGATCTAGAAGCGAGGATGAAAAGAAGGTCATATTTGAGAAGTGGGCAGCACGTTTTGGCCGAGTGTTTTATGATGATAAAAGGAGGGAGGAGGTATTTCGTCGTATCAAGAAGAAGTTGGCCTCCAGTGATGCACACAACTCAGCAAACAGCCATTGTTGTAGATTTGGATTGCATGAGAGATCTGCTTAACATAAACTCGGAGCATGTCGTCCGCCTGCGTTTGCAACAAATTAGATGGCTGTAACAAAGGTGGTTGTATTCGTTTCGCAACTTTGCTCTTTCAGACTTGTTGTAATCTATGCTCTGTTCCCCTTTGGATGGCTTGAATAAATGCATGTACTTGTTATTAGCATTATTTTCATCGAAAGTGTCATTTAGTAAAAATCCAGTAATTATATCATCAATAATTTCATCTCAGCTGATCAAAATGCTTTGTTTAACGGCTCGTTTGTTTACCGACAATGCTTTTGTTGCATTTGAGGTTTTCCAATTTTTTTTTTCCAACGGAAACGAAATACACACACGCACCTTTTTTTGCCCCAAGCGGGACTCGAACCCTGGTCTATGTCGGGTTCGAACCATTATGTTGATACTTGTAGGTTTTCACACTTTTTTAGTTTTTTTTTTTGGCCCCTAACGGGGTTCGAACACTGTCTCCATGAGACATTATAGTCTAGCTAGACTGATGCAGCTTGTGCGGTTTTCACTCTTTAAATACAGTTAAGCTGCACATAGCTAATGCCTTTGATAGGGTTGAAGGAATGGAACTATCTAGAGGAAGCAAAGCTTTCCACTTTCTTAAATGTAGGTTTGGCAGACTGCGATCACTCTGCAGCGTTTAATTGACGGGAAACTTGAAGAAATATGCCCGAAAAGAAAAACCTTGGAAAAATATGCCTGAAAATTAATAAAATTTGAAAAATAATATGCTTCTTCGACGCGACGACGAGGGCCGTATATGCGCGTGCATGAGGCACGCGATGACCAATTCGCTGGCGCATGACGCGTCATCATGCGTGACGTCTGTGCGCGCGCATGAGTCGAGGCATATTTTTTCCTAACATTTACTTTTCAAGCATAGTTTTTCAAGTCTCCCTAATTGACACTATTATGACGGCAATCTCTTCTACTTCAACTTCGCTTTAGACTATCCTGCATTGATTATCTAGAGACTGCACTGGAAATAATGATACGAGTCATTTTTTTTAGGGGCGAATCATTTTGGAACTTGCCTAGTAAGAGTATGCACTGTCATTGTATTGTAAATCGAAACTGGAATTACCGGCATAAATAATTTTACACCCAATTCTAGCCCAAGACTAGGGCTTGATGTCGGGGGATTTCGAGAACCTGATGCATTGTAACTGTAATATGTACTTTTTATATTGTAGCCTAAGAGTATGTCGGATTCCATATTATATACGCGTATAGACCCGGCCAAATGGTGGAACCGGAACCGCCGGTTTGCAACAGTGCTGGTTTCTGTCGGTTTGTCGAACCGGCGGTTTGACGAACCGCCGGTTGGACGAACCGCCGGTTTACTATTCAAAACCGCCGGTTTGCCGGTTTGGGCCGGTTCCGGTTTAACCCGGTTTGCTCCCGGTTCAGATCATGGTTCCGGCCACGGTTTTAAAATTTCATAAAATTTTTTCTTTTCATTTTCACATAATACTTATTATTTTCACTATAATAAAAAATTATTATTCTTTTCACTATAATTACTAAAGCGAGAGTAATATATATATATTTTTAATAGTTTTATATTCGGTTTTAAAAATAATATTAATATTGTGTTATTTTATTTATATGTAAATAATGTTATTTTAAAAAATTGTGTTATTTTTTCAACGCTTGTAATTGTAATTCGGTTGTCTACGTATTTTTATATCTGATAATCGTGTCGGGCTTGATGACAACACATATAAAATCAAAAGCTAACGTAGTTCTTATTGTTTATTTTTAGTCTTTTATAGTTTGTTGTAAAAGTTTTTATAGTAATTTTTATTATTGTTTTCATTAAAGTCTTTTATAGTTTTTTTTTATAAATTTTTGAGTCGGTTTTAGATATCGTTGATTATAAATGTTGTTTTATTAAACATTAGGTGAGAAATAATGTGTTGTTTTTTTATATGTAAATTGTGTTATTTTTTCAACGCTTCAGAATGTAATTCGGTTATTTACGTATTTTTAGGGTTAATTCCTTAAAAGTATAGTTTTTATACTTATTAAATTTATAAAGACATAAAGGAATCTGTTTGACTTATAATGATACATTTTATTCGGGAAATTTTTAGGTAGTGTGTACCACGTGAAGTACATACCACGCGCAGCACAATCATAGCCACGGGATCGTAACACACACCACACAAACAATTCTGCAATCTGATCTTGTGGCTCTGATTGTGCCACGTAGTATGTACCTACGTAGATACACACTACCTAAAAATTTCCCATTTTATTCAGCTTACCTAATTTACCTTCCCTTTTTGGTGGACTTATTGGACTCATGAAGTTTCTGTTTCAATTTCCCGTGGGTCTTCTTCTTTTTTCTTGTATTTCATAGTTTTAGTGTTTGTATGGTATTCATTCATGCATTGATTGTCATTCAATTTTTCTTTCAAAAGTAAAGAAAATTTGTTCTCTGACTTCAAGATTAATTGTTTTCTTGCTTGTCAATTACAGTTGAAGTTTCTGAAAGCGATTATCAGCAGATTGGGTGCTATAAAATTATCTCTTTACCTTTGACGACATTCACGTACGGCTTGGTACCTTGTTTTTCTTTTTAGTTATTTCATATCGTATTTCTTTACGACATTGATCCTCAAATTACTATTACTGCATTGGGTTTTTAAATTTAATATATGGTTTTCTAGCTCCCTCGCTTCAAGATTTTGGCATTTTGGCTAGCCGGCCGGTCAACTGAAGTTGCTGTTTCAATTTCCCGGGGATCGTGAGCCTTCTTTTCTCTTGTATTCGGTAGTTTTAGTGTTTTCATCATGCATTACCATCTGTAGTAATTAATTTCTGCCAGTATATTATATACAACACAACAAGAAACTGATATATATCATCCCTTTCTAATTCTTTTCTAAAGTGATCGAGTCAGGAAAATTTATTTTCTGACTTCAAGATTAACTGTTTTCTTACACTTTTGGGTCTTTGGCCCTAAGATACTAATATTGCTGTTATTTGAATCCTTTTTAGTGTCCTTGGTTTCTATTATTGTATGGAACATAGACTTGTTTAAATGTGGATGCCTATAGTGTTGCAACAAGTAACCTCCTTTTGTGCATTAGATTTCCAGCCAGTTTGGTAAAGATGTTCCCATTGATGATGAAATGGCAGAATTTCGTAATCTATCTAGATTACTTAAAACTCATATGGATGTTCTTACATACATGAAAAAAGAGAGACAAGAAAGAATTTCGCCGGAGACTATGTTATACACAGGTAAAAGATAGCTTACACAAACCATATTTAAGTTTATCTAATATGAAGTGACATTGATGTCACTGCAGATGTCACTGCATACAGTAGACAACTAATGAAGTGACATTGATGTCACTGTAGATGTCACTACATACATTAGACAATTAATGAAGTGACATTGATGTCATTACATAAATCGATACAATAAGACGTCACTCAATAAATCGATACAATAAGACGTCAATGCATACACCGATACAATAAGGTGTCTCTGCATCGCGTTGTCATTTTATCGCGGTGTCTTTGCAATGCGGTGTCACTTCATCACGGTGTCTCTGCATCGGGGTGGTCACTGCATCGCGGTGTCACTTCATCGCGGTGTCTCTGCATCGTGGTGTCTCTGCATTACGGTCTCTTATCGCGGTGTCACTTCATCGCGGTGTCTCTGCAATGCGGTGTCACTTCATCACGGTGTCTTTGCATCGCGTTGTCAATTCATCGCGGTGTCTCTGCATTGTGGTGTCATTTCATCGTGGTGTATACAGAATGCGTGTCTCTGCGATCGTCAAATGTTATAACATCGCGATGTCTTTGCAATGCGGCGCCTCTCGCATTGCGGTGTCACTTCATCGTGGTGTCTCGCAATGCGGTGTCACTTCATCGCGCGTGTGTCTCGCATCGCGGTGTCACTTCATCGCGGTGTGTCTCGCATCGCGTGTCTCTGTTATTCATGATGTCTCTCGTGATCGTCAAATGTTATAACATCGTGATGTCTTTGCATCGGGGGTGGTCACCGTGATCGCGGTGTCTCTGCATCTGGGTTGGTCATCGTGATCGTGGTGTCTCGTGCGATCGGAGGTGGTCGTCATGATCGAGGTGATCAATGGATCCGGCGTGGTCAATGCATCGTGGTGTCACTTCATTGAGGCGTCTCGTGATCGCGGGTGGTCACTACGTCGCCAGATCACTTCATCGGAGGTGTCTCGCAATCGCGCGTCTCTTCATCGGGGTGGTCGCGATCGCGGTGTCACTTCATTGCGGTGTCTCGCATCACGGTGTCGCTTCATCGCCGTGTTTTACATCGCGTGTCACTTCATCGCTGTGTCTCTGCATCGCGATGGTCATCGCATCGAGGTGGTCAGTGCATCGGGGTGGTCAATGCGTCGCGGTGGTCAATGTATCGGGGGTGGTTATTGTATCGTGATGGTCAATACAACGGTTAAAAAAATATAAAAAACCGTAAAAAAAAAAAAAAAAAAAAAACCTGAACATCACCTGGAAAAAAAAAAACCAAAAAACAAAAAAACAAACAAACAACAACAGCGTTTGTTTCATCTCATAATAATAATAAAAAAAAAATTAAAAAAAAGAATACAACAACAACACCAAAATACCAAAATAGTCATAGGAATAAGGTCAAATTATTTGACAGAGGATTGGATGTGTATAACGATGGCGCCTGAGATTTATAACACCAAAATACCAAAAGTCATACCAAAATGTCACTCAGCGTTTGTTTCTCCCTTTTTTTTTTCTTTTTTTTTTCTTCATTAAGGGTATTTGAGTCTATCTATCTAATTTATGTCCTTATAAGTCCAACAGATTCTTTTTTGTCCTTATAAGTCCAATAAATCCGTTTTGTGTACTTTTGGGTCTTTGGCCCTATTTTTTATATGTAATCGTGTCGGATGCACAACACATATAAAAAAATCAAAACGAACGTAGTTCTTATTGTTTATTTTTTAGTCTTTTATCTTATTGTTTTTCTTAGTCTTTTATAGTATTCTTATATGTTTTTATAGTATTTAAAGGTTTTTTAAATGTTTGTTTTATTGTAGTCTTTTATAGTATATATATGTGTTTGTATTTTATAGTTTCATACAATTTTTTAGGTTTGTATATGCCTTTTTTTATATAGTTTTCTATAACTTTTTTTTTTAGTTTAAAGTAATAGGTGTTTGTTAGTTATTTTTAATAGGTTTTTATAGTTTCTATCGGGTTTATTTTTGTAGTTTTTTTTCAATAGTTTTCTATAGTTATTTTTTAGTTTTTAGTAGTAGGTTTTTTATAGTTATTTTTAATAGGTTTTTTTTAATCTTTTATAGTTGTTTGGTTTTTATGGTTTTTTTAATAGTTTTCTATACTTTTTTTTTAGTTTAACGTAGTAGGTGTTTTTTAGTTATTTTTAATAGGTTTTTATTGTTTCTATCGGGTTTTCTTTTATGGTTTTTTTAATAGGTTTTCTATAGTCTTTTTTTAGTTTTTAGTAGTAGGTTTTTTATAGTTATTTTTAATAGGTTTTTTTAATCTTTTATAGTTGTTTGGTTTTTATGTTTTTATTTTTTTTTTATTTTTTTTATTTATATAGTTTTCTAAACTTTTTTTTTAGTTTAAAGTAGTAGGTGTTTTTTAGTTATTTTTAATAGGTTTTTATAGTTTCTATCGGGTTTTCTTTTATGGTTATTTTAATAGGTTTTCTATAGTCTTTTTTTAGTTTTAGTAGTATGTTTTTTATAGTTTTTTTTAATAGTTTTTTTTTATTCTTTTATAGTTGTTCTATGAATTGTAACAAATATATAAGTAAGATATAAATTGCGTACCTTTAATCGACGTCGGTATTTCAAGCGCTTGTTCCTGCGCTTGTTCCTGCTGAAGCGCCTTCGAACTGTGACTCCTCATCTTCTGACTCAATGTGTTGCACCCTCTTCTCGGCTCGTACCCAATCTTGACAAAGCATTTGCTTCTCTAAAGTGGTGGGATGAAGCGAACATCTTTTATTGGTAAGCACATATCCGCCATGTCAAACATCGTTCAACAAAGTGACGGTCGAAACAGGGCACCTTAAAAACTCGACCGCCATCATTGCTAGAACTGGATATTCTTTAACATGTCTCTTCCACCACATCAATAAGTCGAACTCGAAATCATAGGTATCGATTTCACAACCTTCAAATGTTGTGTTTAGAAATTTGGATATCTGTGTACGTTGATCGGATGACGATGTCGCTCCTTTCTGTCGTTTAGAATTTATTTATCCAGAACTTTTTGAAGTCCCCGTACGACACCTGTAGGGTTAGTAGATGCACTTGCGGATGGATTGGGAACTGCTTCGTTTCTCAATCCATACATACGTTCATATTCAACATACAAAGCGTTTAATAAATTTTCTAGTCTAACTACTTCAACTGTAAAATCTACCGGGGGCACATTATGAGTAACATACAAAGCATCATAGTAAGCACCTAACATGTTAGACACACCTACTAGTCTTATACGAGGGTCGAGCATAGAAGAAATGAGATAAGTGTCAGGAATATACAACATGTATTTATTCCATTTCTCCTTCATCGGCAATAAACATTGAAATAATTCTGCGTCGTGTTCCATTGTTTCAAACTCGGCAGTTATTTCTACACAAGCAGGCAAGACTAAATGTGCTGTGGGTTCATAACATTTTGAAAACAATACTGTAATTTTTTTTGAATATTTCAATTCCATCCATCTGTTTCTTGCATGAAGTCCAAATAGAGGGATACAAACGATATTCGTTCGGACAGTGTTCACTTAAAAATTCACAAAAGGTATTTTTAATTTTGTTTGTTTTTTTCCAAAGATCATGAGTCGTGTTCCACCTATGCGGTACATCTTGCGGCAGTTTGACTTGGCGATGACCTTTCTCTTTAAGAAATTTATACCACTTATTAACCAGAATATTTCTACCTAAAATATGTGAAATCGCAGTTTTTATCGCATTAATATTATGGTCAAAAACTTTTAGACCATCCTTTACACATAAATTAAAAATATGGCATAAACATCTAACATGAAAAAATTGACTGTTACAAAGAGGTTCACAATATCGGGATAAGTCGGGAATAGAAGCAGTGTTGTTTGAAGCATTGTCAAACGCAATAGAAAAAACTTTACCTTTTAAATCGTATTCCTCAAAAATATCAACTAATAAAGATGCAATGTTAGAAGCAGTATGAGTGTCGTTAAATAAACGAAAAGCAAGTAACCTCTTTTGGACAATCCAAGTGTTGTCAATCTAGTGACCCGACACGCCCAAATAATAATTGTTCGTCCTCCTATCCTCCCAAATATCGGCACACACACATATTCGGAATTTATTTTTCTTCAAACTTTCTATAATAATATTTTGTCGTTTAATAAATTTATTTTTAAAATCCCTAGTAACCTTTGCACGAGGATTTTAGTAAATGCCGGTCGCAAAGCCCTTGTACGTAACTTTCAAAATAGGATTCTCGGAAAGCTAAAGGAAGACCCATCCCCGCAATAAGATCCGTGGTTAGTTCTCTACGATTATCACGAGAGTAAATAAAGAATGGATTAGTGTTACCTCCGCTGGAGCTCGGCATGTTTAGCTGGGTTTGAGAAGCGCCGTCTTCCAAATTTTCCGGGTGTTTACTTAAAATGTGACTCCGCATCGTTCCATAACCACCGACATGTTTAAATTGGTATTTTTTGCCACAGAAATTGCATACCCCGAAGAAATACTTTCCGGGGTTAGCTAATCCTATTTCATCAGTCCGAGGAACCTTTGTGAAAAAATCCCTAAAAATTCTCGATGTTAACCTTTTTTCTTGTGCTGTGGGTCGGGTACTTTCACCAGCATCTAAATCGACTGACTCAGGAGTAGGAGTAGGATCAGCACTAGCACTAGCACCACGCCGACTACCACCACGTCCTTGTCTAGGACGGGAAGCATTCGGAAATACATCATGATCATCATCAACGTCGACTTCATCATTTTCTTGAACCGTTAAGGTTGATGTTAAAATTTCCGAGTTGAGACATTATATCGTCGTAATGACTATCAAAATCGACTTGATTGTAACTGATGGTGTGTCGAATCGAGGAATCGAAATGTGATTACCGGTGACAGGGTCTGTATAATATTGGGGTCTATAGCCACCAGCAAGATCATCCGATTCCGGCACAACCGTGTCATCACGGAAAGCAACATTTCGATTGCCTTGTGTTGATGCACCTCTTCTTGACATTGTAAAAAAATCTAAATTATATATAACGGTTATAAAAATAATTAAGTAAAGTAAATTTGATTTAAATCTAAATTACATATAATGGTTATAAAAAAAATTTAATTTAACTTACCAATTTTACTTATAACTAAAACCGAATTGAAATAACGATTAAATCAGAACAACTTCATATTTCGGTCTAGTAAAGTAAATTTGATTATAAAATTAAATTTTTTTTTTACACTTGTAAAAAAATTAGTTGAATAAAATACAAAACCAAATTTACTTATAACTAAAACCGTATTGAAGTAACGATTAAATCAGAACAACTTCAAAAATCGGTATCGTAAAGTAAATTTGATTGTTGTTTTTAACAACTAAACAAACTTGATAATCAAAGAAATGAGTAGAAGATGTAAGAATTGAGTAGAATATTTAAGAATTGATATGTAGAGATTGGTGTAGGAATTTTGTAATGAAATGGTGTAGTATTTATAGGAAAAAATTTGAGGAGTTTGGAAGGGAAAAAAAAAAAAAAATAGTTGTTGAAGGAAAATAGCCGTTGGGCCGGTTCCGGTTCCGGCCGGTTTCAAAAAATCCGGTTCCAACCGGCGGTTCCGGTTCCGGTTTCGGTTCCAAATACATCAAACCGGCAACAAACCGGTAAACCGGCGGTCCCCCAAACCGGTGGTTGACCAAACCGCCGGTTAAAAAACCGCCGGTTCCAGTTCCAACCGGCGGTTCCGGTTAACCGTGGCTTGGTCTATACGCGTATGGCTTACCTCCGTGTTTGAACCATGACTACTAAAAGATAAATTCATAGAAGATAATAATGGAGTCGAAAGAAAAGGTATGATATATTGTCAAGACAAAGTAGTTTTTTTTTTTTTTTTTTGAGAACTAAGGGCCTGTTTGTTAAAACTGAAGTCTGAAATCTGAAGACTTAAGTCTGAAATCTGAAGTCTGAATGCTGAATCGCTTAAGTGCTGAAACTGATTAGAGTGTTTGATAGCACTATAAATCTGAATTCATAAAATGATCTATATGTTATATATATATATATATATATATATATATATATATATATATATATATATAAACCCTTTTACATTATTGGCTTAAAAAAAAGTAATTCATAAGAGATTAGATTTAGACATTAGTCATAGGAATTACTTTATTATAAGACACAAGATAGATATTGCAACCCTAAAAAAAAAAAAAGATATTGCAATCCTCAAAAAATAATACATACTATGTCGTATATTGAGAGTAATAAATAAAATAATAAACACATAAGAAAGCACATAAAAAAATCGGTAACACAAAATAAAAAGGAAAAAAAGTGTTTGCATCAAAGTAGGACACCATAAACGTGGGTTGTAACTTGCCAGCCATTTTTTTCAGTGATAAGCGTGAATATTTGGCTGAATTTTTGTTCCGTTTTTACACATGCAATTAAGTGGTACTTAATTATTTAAGTAGAGCAAAAAAATGTTATCAAACACCTCTAACTCTAACCGTCACTTATTTTCTTTAGAATAAGTACTTATTTTGTTTACCAAACAGGCCCTAAGACAAAGTAGTTCTTTAAATAAAATTTTGATTCTTGTTTTAAAATATTATCTTATTTATTTATCTCCTTTATTTATTTATTTTTTATATAAATGAGAATGCATTGTATTGATTCAATGATTCAATAAGAAAACCAATTCAGTGTTCTTTTTATTCAGTGTGTTATGATTTTCTTTAATAACAATATATTCTCTTGGTCTGAAAACATAAAATTAATGTTTCTAGGGTGATCTTTTAGGTCCCTTGTCCCATCATAAGGCTCTATCTTTAGTATTTGTCTTCCCAAAAGTCGGTTCATCTCATCCTGGGCATCATTATGCAGGCCTTGGTTGATGAATCCATCTCCGATCCTTGCTTGCGGGCTCATAGGTTGAGTATAACTTATCTAAAAAATTATAACACCTCAACGGGGAAAGGTTTGGAAATCTCGAGATCCTACAAGTCGGGAATAACTCACTGATATCTTACACAACATCCACAGGTTAGAGACTAAGCTCAGTACACTTGGAATTTCACAAGAAAGTTCATAAGTATACTCGGGTCGGGGGCATACATAGTACATTCATGGCATAAAGAAAACAATACACAAGTATCGAAGAAAATTTAAAAAGATAGTTTTCATTCAAATTTTTTAATATTATTAAAATTTATTGAAAAGAAAAAATATTATCATCTCTAACTGTAGGCGGAGAAGGCAACAAGATCAGTTTCGTGTGTAGTTCAATATTCGGACACAACATCCACAGTAGACTGGAGCTCGTCTAAGCGCTCGTTATACGTTCTCTAACCCCGACTCATAAAGGCCAAAAATATGATGATGATTGGGATCCACGCCGGGCCATACTTTCTGGGCCTCGTCAATGGCCATGGTATAAACATACTTCATTGTTGGTTTTTGAAGAACACTTAACTCGTTACAAAAGAGCGCAGAGTTCATATAGTCACAAACAACTCAGATAGCCTCAACTTGATCTCTTCAACATGTTTGGCAGATAAGGTTTTCAGCTCTTTAGCATGCTTAGCCTCCAGCTCGGAAGACTGCCTTTGGGACATGTCCCTCTCCTTCTTAACAACCTCCGGGGCATTAGAGAGCTTCTTATTGTTCTCCTCAGACTTTTTTTTTTTCATTTCGAACTTGTTTAGCTCGTTATTTAGCTTCACGGTGCCCTTCTTATAAACCTACTCGGCTCTATATAGCATCTTATTTCTCTGGGAAAGAAAAGTATTATGATCATTCAGCTTGACGGCTTGAATCTGAAATTTATCAACACGATTAGGTGGCTCGGTCAGGCGCCAACACATCTCCCTCTGCCATAGAGTACTCTACAAGAAAGGAAGGATATTATGATCACGTCCCTTGTGGAAGATAGTATGGATGGTGAGAGTAATCTCCTTAATTTGCGCCCGCCATCCTCTGTTAGGGAGTTTTTAGGATGATTAGAACAATGGTATCAAAACTTGAAATGCAAGATAACTTGATATGATCGCAGAGTCGATTTGGAAATCTTTCTGCATAAAATTATTCGTTCCTTGAATTGCCTCCGGGAATTAACTCGAATATAATCACGGGATAAATCGCTTCTCTTCCAATCTTTGGCAATAAGATGAAAGAATGCTATAGAAGTTTTGTAGATATGTGTGTTTAAACTTGAGGCTTCAAGAATTTCAAAGAAAACAGAAAAATTTGCTTCTCAAATTCTATTCTTGTGTTTAAAAATGAAGTTCCAAGTGTTTCTTTATGTGTGTGTGATGTTATACTAATATAACACTACATACACAACCTTTCGTAATCGATTACACCCAAAACCCGAAAGGATACCAAAGAAAACCGACCAAAATCGCTTCCAGACCGCCACGGACGCCCGTTTAGAATCTGGACGCCTGCTCGAAGCATACCGGACGGGCGCGCCCGGTTTTTCAGACGCTCGTCCATCCAACCAGGTTACATCCTCAGTATGTAAATTCACACTTCAGACGCCCGTTTGACATCTTGGACGCCCGTCGAAGAATCTTTGGACGCCCGCCCGCATTCTTAAGACGCTCGTCCATCCAACCAGGTTACATCTCGTATGTAAATCCACCTTCAGACGCTAGTCCGGTGAACCTAGATGCCCGTCTCGAAGTCAAACGCCCGTCCATATGAAATGGACGCCCGTCCAATAAGCGGCGAGATTTGGATTTTGTTCAACACTTGATCTAACACTCGTAAGCTTGTAAATATCAATTGTAAGCATGCACCCCGCATCTCCTAACTCATATCAATTGTTTCAAGCTTACCAAACCTCAAACTAAGTCCAATAACACTAAATCACATTGGTGATATAATCACCAACAATCCTCCCCATTTAGTGTAACCTTGACTTAGTTAAAACTTTCAACACACAACAATTCATCTTTCAATGATAATATCACGCAGATTGAATTACCATCTAGTATATTACACATTCCAAAATATTCTAGTATTGGGGTGTGACTAAGCATTGAACCCCTTTACACATTTGAATACTTCAAAGATAATACACAAATGAATTAAGAAACAACTTCTATAGCTTGCTTGACACTCTTTATCCAGGCCTTGTGTCCATATCAATTCATGAGCATGTAGAAAGCCAACCCTAACTTTCTTGAAGCGGCCAAACTTCATACTCATATAGGTGAGTCTTATTAATCGTGTACCTGCAACAACACTTTTTCATAAGACTCATTAAGATTAATATCAACCTCACATGCAGGCTCAGCACATACCTTCGGGACAAAACACATGTGCCAAATCTAAGTCACTAGGCCTTCCACATTGAATTCAGCCCCTAATGTCGTATTAGGAGGGAATTGGGTATCCTAATGCAAAGATTCAATGGGTTGTAGACCCATCCCGATTAAAGCGACTTGATGAACAAGTCCTTAGCCAATGCCTTGGTCAAATGATCGGCTAAATTCTTTTGAGATCTCACAAAAGCAACTGATATCACCCCGTGAGTGATCAACTCACGAATCGAGCTATGCCTAACTCCAATATGTCGCGACTTTCCATTGTACACTTGACTATAACACTTAGCCAAGGTATTTTCACTATCACAATTGATAGAAATTGGTGATATTGGTTTTGGCCACAATGGAATCTCAGAATCAAATGTTTAAGCCATTCGCCTCTAAACCGGCCGAAGCCAAGGCGATGAATTCCGATTCCATTGTCGAGTTTGCATTACATGTTTGCTTCTTGGAAGCCCATGAGATGGCACCTCCTCCAAGCAGAAACACCCAACCACTCGTTGATGAATGATTCTCATTTGATATCCAACTAGCATCCGAGTAGCCTTCTATCACCGAAGGATGTCCAACATAAGTTAAACCAAAATTTTTGGTAAACTTAAGATACCTTAACACACGCATTACCGCATGCCAATGAACACTACTTGGATTACTAGTATATCTACTAAGTTTTCCAACCGCATATGCAATGTCCGGACGAGTGCTAGTCATTGCATACATTAAACATCCTATAACTCGAGCATATTCAAGTTGAGACTCCGGTTTACCCGAATTCAACTCAAATTTCTCATGAGGATCCATGGGAGTTCTTGCCGGAACAGAATTTTCACAATTGAACTTCTTTAACATTTTCTCAATGTAGTGAGATTGTGTCAAAGTAATCCCTTGGTCATTCCTTATGATTTTTATACCAAGGATGACATCCGCCTCCCCCATGTCTTTCATCGAAAAACTTGATGACAAAAATGATTTACATTGGTCAACTTGATCTTGGTTTGTACCAAAGATCAACATGTCATCAACATATAGACAAATGATTACACCATGTCCGGTTTCATCAAATTTGCTATACAAACATTTGTCCATTTGGTTAAGCTTAAAACCATTAGACAAAACAACTTCATCAAACTTATTATGCCATTGTTTGGGAGCTTGTTTCAGCCCATACAGTGATTTTACAAGCTTACATACTTTATGCTCATTTCCGGGTATCACAAAACCCTCCGGTTGTTTCATATAAATTTCTTCATCCAAATCCCCATTCAAGAAGGCTGTTTTTACATCCATTTGATGGATAACAAGATTGTTTATGGCTGCCAAGGCAATCAACAATCTAATAGTGGAGATTCTATAACCGGGCATAAGTATCAAAATAATCAATGCCTTCCTTTGTCTAAAGCCTTGTATCACCAACCGGGCTTTATACCTTTCAACGGATCCATCAATTTTCATTTTTCTTTTAAAGATCCATTTGCAACCCAATGGTTTACACCCACGTGGAAGGTCCGTCAATATCCACGTATCATTGCCTAAAATGGAGTCCATCTCATCGTTAATGGCTTCCTTCCAAAAGGCAATATCCCGAGATTCCATAGCCTCTTTATACGTTCTAGGATCATCATCAATATGATAGCAATATGCATATTGAAATCCTACTTCATCTCTTGTACCCTCCACCAAATAAGTTTGGAAATCGGGACCAAAAGATTTTTCTTTTCTTGCCCTTTTGCTTTTTCGAAGCACCAAAGGCTCATCTTGTGATTCCACACCACCACAACTTTCACTAATTCCAATAGAACAACATTTCTAGGCCTTGATATAGAAGAAAATCGACTTTCATCAAAGATAGCATCCCTTGATTCAATAACGGAATGAACCGAATCGAATCATTTGGTTCTATAACATAGAACCTATATGCCTTGGAATGCAACACATATCCAATAAAAATGCAATCGATGCCTCTTTCCCCAAGGTTTTAATCTTGGGATTGGGTAGTCTTCTGATCGCTCTACATCCCCATACACGCAAATAATGCAAGTTTGGCTTCTTTTTATACCAAAGCTCATATGGGGTAATAGGACTCTTTTTATTAGGAATCCTATTCAATAAATAACAAGCTGTCAACATAGCTTCTCCCCAAAAACCCTCACTCAATCCTGAGTAAGAAAGCATAGCATTCACCATCTCTTTTAGAGTTCGATTCTTTCTTTCAGCTATGCCATTTTGTTGTGGTGTATAAGGTGTAGTTATTTCATGTATAATCCCACAAGATCAAAAAATGGTGGATCAAAGTATTCTCCACCTCTATCCGCATTTAAGTTTCTTTATTTTAGTTTCAAGTTGCAATTCCACTTCTGCTTTTAAACACTTTAAACTTTTCCATTGCCTCGTCTTTTGTAAAAAGTAAGTAAACATAACAAATACGAGTGCAATCATCAATAAATGTGACAACATACCTTTTGTTTCCAAAAGATGGTGTAGAACTAAATTCACAAAGATCACTATGAATAAGTTCCAAAATAGTAGACGACCTTTCAACACCTTTGAAAGGTTGTCTTACAATTTTAGTTAAGTTACAAGTATCACACTTATTCAT
Organism: Gentiana macrophylla; assembly: GCA_026214975.1. Lineage (NCBI taxonomy): Eukaryota > Viridiplantae > Streptophyta > Magnoliopsida > Gentianales > Gentianaceae > Gentiana > Gentiana macrophylla. Next base: position 20,550,086 of record CM047816.1, on the reverse strand, counting down.
AGTCGTATTACACAAACAGAATTAAGTCATTTTTAGACATTTGCAACATTCTTCTAAAATGCACATGACCTAACCTTGCATGCCACAAGTATGAATCATCAACATTTACATGCATAACATTCATAGCAAAGATTTTCATACAAACCATTATTAACAATATTAAGCATAAACATACCATTGTTAAGATAACTAAATCCTACAAACATGCCATGTTTAGTTAATACATAACGAGAGGACTCATGTACTTGTTTATAGCCCTCTTTACATAAAATACTACCGAAACCAAGTTTTTCCGGATTAAAGGAACATGTAAAACATTGTTTAAGGTTACAAATTTTCCAGAACTAAATTGCAAATTAACAATTCCTCTTCCAACAACAAAGGACTTAGACTCGTTTCCCATATGCACAATGGATCCGTCTTCAACTTTTTCATATGTTGAGAACCACGATCTATCCTTACATACATGTCTTGTCGCTCCCGAGTCTATCCACCAACTAACATCATCATCCTGCAAATAACATGCTTCGGAAATCAGTGGTACATAATTCATATCAGAATTAAAGCCACAATCATTAACAAGTGTACCTTGATGTTTTGATGGATCCGGATCTTTCGACCCCTGTCCCGAACCTTTACCGTTCCTTTACCATTGTTATGCTTTCTAGCATGACAATCCGCCTAAAGTGGCCTTCCTTACATGCAATACCAACACGCCTCTTTAGGCTTTTTGTTGAATTTTGCTTTGTTTTTGTTGTTGTTGGAATCAAACTTTCTCTTATTATTATTTTCTTAGAATTTTCCCCAACTTCAACCATGTTGATTGAAGTTGAGCCACCCGCAATGTTCTTACCGCAACCTACAACATTTTTACCACTTTCTTGCAAACGCAAACTTTCCTCTATTCTAAGATGAGAACCAAGTTCAATCAAAGAAAGTTCTTCCGCCTTATGTTTCAAGGAATTTTTAAAATCCCTCCAAGAGGAGGCAACTTTTCAATGATGCTTGAAACACAAATGGACTCATCCATAGCCATTTTATGCATAGAAAATCGACCAAACAAACGCAGAATTCATGATATTGATCCATAACCGGACGATTATCAACCATAACATACTTCATAAAATTACCAACAAGAAATTTCTTACTTGAAGCATCTTCACTCACATACTTTGCCTCCAGAGTATCCCACAACTCTTTAGATGTTTCAATTTCAAGATAGGTATCAAACAAATTATTAGACATACCGCTCGTGATGTGACCACGGCATATATAATCGTCGTTTTCCCACTTACTTTTCTCCTCGACTCTTCCATGGTGTCGTTATCATCAACTGAGGGCATGGTGTACTCAACACGTACACAACCTTCAATGCAGTCAAAAGAAAGTGCATTTTCTTTGCCACCTTCGAAAATCCTCACCGTTGAATTGTTCCAATTTGTCAAATTGGAAGTCATCTCCTTGATACTTGACATTGTTCAAACCACAATAATTTTATGATTGTTAGGGAGTTTTAGGATGATTAGAACAATGGTATCAAAACTTGAAATGCAAGATAACTTGATATGATCGCAGAGTCGATTTGGAAATCTTTCTCATAAAATTATTCGTTTCCTTGAATTGCCTCCGGAATTAACTCGAATATAATCACGGGATAAATCGCTTCTCTTCCAATCTTTGGCAATAAGATGAAAGAATGCTATAGAAGTTTTGTAGATATGTGTGTTTAAACTTGAGGCTTCAAGAATTTCAAAGAAAACAGAAAAATTTGCTTCTCAAATTCTATTCTTGTGTTTAAAAATGAAGTTCCAAGTGTATCTTTATGTGTGTGTGATGTTATACTAATATAACACTACATACACAACCTTCGTAATCGATTACACCCAAAACCGAAAGGATACCAAAGAAACCGACCAAAATCGCTCCAGATCGCTCATGGGACGCCCGTTTAGAATCCTGGGCCGCCCGTCTGAAGCATACGGGACGGGCGCCAGTTTTTCAGACGCTCGTCCATCCGAACAGGTTACATCCCGTATGTAAATTCACACTTTCAGACGCCCGTTTGACATCTTGGACGCCCGTCTGAAGAATGCTGGACGCCCGTCCAGATTCTTAAGACGCTCGTCCATCCAACCAGGTTACATCCTGTATGTAAATCCACCCTTCAGACGCTCGTCCAGTGAACCTAGACGCCCGTCTGAAGTCAAACGCCCGTCCATATGAAATGGACGCCCGTCCAATAAGCAGCAGAATTTGGATTTTGTTCAACACTTGATCTAACACTCTCGTAAGCTTGTAAATATCAATTGTAAGCATGCACCCCGCATCTCCTAACTCATATCGATTGTTTCAAGCTTACCAAACCTCAAACTAAGTCCAATAACACTAAATCACATTGGTGATATAATCACCAACATCCTCCGATGATACTAATTTTATTTCAGAGGCTCAACTAGCTAACATCAATAGACCGTTTCCGTCATGAACTTTGTCTTTTGGAGATAAAAATTCTAAAATCACTTTTTTGACTAAGGACATAGAATACACTGAAGATGAGGTTAGTGAAGAAGATGAGTTGTTCGCTTATGTGGACTCATAGCATGTTTCTTGGGTCTTCCCCTTGGAACAAAAACTGAAGCCAAGCGTGGAGTGGACATACATAGGCAGCTTCACACATATTAATAGTACGTTTGTTAGTACGGAATGAGATCATTCCATTCCAATATTTGTGTATGATTATGAGAGAATGGAATGAAATGAAATTTTATTCCAATGGAATGAAAAATGTCCATTTTCATTCCTTCCCACCGCTTCCATCATATACTACATTTTATTCTATTATTTCACATCTCAAACGCAGTAGCTACCGCAGGCTTTCCGTAATCGATCATCGGATTAGATAGATATCCCTTCAGTCCTACTACTTTATTCCATTTCATTCATACGTAACAAACTTGTCATAAGTAATTTTACACAGGCATGGTTCGGTTTCAGTTTATAAATTATAAAAACAGTACAAAATAGTTTGGTTTAAAAAAGTGTGATAAAAAACTGGAAAATCGGACCTAGTAGACCCTAGTGGTTAGTGGTGAACAAAAAAACCGAAAACCAAACCAACCGGTCGATTCAAACCGGTCCAAACCGAAAATGCGTAAATCATGGTTTTTTGTATTGTAAAAAACTAAACAATGAAAAACAATTTGGTTTTATTTTCTAAAATAAAAACCGGACCAAACCGAACTCGAATCGGATATATATATATATATATATATATATATATATATATATATATATATATATATATATATATATATATATATATGTATATACTCATAATAAAAGTGCGATATGAGTGTTTCCCCAAAAATGTTTCCTACCCTAAAGTGTTTCCCCAAAAAGTGTTTCCTACCCTTAGTGTTTCCCCCATCTATTATTATTTTATTTTAAATAATAAAAATTAATGGTTTTTGTTATTTTAATTATATAATGAAAAAATACTAAAAAACTATTTCGATCATATCATATAGTGCGTGCTACTGTTACCATAGTTATCCAAAATCACTATGAGATGAACTTCAACTTGTTTTTTTATGGTTATCTTCTTCGTAAATTAACTAATTATCTAATATAATTAAAATTAATTCATAAAGTTAAATAAATATTGTATGGCTAAATATTTATGGTTAATTCATAACACTAAGATAACGAGCAATGTGTTTGGGAGGTGTACTTTTATTATTATATTAGTTTTATAATACACAAAATTAAATGTAAAACATTTTTAAATAATTTTGAGCTATATGTTATATTATATTATATTAGCAATGCTAATGTCTTATTCGTGGCCCGTTAGTATTTGAGAATGTTAATGTCAGCACAACGAATCTATTTTGGGGCACCGATGATGTTCGACCTATGAAAAGTCGAATGCAAGCTTAATATTCGACTTTGCAAAAGTCGAATGTCCATTTTAAAACTAATTCAACCTGGAGTGTGGTGTCATGGTATTTTCTTCGTGGTTCCATTAACAACGCTGTTAGTAGTTTAATTCTGTTATGAGGTGAAAAAAGTTTTTAATATGATTATATTTTTTTGTTATTTCTCATGTGTTTCTCCTTCATTTATCGATTACATCCCACTTTATCTTTGTAAATAACTTAATCAACAATATATGTTGATTTACACCCATCACTTCGTAAATAACAAACCTTCTTAAATATTCAAAAAAAAATATACGTAACACTTTATCTTTGTAAATAAGTTCTTAATCAACAATATATGTTGATCTCTACCCATCACTTCCGTAAATAACAAACCTTCTTAAATATTAAAAAAAAAGTATTTAAAAATATACACCTTAATCCTTATACAAATTGTAATTAGTATATAACTATTTCATTTATACTATAACTATAAACTACATAATCAAACGTATTTATGTTTCTATCAAATGACAACATACAAACAGTTTTGGCGAGAGGTCACGAAGTTAGGTTAGATAGTAAGAACATAGGAAAGCATAGCAACTTTTCCACCTTAACTAAGAAATTTATTTTTCCAATTATTCCTACATTTTTTGAATAACAAAATAATAGACTCTCTTTTATGTAATAATGACATTTTTGCTAAAGAATAATGCAGACTTAGAGATGTTAATAGCATGTCTAGAGACATATTCATAGTTAGAAAGAGTTTCCAACATAGAGACTGCAGACTCTTTAAGAGCATTTGTAAAAATGTGAGAGGATCATCTATAAAGAAAAGTTGATTAATAGCTGGACTCCTAAGAGAGATTAGGATATGCTATCGTCTAAATCAGAAACCTTTAGGTTTTGTTTGGTTTGAAGGAAACAAAAGGAAAAGAAAAGAAATGGGATGGAAGGATTTATGTATAGTGTTTGGTATTCTGTGTTGGAAAAGAAAAGAAAGGGAAAATGTGGAAACCAATGAAAATAATACAATGTAATTAATTAAAAAAAATAAAGGAACTTTGATATTTCCTTTCATTTTCTCTGTTCAATCCAAACACTATAAAGGGAATTTGAAATCACCCATTCCCCCTCCTTTATCTGGAGTCACAATCTTCTCTTTTCTTTTCCTTTTGTTTCTTTCAAACCAAACAAATCAACTTTTAATACCTGAGATGTTTCCATCTAAATCAGAAGCCTTTAGCTATTGATAAATAAAGAATCTCCTTACCTGACACCTCTTGAAGTCTTATAAACAAAACCAATTTTGTCACCGTCAATGATGAAAGAGTAGGATACAAAAGAAACGCATTTCAAAATCAGGTCAGTCCACTTAAGAGAGAAACCCAATTTTTCCTTGATAAAAGTTAAGAAAGACCATTCAAATATACAAAAGCCTATAGAGATATCCGGCTTTAAGGCCATATAAGCTTTCTTACCTTTCCACTTGTTAATCATATTATGCAATGATTAATGAGCAATAATGTAAATATCCAAAATTTGTTTGCCAGGAACAAAAGCGTTTTGATTGTCACTAATACAAAAATATATAACATTTTTCAGCCTGTTGGCAAAGGACTTTGGAGAAATTTTTATAAATAACATTGAAAAGACTAATTGGTCTATAATGGGCGACTTCAATTGAAGAAGAAACATTGAGAAGCAAGGCAATACATGAATGATGTATTTTTAAGAAGCTTCCCAGAATTAAAGAAATCTCTGAAAGCATTGACAACGTCATTGTCAATAATGTGATATCAATTTCTTAAAAAATGTTGAGAACATACCATTCGGTCCTGGGGCTGAATTTGATTTCTATTGAAAAATAGTTTGCCTGATTTAGGCTTTTGAGACTTCTTTTATTATTGTTTTTATCCAAATCATTATCTGCAACAAAACGCTTGAAAGCAGAATAGGAATTGTCAGGCTTGAATGCACCTTCTTCTTTTTCTTTATGGTTAAGGTTGTCGTTAACATCACCACCCCAAATGAAACGAGTACCCCTGAAAGCCATTATGTACTGCAGAAAGAACCACTGCTTCAGTCTGTGGGAATGTGAAAGGCTCATGTAAACCCCAAAAAACTACCAATACTGACCAATGGAGTCATCTTTAATTTGATGCAGACTTCTATGGTAAAGCTGGTTGAGACAACTTATATAGTATTGGCATTTTCTTTCCACAAAAGAGGAAGCCCACCTATCATACCAGAGGGATGTGTAGACATGATCAAACTTCTTGCTATTGCTAATACTTACAAAACTACTTTCCTTCTTTTTAACTTCACCTAAAAAGACAATACTTGGGCAATAGAGTCTCTGTTTACCTCCTCAAGATGGGATATCATCAAATAGCTCCCCACACCTTGATAATTCCACGCCATAATCCTCATTGTTCCTGTAGCAGCCACATAGGGTTGGCTTTCTTCACTCTGCAAAACTCAGATAAAGATTTTGGTTCACCAATACATATTTAAATTCTGGTTCAACAAGACTAGGAGGTTGAAGATCCTTTGATTCAAGAGTTTTCCTATTGTCTATAAAACGACTCGCTAGAGTATCAGAATCTAGAGGAACCTTACTTTCATTAGCCTTTTTAGCAATAAAATTTGTCTTCCTTCTTGGTTTGAGAGTAACATCATCTTGTTAAATTTTAGCAAAGAATCGATTTGATTCGGTAGAAGTTGACTCTTGAAGATTCTCGCAACATCTTCTTCTTTTTTTTTTTCCTTCTTCCGGGTACCATTCTAAGAGGAGAATACCCGTAAGAAACTCGGCAAACTTCCTTAGGAACCACTTTATTATTCACTTTTTAGTTCTTCATTAACATTATCAAAACATGACATATTATACTTTCCACTTTCTTGCTAGCTAAAAGCAGACCTATTAACCCATTTAGACAAATTATCCAAGAGTTACACCCTTCTATTACTAGGCCGACTGGAAAAACTACCTCTATGAGGATTATCACGCAAGCATTTTATTGGCAGAGCACATAAATCAGGCCTAAAAAAATCATATTTATGATTTCTATTTCTTTGGTCTAGCACTTTAGAGTGACAACCTCTAGACGCATGTCTAATTTTTACACAATAAGAACAAAATAAGAAATATTTTCATACTTAAAAGTAGCCCATCTTTCTACATTTTCTTGGGCGACCGTCATACTGAATTAGAGGTTTAGAGAAATGAAGGTCTACGAGACATCGAACAAACTTACCATGCTTACTTCCCCCTAAAACCACGTATGCTTTGCATGCATGCCTAATATGTCCACAAATATAATTTTTTGCATCCCCGCTACCCAATTCAGTGGAATATTACGGACTTGGGCCCAGATTGGCACTATGTTGAAAGATTCATCATCAATTTTAATACCCTCCTCCACTTTTGATTTCCATTATATAAGAGCCAAAGTACCAAGCACATCCCACAAGCACCCGATCTGCGTCATCTTTAGAATTGAACTATGCCACTAAACACGCCATTAATTCTTTCAGAAAACCTCTTCTGTTCAAAACTATGGATTCTAAGCACATGTGCCACTAAACATCGAACTCATGAGCATTTGAAAGAAAACCTCGTATTATGTTACCCTTATTAAGACACTAACAACATGTGCCCAAATTATAAGAAATGCTAGGTTAAGTGAAATAATTGAAGTACAAAAATTAATATGAATTGTCTGGTCGTAAAAAGTTCATGTTTAAATTTATTTTAAATGACAAACAAAAAAGCAGTGAGATCTTTCTGTTAAACATGTTCTTCCTTTTTTGTGGGTAACAAAGGGCATAAAGAGGTTGTCTCAATGATCCATAGATTTACCAAAGCATTGAGACCACTTTATTTATCAATACAAGTAAAAAAAAATGTGAATGTAAATTAAGAAAGTTAATCGTTTTTAGAGTAATTCTAGGTGTATCGAGTCGTATTAAAAGAGAAACAAAATGCTCTCACCAATTTAAAAAACATACAACAACAAAAAAAAAACTAGATCAATTTTTAATAATTATTAATTTACAAGTATTAATATCCTTTAGATTTATCATATACCTAATAATATATTGTTAATTTATCAAATTTAATCAAAACACGTGCGAATGCACGTGCATTTTGCTAGTGTATATATATATATATATATATATATATATATATATATATTATACACATATATAACCAATACTGTAGCATGAGTTAGTTTGCTACTATATAAGGATGTAAAGACAACATTTTTTTTTTATCGAAACGAAATTACTAATCACGTTGCATCTGGTGAGACTTCAACATTTTGTTGATGAATGAAAACTGCAGCTTACACGCATCATTTTTTCCAATAATGATCTAAACGAGTCGAGTCAAACAAAATAAGGTTTTAAACGAGTCGAATAATTTCAAATATTCTTGACTTCGAGGTCTAGCACGAGTATATCGAATTCAAGGTCGAGCTGAGATTCATGGAAGTTTAAAAACTTAAGTTTAACTCGAAGTCTAACAAGTTTTGAAATTTACTTCAAAAAATTTCAAATTCTCTCACGATAATAAAAAAAACATGTTATTCCCGACATTACTAAAATTCTCACATCAATTGATATAATAAATATATAAACTATAAAATATAAAGTTACATATACATATTTGTAATAATATATATGTATGTATACGGGCATAAATATACATATATGTTTTCATTATTACATATAAATATGAATTCGAGTTTGCCCGCTAGTTGTCAAGTCGAGTATCGCATTGCTCGGGCATTGTTTAAAACATCTTGAGTTTAGTCGATTTCGAATAGATATAAGTCGAATCGAAATTTGAGTTCATGCTCATCTGAATCTCAAATTACTCACGAGTAGCTTGGCTAGTATATATATATATATATATATATATATATATATATATATATATATATATATGTGTGTGTGTGTGTGTGTGTGTGTGTGTGTGCGTGCACAAGCACGTGTGTGCATGTGTATGTATATATGTCTATGAATATCGACACTATTAATTAATGAGACCTTTTATTTGCACCACACCAATCCACTCGTGTACCACTAACCTCAGGCACCACAAGAAACCGACTTTACGCCAAGACATTACGAGAATGAAGCGATCACCAATGAACCGACTTTTCGTCGATCCCTTTCAATTATCAGTACATGTAAATAACTAATATCTCAGTTTATGATCTATTAATACTTCAATCAACTACCTCGCACGCGTAGTTTGATACCCATCCTAATAGGACATATGACAAGATGAAATAAAACAGTTTACATGAATTTATATGATTATCTTAATTGGAAAATATGATAATATAATGTTGTGAAAACACACATATATATAGAGAGAGGGGGGACCCGGTGACATTTGAGTTATGGTGTATGGTAGACGAAGAATGAAATCTTGTATGCTTGACATATAATAATGACATGAATTTGCTGAACCGTGATAATACCTTTTCAGTGAATTATTTATAAAAAATGAAAAATTTTTGACTATAAGCCGGAAAAAAACCGTAATCAAATCGATCCAAACCGAATCGGTTGTTTTATCTAGCTATGGTTCGGTTGTGATTTGTAAATTTTAAAACCGTAAAAAATAGTTTGATTTTAAAAATGATTAAAACTGAAAACCGGACCATGTGTATCCCTACCGGTGGTTGCAAAGATGAATCACTTGTTGGGGACATCAGTTGTGGGGCGTGTCGGTCGAATGAGATGCAGACCTTCTTCCCTGGATTCTCCGTTGGCGCGGATGGTAAAATTGGTGAAGGTGAGGTTGTTGGATGACTGTAAGATTTGTTGTGGAGTTTCGGTTGGTAATGCGAAGATGGACAAAGATATAGATTTTGCCTCAATTTTCACCATGGAAGAGAAGGCACAAAAGGAGGCCGGTCATCCGAAGGAGTTGCATTTTGGCTCAGTTTTCACTGGGGAATTAGAAAAGAGATATCTTGACTATCTGGCAAAACTTGACTGGCCCTCCATGAGGGTAAGTAGATTTAAAAAAAATTGTTACTTTCTATCGCATATGCTATATCTAAATACACTAGCGTATGAATCATACTAAGAGGTTTTCTTCTTCCTAGTTGAATTGAACACAGTTGTTTTTGGTGGTTGATTCTTGATTTCTTAATTTGTTGATTTATTATCCTTTGCTGATGTGATAACTAGAATCATATGGGAGGCTCGTGGGTTTGGGATGATGGACTGAAATGATGAAGTTGAAAAAAAAGGCCATTCAATTCCATGATTTTGTTATGCTTGTACACGCTTAACAAATTGAATGGTTTTTCATTCACAAGGAATGATATTCCCCATTATCATTCTGCTCAAAAAGATGGAAGAAAGTGAAACATAATACCAATTATCTCAATAGAAACTTGCAATGGATTCATATAGCCCAGTGTTTAAACTAACCGTAAAATAAAATATTAAATGTGCTTAAGCTTTGACTCAATTATGAAGGATGAAGGCTTAGAGCTTTGACTCAATTATGAAGGATTTTATTCGGTGATGGTGGTGGCTATGGGGTGAAAAGGAGCTATCTATTCCATAATAATTTTTTCATTCCATATGCATTCCGATAATCCATGCTAAGTCCTTGATGTTCATGCCTTTTGTTGCATATACAACATTGTCGTGATTTCCTTTTTGTGCTCAGGTTTTTTTTTCCGGCGTCTATCTTTTGATTTTGCATTGTCTAGGTTATGAGCTAATTTGGGGTGATATTGTTTCTCCTGAAATTGTGCCTGTGTTTACCCTATTCTGTTCCGTGTCTAATGTATTAATAGAAAGGGTATATTCCATACGCATTCTGATGATAATGCTTAAATTTTTTTTCCCGCCTATGCCTCTATAATCCCAATTTCGATTTGGCGCTCAATCTCTTTTTCCCTTTGTAAACTTTGGGTTTTGCTTTGCCCGGGTTACAGCCTTACGGGCTTTAGGAGCACTATTGTTTCTCGTATGCTTGTGTTTCTTGTATGCTCGTGTTTCACATGGAAGGTTTATGGATTATTTTGAAGTGAATTCTTTTGGTGTCAACCACCAGCTCCTGAAACATAGACTTTTGAGGACAATGCGATATACACTTAAAAATATGGCATTGCCCTCTTTTGGGGGAGAGAGGGGTGGGGGGGCCTTTAGGAGCACTATTGTTTCTCGTATGCTCGTGTTTCACATGGAAGGTTTATGGAATATTTTGAAGTGAATTCTTTTGGTGTCAACCACCAGCTCATGAAACATAGACTTTTTGAGGACAATGCGATATACACTTAAAAATATGGCATTGTCCTCTTTTGGGGGAGAAGGGGGGGGGTCGGTGATTTTCCATATCCGAATCGAACCGTGTTGGAATTCGCTGCTTAAACAGTAAATATATCCTCCAAGTCCTAAGAGCAATTGGAACTATTGTCACCTTACCCTCTTGTTATGTATAGAATGCCATGTCGATTTCAGTAACATAATTCAATCTTGTTTGTCCTTTTTTTTTGGTTTTGAAGCACATTTCGTGTTTTCCGAGAGGAGATCTAGAAGCGAGGATGAAATGAAGGTCATATTTGAGAAGTGGGCATGATGATACAGGGTTTCACTCTCCACGTGGAATAATTTGAGTGGTCCGGTGGCGCGTGAGAAAGTCAATAATAAATACAGGGTATCGGATCGATGCGATATGTGCAGAAGAGATAGCGAAGCATGGCAGATTCCACAAGTATCCAACCTCGATTACCTGGGTTCGATAAAGTTCGAGTCGACACCAATGCTCACGACTCGGATCCCCTGTGCCCATATCCAACAAAAGTTATTTGGGCGGGAGGCAAGGCCCATTTAAGGGTAGTTTTGTCAATAGACGGCGCCGCCCTACTTTTTTAGGCGGAAAGTGTAGACCTAAACCTATAAATACATCCTCCGGGAACTACGTAAGGCTTGATTCCTGGACTTAACACAGATACGTAGGCAATCCAAGATTGATTCTTGACTCATTTCTAAGAACACCTAAAAACATTACCTTTCCTAAATGTAATGTAACCATTCGATCCCCACACACTCACCCTTAGATTACACGTGGCCTCGATTATTCCGGTGGTGCATTAGTTAGCATCGTCATTTGGCGCTAGAAGGAGGGCCTTTCTACCGGTGAGTTGGTAAAGAAATCGCGATGGCTCCACCAGCAAGGAAGAAACCGACAACCAGCAATAACATACAGGTCGAAGAACACGCGGAAGTAGATCCAGCAGGGGTTCCATCTCAGATACAAGAGGTACCCACTGGATCTAGGGATGTGGTTGCAGATCCACCTGCACCTCGCCTTCCTCGCCCATTACAGGATATGGCCGATCACTTGGCGCGCTTTTACGAAGATGCCCTGAAAAGAGTGGTGGCGTCGGCATTTATCGGTAAGGGAATTTGCAATCCTCCTGAAGAACACTTGTTAGACCCACCGGGTCGTAAGGAGGTCGATAATGTCAGAGGAAAGAGGACTGTCGACCCTCAAGAAGAATGTGAGGGAGGCGCAATTGAAATTAGCGCGACTAACGTCCGCAGACATCCTGAACAAGAAAGGCAACAGTGTCAGGTTGAAGAAAGTATACGAAACGAGTTCAACCGCATCGTGGGGAAAGATCAGCCAACTGAATGGCTTGAGTCGCCATTTACCCCTGAGATCGAGATATATACGATGCCCGAATCATTTAAGCCACCTAAGATGGAACCTTATGACGGTACAACGGACCCGAAGACCATCTATATCGATACAAATCTCTTGATGAGGTTGAGAAACGCCAATGATGCCATGAAGTGTCGAGCTTTCGATACGTTGCTCACAGTCGAGCTCGGGAGTGGTTTCATAAACTACGCCCCGGTCGATCTCAAGCTTTTACACCGGGATGAAGTTCGTAGACGCTTTATCGGGAACAAGAAATTCCATCTTAGTGCAACCCACCTTATGAACATCAAGCAAGAGAAAGGAATCGACCATTGATTTCATGAGACGCTTTAACCTGAAGCCATGAAAGTACATAACGCTAGTGATGTACCGCAGTTAACGCTTTTGTTGGAGGTCTGAGAAATATGAAGTTGTATGACAAATTGTCTAAGAAGATGCCGAATGATATGGACGAATGTGTGAACATAGTCCATAGGTTTTGCCAGGGTGAGGAGGCAGTGCGCTTGCACACCATTTCACTTGGCCTCAATTCGAGGAACGACTCCCGAAGCCAGACCAAGGGTCAGCCTAGGAGTCGGAACGAGGAAAGCACTATTGTTTCTCGTATTCTCGTGTTTCACATGGAAGGTTTATGGAATATTTTGAAGTGAATTCTTTTGGTGTCAACCACCATTTCATGAAACATAGACTTTTTGAGGACAATGCGATATACACTTAAAAATATGGCATTGTCCTCTTTTGGGGGGAGAAGGGGGGCAGGTGGTCATGATTTTCCATATCTGAATCGAACCGTGTTGGAATTCGTCGCTTAAACAAAGTAAATATATCCTCCAAGTCCTAAGAGCAATTGGAACTATTGTCACCTTACCTCTTGTTATGTATAGAATGCCATGTCGATTTCAAAGAATATAAATCAATCTTGTTTGTCCCTTTTTTTTGGTTTTGTAAGCACATTTCGTGTTTTCCGAGAGGGAGATCTGAAGCGAGGATGAAATGAAGGTCATATTTGAGAAGTGGGCATGATGATACAGGTTTCACCTCCACGTGGAATAATTTGAGTGGTCCGGTGGCGTGTGAGAAAGTCAATAATAAATCTGTGGGTATCGATCGATGCGATATGTGCTGAAGAGATAGCGCATCGGGCAGATTCCACAAGTATCCAACCTCGATTACCCAGTTCGATAAAGTTCGAGTCGACACCAATGCTCACGACTCGGATCCCCAGGCCCATATCCAACAGGTTATTTGGGCAGGGAGGCAAGGCCCATTTAAGGGTAGTTTTGTCAATAGACAGCGCCGCCCTACTTTTTAGGGCAGAAGGTAGACCTAAACCTATAAATACATCCCTCCAGGAACTACGTAAGGCTTGATTCCTGGACTTAACACAGGATACGTAGGCAATCCAAGATTGATTCTTGGACTCAGCCCTAAGAACACCTAAAAACATTACCTTTCCTAAACAGAACAGCCATTCGATCCCTTACAGCTCACCCTTAGATTACACGTGGCCTGATTATTCCGGTGGTGCATTAGTTAGCATCGTCATTTGGCGCTAGAAGGAGGGCCTTTCTACCGGTGAGTTGGTAAAGAAATCGCGATGGCTCCACCAGCAAGGAAGAAACCGACAACCAGCAATAACATACAGGTCGAAGAACACGCGGAAGTAGATCCAGCAGGGTTCCATCTCGTATACAAGAGGTACCCACCTGGATCTGGGATGTGGTTGCAGATCCACCTGCACCTCGCCTTCCCCTCGCCATGAGGATATGGCCGATCACTTGGCGTCTTTTGACGAAGATGCCCTGAAAAGAGTGGTGGCGCCGGCATTTATCGGTAAGGAATTTGCAATCCTCTCGAAGAACACTTGTTAGACCCACCGGTCGTGAAGCGAGGTCGATAATGTCGAGAGAGAAAGAGGACCGCCGACCCTCAAGAAGAATGTGAGGAGGCGCATTGAAATTAGCGCGACTAACGTCCGCAGACATCCCGAACAAGAAAGGCAGCAATGTCGGGTTGAAGAAAGTATACTTAAACGAGTTCAAACGCATCGTGGGGAAAGATCAGCCAACTGAATGGCTTGAGTCGCCATTTACCCCTGAGATCGAGATATATACGATGCCCGAATCATTTAAGCCACCTAAGATGGAACTTTATGACGGTACAACGGACCCAGAAGACCATCTATATCGATACATATCTCTGATGAGGTTGAGAAACGCCAATGATGCCATGAAGTGTCGAAGCTTTCGATACGTTGCTCGTGTGTCGAGCTCGGGAGTGGTTTCATAAACTACGCCCCGGTCGATCTCAAGCTTTTACACCGGGGACGAAGTTCGTAGACGCCTTTATCGGGAACAAGAAATTCCATCTTAGTGCAACCCACCTTATGAACATCAAGCAAGAGAAAGGGAATCGACCATTGATTTCATGAGACGCTTTAACCTGAAGCCATGAAAGTACATAACGCTAGTGATGCTACCGCAGTTAACGCTTTTGTTGGAGGTCTGAGAAATATGAAGTTGTATGACAAATTGTCTAAGAAGATGCCGAATGATATGGACGAATGTGTGAACATAGTCCATAGGTTTTGCCAGGGTGAGGAGGCAGTGCGCTTGCACACCATTTCACTTGGCCTCATTTGAGGAACGACTCGGCCGCACCAAGCGGTCAGCCTAGGAGTCGGAACGAGGAAAGCAAATCCAATGTTTTTGACCGGTTGACAGCTCCGATCTCAGATCGGCTTGGAAAAAAAGGGAATCTAAAAGAACGAGATTTTATACCCCTCAACCGGTCTCGGGGAGAGGTATTGGCCATTATGATCAAAAAGAACATTGCTCGAACGCCTAAGCCAATGTCCAAAGACCCAGAAAAAAGGAAAAACACTCACAAATATTGTGATTATCACAGAGACGTCGGGCATGATACAGAGGAATGCTTCGATCTCAAGAGAGATATCGACGCCTGTATCCAGGAGGGTCGTTTGGACGAGGTGATTGATGTCGTGGAAAAAGGACGAGCCTAAGGGCCGCCGAGAGTTTAAGAGGAAATCTTATAATGGAAAGAAAGATCGATCCCCACATCGTGACAATCGGCCGCCGAGACAGACATCCGAGCCACCCCATCGAGATGGTCGCCGGGATGACCGCCGAGAAGATCGTAACCGAGATCCTCATCGGGATAATCGCGTTGGATACGACGTTAACACAATTGTTGCGGAACATGAATCGTAGACCTCGATCCAATCGGTCTTCTTCGATAACTCAGAGACCCAAAGAAGCCGAGATTCACAACGGAAGTGGGTATGGGCCCAAAGATGACATTCCGAGGTCCCATACCATATGGGCGGTTGGTGATCAAGCAGTTGATAAGTCGGGTCGGATCAAAAGAGTTTGTGTTGATAAAGGGAAGCGCCGTAAATATCCTTTACTATTTGGCTTTCAAGGCTATGAAGTTGAAAGATGAAGACATTACACCGTTATCGACTCCTCTATTTGGATTCACAGGGCAGGCCATCCATCCTGTCGGTTCGATTAATTTGTTGATTACTGTTGGAGACGGAGAGAAGGGCCGAACGATGGAGATGACATATGTTGTGGTCAAGGCACCATCGGGCTATAATGCCATATTAGGCCGACTCAGCCTCTCTATGACCTCAGAGCCATCATCTCGACGCTTCACAACAAAGATGAAGTTTCCCACTTGGCATGGGGCTCACAAGGTGAAAGGGATGTCGAGGTAGCAAGGAACCGCAGCTTTGGTCACGGTTAAGCGGAAAGGAGTCGGGCAAGTTTTGGTTGAAGAATTGATCCCCGAAGAAGAAGAGGATAGAAATTCGGATCTCTGTCGATCCAACAGAGGAGGTTCAAGTCCGGGAGGAGGAAGAAGGACAAGGAGTCCAAATCGAAGTGGATTCCACACCCGACAGAAAACCTTGGTCGATCTCCCAGAGGAATATCGAGATGTTTTTGCATGGAAGGCAAATGATATGCCCTGGACTATCGCGACGAGCGGTACATCGACTCAACGTCGACCCAAAAAAGAAACCGATACGACAAAGAAAAGAAACCTTGCTCCCGAGAGAAAGGAAGCGGTAAGGCAAGAGGTCGACAAGTTGTTAATGGTCGTATCGTGAAAGAGGTTTTCTATCCGGATTGGTTGGCCAATCCGTATTAGTTAGGAAGCCGATCGAGTCGGGCGGATGTGCGCCGATTTTACAGACCTCAACAAAGCATGCCCCAAGGATTCATATCCGCCCCTAAAATTGATCGCTTAGTCGATTCGACATTAAACTTCAAGTATTCGGTTTTCGACGCTGCATGCGGGGTACTATCAAATCTTCATGGACCCGGGACTCGAAAAAAAAGCGTTTATCATCACGAATTTGGTACATTTTGCTTTGTAACCATGCCGCTTGGTCTCAAGAATGCAGGGCCACCTACCGTAGAGTCATCAATAAAATCTTTGGAAGACAGATAGGTCGAAACATGGAGGTTTATGTTGATGATTTATTGATCAAGAGCAAGTCAACGGGACGCTTTTTGGCCGATGTCGAGAGGTCTTCGAAGTGTTGTGAGCCGCGAAAATGAAGCTCAATCCAAAGAAATGCACGCTTGGAGTCCGATCGGGAAAGTTTCGGGGTACATGATATCGAAAGATGGGATCGAGCTAACCCGGATAAAATCGAAGCCCTTAAAAGCATGCCCGCACTCGGAATGTCAAAGAGGTGCAAAGGTTGACAGTCGGATGGCGGCCCTCAACCGCTTTTCTTATCGAGATCAAGACAGAGAGCCTTGCCTTTCTTCAAGATTTTGAAAAAGGCTAGTCCGTTCGATGGGATGGGAGTGTCGGAAGGCGCTTGACGATTTGAAAGAATATTTATCCAATTTGCCGACGCTGTCCT
This sequence comes from Gentiana macrophylla, assembly GCA_026214975.1. Taxonomy (NCBI): domain Eukaryota; kingdom Viridiplantae; phylum Streptophyta; class Magnoliopsida; order Gentianales; family Gentianaceae; genus Gentiana; species Gentiana macrophylla. The sequence goes on along the minus strand of CM047816.1, from coordinate 20,532,550 downwards.
CACCTCGGGATGGAGAAAAGCTTTTAGTTTATCTAGCATACCTGTGAGGAAGCGTAAGCGCTGTCTTAGTTCGAGAAGGGGATCAGGGACAAATCCCAATCTATTTTGTCAGCAAGGCCCTGCATGGTGCAGAGGTCAGATATACTCCTGCGGAGAAGTTAGCGTTGAGTTTGGTTCATGCGTCGAGGAAGTTGAAGCCTTACTTCCAAGCGCATCCCATCGCTGTGGTTACTGACCAACCGTTGAAACAAATCTTGACAAAACCCGAGACATCGGGTCGATTGGCCAAATGGGTTGTCGAGCTAGCGGAGTACGACATCGAATTCCTGCCTCGGACAGCCGTGAAAGGTCAAGCTCTGGCGGATTTCATAGCCGAAGGATTGTCAATTCAAGTGGAGCAAGATAAACAGTCATCGGAAGAGCAGTGGACCATTCATGTTGATGGTGCCTCGAGTAAAGAAGGAGTCAATGGATTGTTGTTGGTTAGTCCGAAGGGAAGAGTTCCCCTTATGCACTTCGCTTTCAATTCAAGGCCACCAACAATGAAGCATAGTACGAGGCAATGATTACAGGTTTAAAGCTAGCATCAAGTTGGGGGTTGAAAACCCGCTAGTGTACCAGTGATTCCCAACTCGTAGTGAATCATGTGCGCGCAAGTAGTATGAGGCTAAAGAAGAATCGATGAGAAGTTATCCGAAAGTCGCCCAGTGGTCCGATATCAAAATTCAAGACAGTTCAGACGAGCAAGTACTCAAGTGAAAACAAACGAGCAGATGCGTTGTCTAAATTAGCATCGAATTTCAAGTCAAAGAAGAAAGTTTCGTGAGAGATGCCGCGTAACGGTTATAACGAGGTCGATGTGCAGCCCGTCGGCCGCAAGAATCGACTGGATGGATCCAATAGCCTTATTCTTAAAGGATGGAATTCTCCCATCCGATAAGTCTCGTGCAAGGAAAGTCAGCCGCAAGCCTCGAGGTACGCCTTTATTTGACTATGTACTTTACCGAAAATCTTTTGTAACACCCTGGATGCGATGCGCATCGGAGGATGAGGGGCTTACCTTCTCGAGGAAATACATCGAGGAATTTGTGGTAATCATTATGGAGCTCGAATGTTGGCGTAGAAAATGCAAACCGGCTGGATATTTTTGGCCATCTATGCGTATGATGCCACACGATTAGTGATGAGGTGCAAGGCTTGTCAAGTACATGACGTGGTGACACACCAACAAAGCTCGAGACATGCATGCCATCGAATCGGTATGGCCTTTCGACGAATGGGGGTCGATATAGTCGGACCTTTACCTGAGCTCCGTGTAATTTCAAGTATGTCGTGGGTTGCAAAGGGATTATTTTACGAAGTGGGTCGGTTAAAGCTCTTCCCGATATCGAGCCTGCACCATCAAGAAATTTCTTTGGGAGAATATTTTGTGCAGTTTGGCATTCCCAAGTATTCGATATCGGATAACGGAACTCATTTTTCGGATGATCGAGTGCAAGAGTGGTCGAAAGAATTCAAGATAGAACACGTAACGACATCGCGGGTCCGACCTCACCCAATGGGCGGTCGAGCAAACAAACAGACAAATCAAGTTTGGGTTGAAGAAGCGGTTGGAAGACGAAGGTCGGGATTGGGTAGCTCAATTACCCAAAGATACGGTGGTCGACGGACGGCACCCAATTCGCCCACCCAAGAGACCCTTTCGCTATGGCATATGGGTGCGAGGTCGTGGATACACGCGGAGATCGGATCGGCCTCGCCGAGTTCTAGCATATAACGTTGAAACAAACGCCACCGATCTACGCCAAGAGAAAGATAACGTTGAAGAAAAGAGAGAGGTCGCGCATCGCGGATGGCCATTACAAGAGAAGGATATCGCAGATTATAATGCAAGAGTGAAATACAAATACTTCCAAGCAGAGACCTCAGATTAAGGAAAAATGAAGCCGCAAGCGTGACCCAACAGGCAAGCTCGAGTTTAATTGGGAAGGTCCATATAAAATCTTAAAGGTACATCCTAAAGGGTCGATCGCTTGGGTAGGTCGGATGGAAGCACAAAGGTCTCTAACTTGGCATGCCACCAACCTCGTAAAATATTATGTTTAAAGAAAATATTTTGTTTAAATATTGTCTTTCATCTCATGACTTTTGCAAGTTCTACTTCCATCGCTTGTAATAGGTCGATATGACATTATATTCCATGCCTTTTATTCGATACATTTTCTTTTAATTACGTTATGTTTGTAAGATCGTATGAAAGAGAAAAGGGGCCGGAAGAAAAAGACCAACAAGGAACCTCGACACGGGAAATTAAATCGGAAAAGTGAATAAAGCTAAGTCATTGACAATGCTTAATTCACTTCCGAAAGCGCATCATCGACTCGATGGAGTTATAGCAAAATTAAAAAAAAAAAAAAAAAAAAAAGCCAAGTCACCGACAAGGCTTATATCACTCCCGACATGCCAGTAAGCCACGATGCTAAGCAGTCGGAAAATCCCATGATGGATACCCAACTCAACCAGATCATAAGCACCTCGATGAGCTTACGGTTGAGTAGGGACTTTAATTCGATATCCGTATAAGCCCGACAAGGCAGAAAGTCGAATCGAGCTCCGACCCAAAAGCCAAGTCAAGCCCATAAGGCAAGATAATGCTAGTCGATTCATACTCAAGTGTACTACGAGTCATGTACTCCTACTACACTTCGAGGGGCTGAGGGGAATTAAGTCCGAAGGACTACATCCCATAAGGCAACATTTTCAAGGGAATTAAGTTCAAAAGGACTACACCGAACAAACGATCAAGAAGAAACAAAAGACATTCAAACTAAAAGCATAAGATTCAAATCAAGATCAAATGCAAAATTAAAATGTCAAAATTTACAAGATCGAATGGACAAAATGAAAGTTCAGATAAGTAAAATCATAAAAGTCATTACAACCAAATCGAATCGAAAGTTATTTAAAGTAACAAAAGAGGAAATAGCATCGTGCATCAGTCGGGTTCGAGGTCAAGCTGTTAGGATCGACTTGATCCCCGTGACTCGACATTTTTCGCACCATCGTCGCCAGATTGGGAGCCACGACTTATCATACAAGGAGACACCGACTTGAACTCGTTGAAGTATTGTCCATATCGGGAATGGCCTCGTGGATCATACAAATAGGCTTTTCGATGGTGGATACCTCAAAACTGGGACGATGTGCACTTTGACTTGGTCAAGGGCCATGGTGAATCCACCTTTCATACCCTCGAGTCATCAACACCGATAAGTTGTTCTCCAACTCCATCGAGGCCAAGAAGTCCATCTTAGCTGTTTCCATACGAGTCGCCAGGTCGCTGAGAAGAGATTGGAGGTGGGTGCGGGCTTTGATCGCCGCTCCGCCGGCTTTCGATCCAACAAGCTCCGACTTCACCCTTCTAGTTCCGACTTCACCCAGCTAATTCCGACCTCATCACCCCATCTCAAAGATCCTCGCAAGTATATCTTTCAAAGCTTTAGATAAATCGTTTTAGCTTTTGATGATCCGACTCGAAGTTTCACGCGCCGATCGTCCGCTTTGTTTATCTTGGCCTTTCGCTTCGATGTCCGAGTTCGCTTTGGCGATGGTTTTTATGTTCCTCTAAGGTAGCGTAAGGGAGGCAATCCGGTTCAGGGCCACCTTGGCCGCGAGTCGAGTCAGAATTGGCGCACCAATAATGTCGTAAACCGACAAAAGTCCTGTGGTTATAAGAAAATATTAAAAGACTTACAAAGACGTTGACTTTTCATGAGGAAGTCATGCAACTCTTCCGAGTCATGCCTTCCATCTCTCGCCATGCTTGTTATGGAAGCATCTCGGTGGTGGCAGTGAGGGGCGAGGTTACGGTCTCCTTCCCCACCCCATGCCTCACCTCGGTCGCTTTTTTGACGCTTCCTCGGACCAAGTTCTCTTCGCCTCCTCGACTACATTAGCCTCGCCAGTCGGGTCCCTAAGAATGTTGGACGCCGATGTCGGGTAGTGGATCGGATCGAGCCCTCCGACTTCCAGAGGTTATAGCACTGAGGTGGGGTCTTCGACCGATGCCGACAATTTCCTCGGATTTTCTTTGGGTCGGTCTTCGAGGTCGTGCACCTTACCTATTGCCTCCAACTTTGAAAAGTGCTCCACCGCAAACAGAGACAACTCGACATTAATACATCATGAAAACCTTTATCATTCATGTAAAAGGAAAGCAAGTATAACACTGATCGACCAATAAGAATCCTACACAACACTCGAATATCTTCATCGAGTTCCGTGATAGCGCCCGTCCCGCAGCCTCGACATCAAAGAAAAGGATATAAAGGACGCAGTTCCGGTCGCGACGCCGGGATGAGCAATCTCGAGGGTCCCACATTCTTCGTGAGCGCCGAGTCGAGCCGGTCATGCCATTTCGCGCCTGGTTAAACCAAGTGTGGACGCTGATATCTATTAATCCATGTCGGATGAAGAAAATTGAGGTTTCCACTCGCCATGAGACGAGATCCTTTCTCACGAATTCGATGCCGAGCACGCTTCAAAGGTATACCACCCCCGCATCTCGCAAACTCGCGCCAGGAATAGTATCGCCGAACAATCGAACCTAAAATCGACTTGGCGATTCCACACGCCAAAGACGAATCCCATGACGCCCTAACCCCGCTTTGGAGCAAGTTGTGGACGCCGATCTCAGAGTGTCGGAGGACTCTACGTAAACACGGGTCGAAGGGGAATCTTAATCCCTCTTTCAATTGCGCCCGATATGGCGCAGAACCTGTGGGGAGGATCACATGCGAATTGATATCGACCGCCGACACTTTAATGTTGTCGATGAGTATTGATTCCATATCTCGAACAAATCGCTTTGGCTTTCTCGAAAGTTAGATTTGACACACATCCATACGGTCCCTCGCCCCGTGATTCTGGTTTTATGCGTTTGGCAACAGTCGAGAAGATCCAATGGGTCGAGGAGATGTCTCTCGCTTCTTCCTCCTCTTCTTCTTCTCCGCCGCTCTCTCACCGGAAGCGATTGATTCTCGTAAACTGCTTCCTCCGCCGATTCTACTGATTTCAACAATTTCTCTCTGCTCGGGAGTCACTATCGCTACTAGACATGGACTTGGGAAGAAGATACAAGAGGCAAAAACAAGAAGAAAAAATTTGAGTAAGATTAGTGGCTTACTTGAGTTTTCGGCCAAGAAACCGAGATTTGCGTAAGTTTATAATGGCGAATGAGAAACCCCAAGGTCTTGACTCTTATATGCTTGTCAATCTTCCAAATGATTTGAAAGGCAAGATTGGGGCGCTTATAGGTTTTGAAACACGGTTTTCAAGGATAGTGGGTCGACAAAACGCTTTCGCTTCTCACACTCATTAATGATGGTACAGCAATGACGTTAGCCTGACGATAGCCTATATCGGCTAGTATGAATGCTGTATTCCCGCCTAAAGAAGACCACGTGTCAAAGAGGTTTTTTCAAAATTTCAGATCCGACATCAGCAACTCGAGACGAGCTTCCCTCCGATCTGGGGGGCTTATGATGATACAGGTTTCACTCCTCCACGTGGAATAATTTGAGTGGTCCAAATTGGTGTGAGAAAGTCAATAATAAATACAGGGGTATCGATCGATACGATATGTGCTGTAAGAGATAGCAAGCATCGGGCAGATTCCACAAGTATCCAACCTCGATTACCTGGGGCCGATAAAGTTTGAGTCGACACCAATGCTCACGACTCGGATCCCCGTGCCCATATCCAACAAAGTTATTTGGGCAGGAGGCAAGGCCCATTTAAGGGTAGTTTTGTCAATAGACGCCCGCCTACTTTTTAGGCGTGAAGGTAGACCTAAACCTATAAATACATCCTCCAGAACTACGTAAGGCTTGATTCTCGGACTTAACACAGATAATGAGGCAATCCAAGATTGATTCTTGGACTCACTTCTAAGAACACCTAAAAACATTACCTTCCTAAACAGTAATGTACCATTCGATCCCTTACATACCACCCTTAGATTACACGCTACCGATTATTCGTGGTGCATTAGTTAGCATCGCTGTGGCAAAGACGCTTTTGGCCGAGTGTTTTATGATGATAGAAGAAGGAGGTCAAATTTGGTCATATCAAGAAGAAGTTGGCCATCATTGATGAACACAACTCAGCAAACAGCCATTGTTGTAGATTTGGATTGAATGCAAGATCTGCTTAACATAAACTGGGAGCATGTCGCCGGCCTGCGTTTTGTAATAAGTTATTGGCGGGGGAGGGGGGTTTAGGGGGTGGGCGTTGTAATTCATTTACCCCACCAATTCCGCGAATAAGCACGGTTAGTCCCCACCCACCCACCCCCCCTTAATTAGGTGGCTAACTATTAGTGTGTTTTAAACTTTGCTCTTTCAGACTTGTAACCTATGCTCTGTTCCCTTGGATGGCTTGAATAAATGCATGTACTTGTTATTTATGTTGCTGTTGTTAGCATTATTTTCGTCGAAAGTGTCATTTATTGTCTTAAAAAATCCAACAATTATGTCTTAATCCTTTGATCAGAATTTAATAATATTTAAATTCTGAAGTTACAAAATGATACGATACAATCAACATGAAATTGAATTCTCTCTTTTTTTTTTTTTTTTTTTTTGTAACATCCCGATTTTTCGTAAAAGGGTAAAATAGTCATTTGGTGTATTTACTATGACCTAACTATTATTTATAGGAATTAATTAAAGGATTTAGCTATTAATTATAAAGGATTTAATTAATGGCTATAAAAAGGAATAATACCCAAATCACTCCTTTAATTCACACGCTGGTTCTGAAAAGAAAAAAAAAGAGAGAGCAACGACGGCATTGGTAAGAAGAACGCGCAGTAAGAAAGCTAAATAAAAAGGAGAATCCGCGTGATCAATCCGCTCATCTGCTCGAGATGCCTGGGAGAAAAGTGATCAGCGCGAGGAGACGCAACTTTGGAAAATAACATCTTTTGATTTCGTAAGTTTTCAGTTTAGCCCCAGTTTTTGTATTCGTAGAGTTCGATTCTTGAAAAATTCGTATCTTTTAATCCGTAGCTCTGTTTCGCAGCCATGAGTAGTCGAAACGATCGTCTTGAAGCGTAGAATAATCTAAAAAAATAGTTTCACAGCAGTAAAACCATGTAATCTTCAGTTTTACAGGTTTTTTTCAATTTCCGTTTTCTGCAAAGAAATAGGATTTTAGGGTTTCTTGTTGATCACATAGGTTTTGGGGTTGAGGATCAACAATTGTTGCAGCTGCTTGGCGTGTTGCTTGCGGTTTTGCTGGCAATTAAGGTAAGAGGCTCTTCCTATGATCTCAATTATCGTTTATAGGGTTTAGATCATGTTTAAGGAGCTGTAATGCTAGAAAGATGCGTTTTTCGTTGATCAAAGGATCATAGATGCTATGATATGATTAGATATAATTTTATGTGTTTTACTGTGTTTAATTCGAGGTGATTTGGGTTAGAATCGGATTAGAATTCTTTAAGTGTTGAAATTGGAATTTAGGGCAGCAGGTAGAATGCGTACGCATTGCCTATCAATGCGCACGCATTCGCGGGTACAAAGTTGTTTCGTAAATTTTCGTTAGCAACGCGCGACGATTCCTGCACGCGACGCATTGTTGCAGCAGCTTTGTTCAAATTTAGGTTCGTTGGTGAATGCGACGATTCAGAGCAATACGCACGCATTGATCAAACAAAGAGGTTTCAAAGCAGATTTTAAGTAGTGGAATGCGACGATTCCAATGCTAACGCGCACGATTGCCCCGCTTTGTACTTAAATGATGTTTAATCTATGTTGGTCGGCTTTTAAACCCTTATTTATGATATGTTAATATTGATAAATATAAACAAGCCTGAATTGAGCTTCGATTCGCTCAGCTTAAAACACCGAATGTACTTAAAAGGAGTTGAAGTTCGATCCGCCGGAAGAGCATTACAGCTTGTGCTTTGATGAATTAGTATTCACAATGCCTGTGTAATTGCTAGGCCTTGTCCATGTCTAAAGTGGTCTCAGAAGAGAGTAGTATTTGTAAGTGAGATTAATTGAAAACACTTAGGTGGTTAGTTAATCATTTTAATAAATACATACTTGACTTGTAAAAGATTAAACAACATGTCTCTCTTGGATAGACACCACCTATATCGCGATGTGTGTGCTACTCAAGGTGGAAGAACTCCGTAAAAACCCTAAGTATGGAGGACTCCACCGAGACGCTGCAGCATCATCGGAGTCTACATATTCTAGCCTCCGTGGATATTGGTGTGATCCACTAATATGTTGCCAAGAGTGTCCCAAAAGTGGATACGCCAGAAGGCCCTTGAGTGCGGTTGTGACATAGATAAGTTAAGTAGAAACGCTTAGTCAATTCATGTTGATGGACATGGAATGAACCCCAGATTGAGTCGTCACACAAAGATAACTAAATGATTAAATATCTTTTCTTTATAAATTATAATTGTTGTCATAGCTTCTCACAACAATTATAATTGGAACATGCCTAACCTCATTCAGTGTGCAAAATTTACCACCATGTGTCCTCAATTGAACATATCCAATCCCAACTATTTTGCAGACCTTGCTGTTAGCCATTGCAATATGGCCTCCATCCATCTGTTGATAAGTTGAAAACCATTCTCTATTTGGACACACATGATAATATGCCCCAAGATCTAACTGATAAGTTCTTAAAAAGTCGAATAATTCTAGATGTTTTGACTCAATTTGGTGTCGTCGATGTTGTTATTTTGCGATGTTTTTATCCTTTTGGGCTAGATTATCATGGATGATTGAATTATTGCGTGATGATTCGAGATTAGAAAAAAGGCCCAAAAGCGGAGCTAAAATGGAAGAACTCAAAATTAACCTCCGTCACACCTGTGGTGTGACAGTTTCCAGAGGAATACTCCATTCGTGATCTAGCCAACTGGAAGCGGCCCTATGATTATATTGCTTCACTCCTACCGACTCGGGCCGAGGAGACCGCCACCATCGAGGGTGATCCTATTGATGTCCCGGCTATCTTATACACTCCTTTTATCGAGGCGGGACCTTCGCACCTCCTCCACCGTTGCGCTTTCCCTCGATGTACTTGGATGCGCTTTTCTGCCACTCAAAGACCACATGCAAAGATGAGCAAAGCTACACATTCCGCTATCTTGACAACACTTAGTCCCAAATTTTGTGCACACTAATCGACATGGTGGCAACATCGCTTTCACGATCCGCTTCCTTCGGGTCCACCCGACTTCAAAGACATGTTGATTCGTGAGTCTTTACCCTTACCCCGCTTGTTTTTATTTGGTACATTGAGGACACCGTGACGCTTTAAGTGTGGGGAGGGTCATTTTGCGCACGATCTTTCTACCCCGCAAACCGATATTTCTATTTGTAGTCTTAGTCGGTGTGTCAACGAGTCGCTTATGCTGCTTTGTCTTGATGGTTATCACACATAGCTACTTTAGATGAGATTTGCAATGCATGAAAATTGATATAGTTTGTTCTCGACAAGAAAATGCATGACATGGAGTGAAAAATCTTTTTTCGTAATATCATGTTTAAAAGTGCGATTATTTCCTTTAGAAACAATAGAGTCCGAGTGAATAGACAAAATTGACCCGTGAGATATTGTTCCACCATATGATTGACCACTTTACCTCACCCTAAATTTGTGGGTATTTTTCTTCATTGATTTGTTCCTTTAGAACTTGTGTTAAGTCTTGTTGATGTTACTTTGGTATTTGCAAACACATGTAAATGATTGAGGCATTCGCTTCTACCTTCCACCACATTATATACTTTATACCTTTTGAACCTTGATCTTTATTACACATTTTTCCCACTTTACCTTACTTTCACTACACAATACATTGAACAACCTGCAAAAGAGGTAGCCCAATTCCTTTCACCCAACCTTAGAACTAATTGGAGCACGTGACTATCAAATTTCTTACACTTAGTATGTAATGATCAAGCTTGGGGGAAATCCATATTGGTACCATTTGTTTGTTTCTTAGTTTGAAAGAAAAAAAAAAAAAAGAAAAAAAAAATCAATAAAGGAGGCAATCTAAAAAAAAATAACCTTCTAATTCTTGTTTGTTCTATATTAGAAATAAAGAGGGAGTTGTATCATTATTCTCCTAAAGTAGAAAAATTATCCTTTGTATTTTTTTTGGTTTGCAAATAAAGCGTTGGACCCCCTTGCACTTGTACGACGTTGAAGTTTGTTAGTCATGTGTTTTTCTAGTCTAATGGTTTTTGCCATCTCTTATACCTTTTCCTACACCTATCACCATTTTTCCCTACCTGGACTATTCTCACTTACCATCCTTTTTCCCAAAGACCATATGATTTATGTGTTGCACAATGCCTTAGTGATTGATATGAGACGATATACAAGCATATAGTGGGACATTTTCAATGGAATGAGCTTGAGAGTTTAGTCACCTCACAAATATTGAGCGTTGAGTGATTTATCCCGTGATGGTCTATCTTCTTGGTCTATGTTGTTTCCCATTGACAATTTTCGTTACTTTTGCTCATGATATGATAAGAAGGATTTGTTAGTCTATGTCTTGTGTTTTGAATGCCGGAATGAATTTTATTAATGCTCGTGTGTTGTACATCTTTGTCTAATGCTATGTCATGTGTGATCTTCTTAGTCCGTCTCTGCCTTAAGCTTGGGTGAGTGATAAGTTCCTAAAAAGTCTAATAATTCTAGATGTTTTGACTCAATTTGGTGTCGATGTTGTTATTTTTAAGTAAGTTTTTATCCTTTTTGGGCTAGATTATCATGGATGATTGAATTATTGCAGACGATTCGAGATTAGAAGAAAAAGGCCCAAAAAGCGGAGCTAAAATGGAAGAACTCAAAATCAGCCTCTGTCACACCCTGTGGTGTGACAGCTTCTGTAAATCTGATCCTCGCCAACTAAATGTTCGATTGGTTAAATTTCACTAACGCATTTTCTATCATATTGGCGTGATTTTCAAAGGAAAAGGAGGAGCCCACACACTGTAAGAGTCCAAGATTGATAGATATTTGATTTTAGAGATTTTTTTGATTAAATTAATTATGGAAACTTATTAAATGATGTAATTATCCCTTTTTTTTTATCCCCCAAGTCGTGAAAATCACACATCAAGAATCCACACATCTCTCATGCCCTATTGACTCAAACCGCTAAGGCCGATCTTCTTCAGAGTTGGTGTCTTAGCTCGCAAAGCAAATTGCACCGCCGAGTAGCACCCTCGCCGCTTCTTCCTTTTGGACATTCATTTTTCCAATGTCCCCGCTTCCTGCAGAATTACAAATATCCTTACCTTTAGGACCCTTGGAATTCTTCTTGAATTTCTTCTTTCCTGCACTTCGTGTCCTCTCACGACTCCACCGCCACCAATCCAAATAGATTGACTATCTCCGTCCCTGATCCAGATGCCTTATGGCGAATCCTCGAGCATAGAGTGATGACCTTACATCCTCCAATGATACCGAGTCCTTCCTAACAATAAAGGATCGCATTAAAGTTCTCATATGATGCAGTGCAATGATATAAGTAGAATCAATGCAAAGATCTCATCTTCAATCTTCACATCAATATTCCTTAAATCAAGAAATATTGTGTTCAGCTGGTCTAGATGATCCCTCAGCTGAGTACCCTCATGCATCCTTAAACTAAACAGACGATGTTTTAACAACAACTTGTTGGTTAGAGACTTAGTCATATATGCATTCTCAAATTTGGACCACAACTTCTCAAAGCAGTTGTCCTCTTCAAAGAACCTCTCGTGATAATATCATCTGACAAGCACAACATAATTGTTGAATGTGCTTTCTCCTCCAGACTGGTTCTCTCAGCAGCACTTCCTTCTGTTAATTTAGACAAGGGACCCCATAATCGCTGCTTCAACAAAGCACGCATCTTGATCTGCCACAGAGTAAAATTGTCCCTCCCTATAAACTTGTCAATCTTAACATTTAAAGCGGACATCTTTCTCACCAGAAAAGCTTGTGTAGATCCCAAATCCTAGCGTCAATTATGACCTTGGTGCCAATCTACCTTGCTTAAAACAGATAAACAGATTTCTTGATGAACTTGGACGCTCCGATACCAGTTTGTTATTACGGATCGATCAAGAAGTGATGGTGGTTGTGAGTAAAGATAAAAGATAAACAAGCAAATAAACACAAAAACAAAAAGAACACAAATTTAATGTCGTTTCCGGCAATGTGCCGACTACTTCACGGACAAACGAGGATATTTTGTTATCACCAGAAAGTTACATCAAGTTACGATTAATACAGACAGTATTTATAGCCTTGGGAATCCAACCTTAACTCACTAATCAGCCAACCCAGTAAATGACTGAAATAATTCCTGTATAACTCAACAAACATGCAAATAGATGTAGTTCTACAAGTCTCGCCGAGCATCGCCAGATTTGTCTTCGTGAGACTAGCCATCATCGTGAGGTTGATCAACACCGCCGAACATGCCTCAAATTAACACCGATTTCAAAGCAGATGCTTTATACATAGTAATCTCAACATGTTTCCATACTGCACTCAAGAGCATAAGTTTAAGTCATCATTATAATTATGTCTTAATCCTTTGATCAGAAAGATGAAGCGTATAATCCGATACGCAGAGCTTGCCAGAAAATTTCTATGGGTGCCACGCAACTCCCGATAACGTACAACTGTAGCATTAATGTGCTGGGAAAGCGATGTAGTGGGAATCTTTGATTATTGTGTGACCAACCAAAATATTGATATGGTTCCACACTGATCTATGGACTGTGGTCGTCTATAAATGGAGTGACACTGATCAAAATGCTTTGTTTAACTGGTCGTTTGTTTACTGGTCGTCTATAAATGGAGTGACACTGATCAAAATGCTTTGTTTAACTGGTCGTTTGTTTACCGACAATGCTTTTGTTGCATTTGAGGTTTTCCACATATATTTTTTTTCAACAGATTTTTTCGCCCAGAGCAGGACTCGAACCCTGGTCTCTACCGGATTATGACCTAGTGTTAACCACTATGTTGATACATTGTTGGTTTTTCCACTCTTTAAATGCATGTAAGTTGCACATATCCAATGTCTTTGATCGGGTTGAATGGAAGGAACTATCTGGAGGAAGTAAAGCTTCCCACTTTTTTATTATTTTTATTTTTTGACGGATACGAAAATACACATGCATGCTCGTTGTCTTCATTGGGACTCGAACCCGAAATTTCCGGATTAATGACCACAACACTTACCATTGGGCCGATGCCATGTTGACCAAGACATTTTATAGGTTTGAATGGCACTATGTATGTGAAGTCACGCCCGACATGTGTTTCCCGGTTAAATTAGTTGACACTATTATGACGACAATCTCCTCTACTTCAACTTCGCTTTAGGTTATCCTACATTGATCATCAAGAGACGCAATGGATATAATGTTACAAATCATTTTAGAACTTGCCTATTAAGAGTGCACTGTCACTGTATTGTAATTCAAAATTTGGACAATTTTCCAACTTCGCTTTAGGTTATCCTACATTGATCATCAAGAGACGCAATGGATATAATGTTACAAATCATTTTAACTTGCATTATTAAGAGCAGATCACATCAGATTGTAATACAAAATTTGGACAATTTTCCGACTGTCACCGGCATAAACAATTGTACACCGAATTCTAGCCCAATATTACGGCTTGATATCGGGGGATTTCGAGAACGTGATGCATTGTAAGTGTAATATGTATTTTTGTATTGTAGTCCAAGAGTATGTCGGATTCCCTATTATATACGTGCATGGTTTACCTCCGTGTTTGAACCATAACTATTAAAAGATAAATTCGTAGGAAGATAAGACTGGAATTGAAAGAAGAGATATGATGTACTGTTAAGATAAAGTAGTTCTTTAAATAATCTTAATTGTATCTATCTTATTTATTTATCTCTTTTATTTATTTATCTTCTATATAAATACGAATGCATTGTATTGACAGAGAAAACTTTTCGGTTTTCTCTCCTCTTCTCACTTTCTTTCTCTCACTAAGATTCCTCTCTCTCCATCCTAGTGATTGCATGTTGGAAGATTCGATCCCTGACAATGAAATTGAAAAAGTCTTCCCAGTCGCCAGTCGGTGAAGGCACTCCTCCACTGGTGGTTTCTTCACCTAAAAGATCCTATAGCGATGTTCTTGCCGGGAATAGAACTAAAGCGTACAGTCCTCCGGTGGATTTCAACGAAAATTTGATGGATTTAGAGGGGGTCCAAATTCTGGGACCAAATGATGCTAAACCGTATCCACACATCATGATCAAAGAGGAGAAAAAACAGGTTCTTCATCTCAAATGGAAAGATGCTATTATTTTGAAACTAATGGGCAGGTCCATTTCTCATTCTCTCCTCTTAGCTATAATCACCGCTATGTGGAATTTATCGGATGATTCTGAATTAATAGATATGAGATCTAACTGTTTTATCTTTAAAACTGAAGGGGAAGACATTAGAATGAAAGTTTTGACAGAGGGTCCGTGGATTATTAATGGTTGTTATCTTGTCCCACGAATGTGGAAGCATGGGTTCATTCCTTCCAAGGATAAGCTAACAAGTAACAACCACTATTGCATGGGTCTATATTGCTAAACTTTCTGCAGAATACTGCAATGAAGCTTGCCTTTTTTCTATTGCCAAACAGATAGGGAAACCTATCAAAGTTGATCACCACACATTCTTCACTACCAGAGGAAGGTTTGCAAGAATGTGTGTGGAGATTGACTGCACTAAACCTTTGATTACCTTTGTAGATGTTGATGATCTTCTGTACAAGGTGGAGTATGAAAATATGCCAATCATTTGCTATGGTTGTGGAACCTTTGGCCATAGAAAAGAAAATTGTCCTTCTTCTATGAAAAATGTGGATATAAGCAAAGAAACAGAACAAACTTCAAGTAATGCTGCTAATCAACCTGATAGCCCTGTTCGTGCTTCAAGCCCTAAAGAACCTTGGACTTCCTCTTATGGACCATGGATGCAGGTCGGTTGCAACAAGAAAAAGAAGCCTCAGGCAGCTAGTAAAAGAAATAATAATCAAAAAGGGAATCCATTCAATGTTTTGAATGAAGTCAATGAAGAGGGTGAAGCTTTTGAGAAGGATGGGATCCGTGTCAATGGTCAAAGCATGAATTATGCAATCAACAAAGAAATTTCTAAAGAAGGGGCCTGTGACATGACATATGGGATTAAAGATTTGTCTCAAAACTCTAAAACTCAGCGTGCTAAGAATCTTCCAGCCGGTGGTAAACCAGAGTGCAATAATGGTATTCCATCTACCTTAAATTCCAACAAGACTCCTATTTCTACTTTTCTACAATCTCAAGAATGGAGACAGGTTACTTCTAAGTCTCAACCTTATATCCAAGGAAGCACCAATCCCAAACCTCCTGATAGATCTTCCCTCAGAATGGCAAGAATTCTTTGGTACAGAACAAAGCTAAGAACAGATCCGCATCTTCTACAGAAAATGGAGTCCTGTGTAACGTTGAGTATGTTCACAGGGTGAAAGATTGCTCAATTTCAATTGAATGGAAATGGATGATTCAATCATGGAATGTGAGCCTTCTTCCAATAGGCCTAAAGGATCCATCACTGGAATTCCTGGAAAAAATGATTCATAGCTCTTTTTCGTCCTTTGAGAAGATCCCCTTTCCACATACTGGTATCATGATGATTCTCACATGGAATTGCAGAGGTGTTGGCTCCAAAGTGTTTAGGAGACATATCAAAGAACTTCTTTTCAACCATAAACCTGAAGTGGTTGTTCTTATTGAGACTAAGGTTCAAGTCAGGAAAGCTGTCAAGATCATAGGGAAAATTGGCCTCAAAGGATCCAACCATTCCCCTCCAAATGGGAGATCTGGGGGCAGTTCTCTGGAACACTGATTTGCTTGACATCGACTGTTTTGAATCCAACCCTAGTGTTATTCATGCTGTTATTTCAGAGAAAGATCAACATGAGTGGTAGAAGAACGAACCATGCCATGCCAAGACTTATACAGTTCGGGAGGTATGCAACAGTGGTAGAAGAACGAGCTAATGATCTTCCAAGTTTTTTGATATGGAAATGCACTGACGGCGGGGTGTATTACAAAACATTGGTCAATCCAACCTCAAATGTTACTCCATGTGTATGTACTATATTATCAATGTTATCAATCTAGATTGTCAGGAATATTTTTAATATATTGTATCTAAAATCGTGTTATTTTTTCCTTTATGTAGGTTGGCATGGTCGCTGATATTTTGACAACCGCTCAAGATAGGTAGTTTGTAATTACAACGGGGTTGCCGGAGGCAGATGTTACAGCTCCACTTCGTGAATTACCCGTTCCACCCGTCAATATTCCGGACCCTGTCCCTGGTCAAATACATGTTCCCCTGGCTCCAATGTGGCTGGCATGGTTCGTGAGCGTCCATGAGTTGATGCCCAGGACGAGCAACCATCTCGCCAAGCCCATCGTGACGAACACACGAGTGCCCCGTATACATCCGCAAACCTCACGGTACAACATTGTATGCTCAACAGCCGATATAAAGCGGTGGTAGATACCTATTGTCGGGGTGTTGTGCCGCTGAATCACCGTGCCTCAAATCACGCCAGATAGTTGACATTACGACGTAAGAGATGTCGGACGAAAGTTGATAGAAACGTAAGGCCGAGTTGAGGAGACGAAGGCTAAGTTGAGTGAAACGAACGCCGAAAGCCGAGTGTAGCAGTGCGTATGGCACGCCAGAGAGCGGTCGCGTAACAACTACCAAAGTAGTCAAAGAACGACATACGAAGTTTCACAACTATATACAAAAGGCGGCGGAGCGACAAGTTCGAATTAACTCCTAAATACAAATTTAATTTCATTTATCTTTTAACATAAATTTAAATTCACACCATTCCCTTTAATTTACATGGTACACTTAGAATGTTTATCCAAAGATCATCGCCCTAAGGTGGGACATCTCAGATCACATGGCTCTCAGGGTGGTGACTCACATTCACTTCCCGACAGGACCCAAAACACACTAGCCACCGAGGTTGGGCCGTATTCAGGTACACAAGGAAGCCGTGAGACTGAGACACCTTGAGGTCATGATACAATTGTGGCCCATATACAAGTATGAATTAACTCTTAAATAGAAATTCCATTCATTTATATTGTCAACATAAATTTAAACTCACACCCTTCCCTTTAATTTACACGGTACTTTAGAATGTTCTTCCGCATCACCGTCCCTGTAACTCGAATGTTCACTGAATCATAATACAATGCTCCTGTGATTTTCCGATGTCGCTTCCGACCAAACTACTGTGTCGAGAATTTGATATCGATACTTATGCCGAGAATGATGATGTTGGTAATGATGATGTTGGTAGGCAACCCTTAAATGTAGATTTGCATCCGCAGATCGTAAGCACTAGCACACTACTCCTATAAAGCGGCAACAAAAAGGCAAAGCGACTGTGGCTTTCGGTTTGTTGCACACCTTCTCGCTTTGATGAGAAATGAGGTAGACAATGGCTTGGCCCCGAGAAATTTAAAGAGCTACAAGAATCAAGGCATACTCGAGGAGAATTGACAAGGACAATCTTCGATATCGAGGAGTGGCTCCACATGTAGAGGGTCAAAATTCCGCCCTGAAGCGGAGGCTAAAAAGGAGGGCTCAAAAAGGGCAAACTTAGGTGCCATTGTTGAAATCTATAAAATCCCATGTGGAGTGGTGGTTTCACTTCAGAGCCAAATCTTGAGTTCCTAGTCGACATAAAGTACTTCGATGTTCAAGACCCTTAAAAGTTCATTGTACATGATGTAAGTGACTAAAATTTTACGTATCAATAACTAAACCACAACATATTGTTAGTATATCAATCGCTTCGATAAATTTACATATTGTCACATGCAAAGATGTGGATGCATACATAGATCTACCGAGGTGTCGATAAGGCATATCCGAATCGTATTATCAAAATGTGGATTTGGCTTTCATCGCCTAACTTTTGGCTTTCATCAAGTTATAGCTAAACGGAGAGAATATCCGGATCATATACCGGAGGTGAGTGAAGATCATGTACATTTTTTCCGTTCTTGGACAAAGAATACAACAGTAATTTGTCCCTATCACATTTCCAGGGTAGATCATTAGATTATGGTTAAGATCGACATTCGTAAATAGAATATCTCAGTTGTGGATTGTCATGTCAGATTTGGACGAAAGGATACCATTTTAAGGCACTGGGCAATGTACATGCAGGTGTTGTTGAAGACGATCCCTAGTTGTCTTGACCACCCAATGTTGAGTCTTACACCTACACCTCCATTTGATACCGATCGGAAGGATGGTAAAGCCGTTCCACAGATGCTGGACGTGTAAGTTACCGTTATATATAAATAAGCATTTCATTATTTTTTGTTTTAAAGTACATATATACTTAAACATCGCGTAAGTTTTGTTTTGCAAATGCAATTATGGGTGTTAATGTTGAAGCACATTGAGTTCAATGTACTCAAGAGCGCAACCTGGAGGACATGACACATGAGCGGATGGAACAATTTAGGCGGCAAATGTGTGTAGACATATTTCATCAGATTGTATAACTTTTTTAATTAGTACTAGTTTAGAACTTCTGTATTATTCTGCATTGTCATTATTGTATAACCATCACATGGTTTGTAAAATGCATAGTGTATGTATGAATTAAATAGTCTCTAAGGTTATTAACTGATTTGTATGGATTAGTGTTAATTATGCGCCATATGTAATGTATTCACCTGGCACTTTTGAATGCGGCCATAGCTTTTTGGCCTTTAACAAGAACACATAATAACAAAAAACATCTATAGTAGAGGGGACATAAAAATAACATCTTTAGTAGAGGAACATAAAAATAACAACAAAAAACAAACCGAAACGAAAGTAGATCTATGCAAGGCATAACATCTATAGTAGATGGGACTATCACATTGATTTGCAAAGGAAGAACTCAAGAACCTCCAAATCAAGAAGTAAGGCAAACGCTAGCAGAATAAGTTGAGATAATACTAAAAAACATGAATAAAAGACGAACATAATGACCGTATTTAAAAGTCATCTTGATTAAAAGTTTTGAAGGTGATAACATCATCATGACCGTATGTCACATCATCTTCAACATATTCCGTTACTCCCGAAGACCTCACGATATAGTCGTGATCGACAGAGAAAATATATATCCATCGCTTGCATTGCCCTTTGCTATCCTGGTTTAATCCTAGATGTAATATACTCCGACGCCAAGTAAGAAGTAATAGATATGTATGCAAGGGCATTCAATTCAAATGTCGGTGCGGTGTAGTTAACCGCATAATACATATCGGGTGGCAAGAAACATAATTAGGAAATGAAGGAATGGACCGCATCAGACTGTGGTGAAGGGCGGTAGGCCGCCGAGGCCTCACACGCTCCTATATGCGCCTCCCAAATAAAATGCCATCTCACGCCAGTAGTAGTTCAGAACATCCGAAAAAGAAAGAAATCCAAACACCGAGGATATTCTCGAATGGAATACTCGCCATTTATCCATGTATTATTCAAATTGACGGAACACTCGCTACCGTGACACACCGCTCATCGAGCCGCCAGAGCCACACAAGCATATAATTCACGCACAATAGACCGATAAATGTGATGAAAGCTTAATGGGATTTGGGGACACCATGCCACCCATTATCTCGAACAAGTTGTCGATCAAACTAGGTAGACTCTCCATATTCAATCGCCTCTGTAACAACAATGCTCTTGCCATCCGGGCTTAGTCAAGTACTCATGCTCTCCTCTTTCGTTGTTAAATGGCTTATGAGAGATCGCCACAACGACAAATCAAATTCGCTATCGGGAATGAACATAGAGCATGTGGGTTAGCCATTGAAAGGAACACTAAAATGGATTATATGAGTAAAATAAACGAGAAATGAGAGATGGATGAATGGTTTGGTAAATGATTGGTCAATATATAGACTTTTTCTATGGGAAATAATGGTGAAAACATATTTTAGGTTGGATGATCACCTAACCAATGATGACTCACGTGAAAAGACGTGCCATTGACTCAATGACAGCACAACCTGCACCCTAATGACCCTTATGACGTATGACATCGACTGGACAACATGACTAGTCAAAACAAGCATTGAATGAAAAGGTTGGAGGGCATTATGACTCATGCAAATTCAAACAACTCCTTGTGAATTTAGCACGACCTAACCATTGATGACTCACATGAAATGACGTGTCACTGACTCAATGACAACACAACCTGCACCCTAATGACCCTATGACGTATGACATCGACTGAACAACAAGACTAGTCAAAACAAGCATTGATTGAGAAGGTCAGTGGGCGTTATGACTCATGAAAATTCAAACGATCCCGTGAAAATTTTGAACGATTCCGTATGAATTTAGCACGACTTAACCATTGACGACTCACGTGAAAAGACGTGTCACTGACTCAATGACAACACAACCTGCACCTTAATGACCCCTATGACGTATGACATCGACTGGACAACATGACTAGTCAAAACAAACATTGATTGAGAAGGTTGGTAGGCATTATGACTCGTGCAAATTCAAATGATCACGTGAAAATTTTGAACGACTCTATGCGAATTTAGCACGACCTAACCATTGATGACTCACGTGAAAAGACGCGCCACTGAATCAATGACAACACAACCTGCACCTAATGACCACTATGACTTATGACATTTACTGGACAACATGACTAGTCAAAACACGCATTGATTGTATAATTTCTCATAAATTTAAATCAACATGAATTCACGGGAAAACACCTTTACACACTTGACAACTCTATAAATACCATGAACTTTTACACTACTCAGATAACCCTTGGTGTTACTTCACCTTAATCACAATGTCTCAACCAAATTCCCCTGTGTCTTCTGGTCCTCCGGAATGGCATGAAAATGACCTTGTGTTTGATGATCTTCTGGAATGGCATCTTCATCGGCCTGTGTTTGTTAATGAGGCTAGTGTTAATTTGGAGTATGACGAACAGACACTGTTAACTCGGTTCACAACAGATGAAGAGCGTGGAAATTGGATTTGGCACTTTCAAGCTAGAGTCGTTGTCAAGAGAGGAGAATTGTAATGAGAGTCTACCTACCATGATGTCAGATCTATTACGTAGATTGTCGCTTGAGCGCCCGCAACTAGTCCTCACCGACATTGACTATGAATCGATCATCTGCTCATAAATTCTATGCGCTTGTCGAGCAAACATAACTACGCCAAGACTCTCCATAGCATCGTGGTGCACAAATGTGACCGTGTTTAGTAAGGAAATCCAATAGCCTCCAAATAATCGGATAACTGCTGGATGGATCTTTATCCCCGCTTTAATCACAAACGTTATAACGAAACGTATTATTGAAAATGTATACGCGGCTTCCTAGAAAGTGTATGGACAATATCCTGTGGTTCCGAATTTTTTATTGAGGTTCATGACAATGTGGCGGTAGCGAAAACCATGGTGAGCGTTTGTAAATACATCCCTAACAGCTCGAATGATGCCTCACCCTCTGTCTGATATGAACACCAAGTCATCACGTTATCCGATTACCCTTTTCACAAAAAGCATGAAATACGTCCACGCCTCGATGCTCTCTCCGTCGGTCACGGCAAACGCTACCGAAAGAGATGGTCACCCGTGATCTACACCGATAGCTTCTAACAATGTCCTTCACATTTTGTTTTCGGGATGTGTACCGGTCCATAACTAAGACAGATTTACAATACTTAAAACTCACAATACTAGATTTCAAAGACATGAAACAAGATTTGAACCTCGCCAAGAAGATGGTCAACTCAGATATCTCGCGGATGGGCCCAGGATTTTCACTCTAAACCTCGTAAAAGTAAGAGGGTAATTTAGAATACGATAGTGTTATGCTTCTTCCGACAATTCCAACGCTTTCAACTACAATGATATGCACACTGATAATCAAGGTCTATGTTGAATACTCTTTTGACCTCGATTATTAAATGTTTTGTCGTGAAATGTATTGCTTGCCTATGATCGTTGGTTAATCGCTCCAATCAACAAGTGTGAGTTTCAGTGTACGGTGTTATCTCAAGTTATTGCAACCGTGAACCTTCCTACCCACAACTTCCCATTCACATTTCTCCGAAGTAAAACATCGTAGTTTTAACTTCTCATTGTCTGACCTGATAGGTTTCCACTTGTAATTATCTTTCAATGCGTGGTAACTCATTTTCATTTGCATTCATCCTTGTCTCTGAACTTTTTACCAATAAAAAATATTCCTGAATCTTCAGTCTGAAACGCCCCAGCCTGTGGACACGGAGGAATTTCGGAAGATGGAATGTCTGAACCAAAATGAACACCTCTATTGCGATTAATACTTGCCATACTAAATATGTGACCAATGTCAGGGTTTTGTTCAAAAGGTGCTCTAAGAAAACTCGTAAACGATCCACCGATATTGGGATCCGCTTGCATCGGTGTTGGCATGTCAGGGTTCTGTTCCGAAGGTGCTCTCAGAAAACTCGTAAACGATCCACCGATATTGGGATCCAATTGCATTAGCGTTGGCATAAAATGAGGCGGAGTGTCAAACCGCTAGCTTGTTCCATTTATGTGACATTACGACTTGTCTCACAAACCGTTGTTGGTTGTACGTGTGTGCGTTGTCCGTTAAAATTAGGCCGAGGTGTGTGCATTGGGTTACTTAATCATATTCGCAATTATTCTCCAATCGTAGTCGTTCACTTGTGATGTCAATGACTTGTTGAGCTCAAGTTGTATTCGTTGATGGCGCTTCATGAGGGCTAAGATAGATGTAGTAGTACAACGTGCTCTCGGAATTTCGACATACGCTTCAGTACAACATGCTCGGAATTTCGATTATAGTCCAAATTCGTATATAAAATCCGATCCTCAATTCCTCCGCCCTTTATGCGTGAAGTTGCTCATTTAAGTCAAATGCGCTTCATCTTCCGATGGTCATCGCCCATAACCGGTTCAATGTTAACGATAGTTTCACGGGTTCTTTTCTCAAAATATCATCAATGTAGCTTCAGCCATGTATCATCGCCCAAAACATCCATCGGTTGGTTGTAATCTACGACATTAGTTTCATGAACAATGTATTGTTTGAAACATCAATTCCTACTTTCGACACACTTTGGCCTTCACTTCATCCAATGTCGACGCTTTCACACTAACCAAATACAATTTTCCTCTTTATAAGACCATTTGTCGCTATCTTCGTGGTATTTCCACTTCCACCAAATAAAAATTTAACGGACACCGTGTTGTTATTCGTGAAACAATCATTTATTCACATGGTTAGGTTTTTTCCGAATATTGTTATATTGTTTAAATATTATTGTAAAATTAACTGAATTTATTTTATGTATGTATACTTATATATGTGTGTGTGTATGTGTATATATATATATATGGAAATATAGAAATGGGTTCTTATACATACCTATTGATCCATGCTTACTGCATTTACTACTAATTAAAACCTCAATTTACGGTTTCCAATTTTCAAAGATCGTTATCCTCGATTTCTCCATCTCAAATGTAACCCACGCATTTCCTCTTCCTTCCTCCGGTTCTCCAACTTCCAAGTCTACATCGCCCAACACCCTTCCTCCTTCCTCCTTGCACTCCGGCGACGACGAGTTCGTAACAACGACATTGCGATTGTTGTCTCATCAAATTCTCTCGAGACGCTTTTCCTTCTCCTCGTTGATCTAAAGGTACCGATTCGACCAGCTATTTCAAGCTACTTATCTGTGTTTTTATTCATTTCTTTTTCAATTGTGAAGATAGTCCGATGGATTGCGATGTTTTGATGGCTTGATTTTACGATTTTTATACTCTGTTTGATTGTTTGAACTGATTTTAAATCTTGATTTTTAGGGTTTTTGTTTGAATGCAATTTTGTGACAAATGAAGAGGAAGGAGATTGTGAAGTTGTGGAATGCCAAACAAATTTCAAGAAGATGAAGCACCATAACAACGATTCACCTTCGACAAGCAAAGCCATTACTTTAAAACCTGGATGTCTCCTTGTGCCATCACAAAATTTATTGAAAGTTGTCCAAGTGATGAGCAAATACGGGACATCGAGGCCATTGGTTTTGGTGGTCTGTTGAAGTTGAAAACGGACACGCTCCTATTGCCTTAAGACGCCGGGTTGTTGTCGACTTTAACACTAAGGCGGTTCACCGATGAACAATCAACTTCAAATAAAAGACACGGACATTCATATTGGCGATCGGGTTACTAAATGGGTTTCATTGAGTTGTATGGCCACGCCGAGTGAAAATCGTAAGATGAATTTGATGTAAGCTCTTATATGCTATGTTTTTTAAATTTAAAACAACGTCAATTTTATGCTTATATTTTCTAACAAACATTGTATTTTTTCAGCCCAATCGATGGTGTGGAGATCAATTTCAATGATGTAGACTGGTAAATAGATTGTAAAGCATATGCTTTTATTTAAAATTTATTTTCGCTTTTTTGAAGTCATGTCCACTTTTGTACCTACAGATTTTTGTGCCCCACCTTACCCACGCCGATCCCAATCCTATTCTCTTCAGGCAAACTTGGGAAAATCAAAGCTTGAAGTTATTCATGCTATGAACCAAAGTCGGTCAAATATGGTACCTATGTAAAACGTGGTGGTATGTGTTTCAAACTTTTTGTACCCATTATCTAATAAGTTTTTTTTTTTATTATAATATGTTCTTTTATTCAGATTTGACACAGCTTGGCTTTCATGGGTGAGATATTGAAAGTGGAAAGCAAAAGCTTAGAAAACCTCTTTACGCTTGATGTTCGTGAGTTCGTACAAACCTCATATTGTTGATGGTGTAGATTCGGTGTTTACATGATGCGTTCATGGACACCTACAAAGGCATGAAGCAAGGATACACTCCATGCTTTAAAGATGTAAGAACTAGTTTTAAAATTACTTTGTTTTACAATATTCATTTCAATCAAAAATTCACTAGAAGGAACTCGTTATATTGTTCAGAGTGCTCAATTGAAGAAGTTTAGTCAGTAGAGCATGCTATCGGATCCTCGACTTTCACCAAAACATCCCGAATTTTAAAATCAAACAATTTGCTCACTCTATGACTTCATGGATTACGGTAATTTGAACCATTTTCATAACATGTGTTCTTAGACTTTTATGTACTAGTTTATCTGGCTTTTCTAATATAAGACACTTATTTCCATGTAATAGTCACCAAAGACCTCAAATCAGATAGAATACACGGATGCACATCTTACTTAATTTGTTCATAAAGGCTTAAAATGCATCAATGTAAGAAATTTTTATTTATGTGTTTATGTTGCTTATTAGGTTATTTGTCAATATGTAATCGCCTTACTTATATTTTTAGTCTCATCGATACCGAGTGGATGCAAGTCACTAAAAGTGGATGATGAGTTTAAAGCCACGCCAAAGGATAATGTATAATGTAAGTTTACTTGCATTTGCAAACTTTTTTAGTTTAATTCTAAAGCTTTACTACGCTTATTCTCATTATATATTCTCGACATCCTTTAATCAATACATTATAAGCATAAAAACTAGTAGTCACCAGACTCAAATAATAACCAAAGTAATAAACAAATTTCTTCATTTCATTCTCATTATATATTCTAACACTTATCGATTTTAGGTGATTGATATTGTTGGAATTAAATGTTCTCTTTCGAATCCAGTAGTTTCTCTTTATGCCTACAATTGTTAAGGTAAAATTTTAAACACAAACAGATTTGTATAGTTCCTCGAGAATGTTTTATTCTCATAATTTAACTTGCATTTTCTACCATTCAGATTTGAAGCCGATGGAAGAAAACACTTCACAATGCATATATAAAGTTGCATTACATGCCTAATGATGGAAAAGACATCAAAAAAGTAAAAAAAAAAGAAAACTATGTATAATGTTTATGCATCAAACAAGAGTTTGTAACGTTATACCGCACTCATTTTGTTCATTTGTTTTCTTTTCTTCACCACCGCATGCACGCTTATTCCTCTATTAAACGATGACCATTGGTTTTGGCTGTGTTTGCGATTTGGGAGAAGAAGACAACATTCATCTTAGACTCACTAATGCATAAAAGGAAAATGGTTGCAAAGAATCACTTTGCCTGAAGTGGTAAGTTTTTTTTTCTTGTCTAAAACATACATATAAGTTTTAAGTATTACGCTAATGATTTACTCATGGTCGTGATTATTTTCAAAAGTGTGATTGTTGATGCACTAGTAGATGCATTGTTAGTGGGCTAGATGTATTGTTAGTTGTGTTAGATGCACTATTGTTAACCTTGACATATCATGCTATTGTATTAAGGTAACTGAGAATGTCGGTCGGAGTGTATTTAGAGCCTAAAATGTACCCGGGTAAATATTTGGATGTTCTTTGTTGTTGTTTTGTTATGTGTCTCGAAGTGTCTCGGTACACAAAGCAAAACAGTATCTTGTCGCTCGCACCCTTTCTCGGTCTCTTCTACTCGCTCGTCATATTCGTGATGCTAACCGCCGCAGAATCGCATTGGTTCCTGGGATGTGTCGATGGAAATGAGGTTTTGTTTTTGATTTGGTGTCCGAGTTTATCGTGGTTACTTTTTCAAGGTTTATAATGTTGAGTGGGCTATCGATTTAAAACTTTGTTGGTTATGATAAGTTAAAAGGGATGAACATGTTTGAAGTGGTGAATGTTAAGGTGCCCCAAAGAAAAGAATGGGTACTTCATTTATATATAATTTCCTATGTTTTTATTCTACATAGGCATGAAACAAGTTTGTTAAAAAATTGCATGCTTGTTTTCTATGCTCAATTTGTAAGGTATGATTGTGAGTGTATGTACTAAAATTTTGGAAGCTACAACTGATGAAACGCATGGACCAACACAAATTATTTCAAGGTATGCATAGTCAACTTGATTTAATGATTTATTTAATTATGATAATTTTGTATCATAATATTATCTATGATTCTTTGTGCGTAAGTTGATGAATACCGCTCGCACAATGCTCGATCTACTCAGACGGGATATGAATTTTCAAAGATAACAAATTTTATGTCTTTAATATTATACATCTAAATCCTGAGAGCAATATTTTAAAAGACCTTTTTTTTTTTTTTTAACATTTTAATAAACACTTTTCTTTATGAATTTAGTAGTTACATTAAAAATGCATTAGTACATTAAAATTTCTATCGATGCACTGCTGCACTTTGTGGATTTATGATTTTTTTGTTTTTTATTTTTTTTTATGTGTGTTTGATTTTAGTCGTTGTTATTAAAAGGGTTTGTAGTCCGAATTAGTTGGAACAAGGTCTTCAAGATTTAAGGATGAAGATAGTCTTGAACAAAGTGAATTGTAAATGTATGCATGTATGTATTTGGAAACAAAGTGGATGTCAATGTTTTTATGAGATTGCGTTAGGATCATATTCTCTAGTTTATATTTCTCAAAAGCACTTGTTCAATAAATTACACTAATATTTACTCTTTCTCGATCATTTAAAAGATACTAACATTTGGTGCACCAAAATAGTAAGGAGACGATTAAAACATCTATCGTGCACTCAAACAATAACCAGTGCACTAAAATAGTAATCGATGCACTAAAATCATTAAAAGTGAAATGAGTCTAAATTGAATCTACATATGCACAAATTCAACCAACCCATCAAATAATTCATGCAATTTAGATTTATTCCATGATTATTCTTTCTTCTTTCTTTCCTTTCGAGACGGTTATCCATGAGAGATTAAGATTAAAGGTAAAAGAAAATCGGACCAAAAGTAATCAAGTTGCAATCAAACAATAACTGTGTGTACTCAAACAATAACTAGTGCACTAAAATAGCGATCGATGCACTAAAATCATTAAAAGTGAAATGAGTCTAAATTGAATCTACATATGCACACATTCAACCAACCCATCAAATAATTCATGCAATTAGGATTTATTCCATGATTATTCTTTCTTCTTTCTTTCCTTTCGAGACGGTTATCCATGTAGATTTAAGATTAAAGGTAAAAGAAAATCGACCAAAAGTAATCGTGTAATCAAACAATAACTAGTGTACTCAAACAATAACTAGTGCACTAAAATAGCGATCGATGCACTAAAATCATTAAAAGTGAAATGAGTCTAAATTGAATCTACATATGCACACATTCAACCAACCCATCAAATAATTCATGCAATTAGGATTTATTCCATGATTATTCTTTTTTTCTTTCTTTCCTTCCGAGACGCTTTATCCATGAGATTTAAGATTAAAGGTAAAAGAAAATCGAACTAAAGTAATCAGTGCAATCAAACAATAACCAGTGCACTCAAACAATAACCAGTGTACTAAAATAGTGATCGATGCACTAAAATTATCAAAAGCAAGCAGAATCGAAATATAAAAAAGCAACTGTTCGTATGATTTATACAACGATACAGTAAAACATCGTTATTTTACAAAGGTCCGTTGCTTGCAACCCCACAAGCAAAGCAGTAATCGAAAACAACACACGCAAAGCAAAACTAACAATAAATGTAATCAAAAGCAAAATATCATGAGCTAATAGGGGATCCAAATTCATCCATGGTAAGAAGGCAAACATAATAAAGTTACAATCAGATCAAAATCAACTATATAAACCAAATAGATAACCAAGATTAGGTTGCAACCCAAAAGAGAACAATCACCATACAAAATATTGTATCTTAGGAAAAGTAATAAACTACTTGACAACTAGACATATATAATCATGACAAGAAACACCCCGCAGCTCCGAACTACTCCTAGTTGCTTGATAGAGCAAAGATCGATCATCTCGTGATATCTTCCCACCAATGTCTGTGTTTTCAGTCGCAAAACAAATATACTATTATAAGCACTTTAAATATAATGACCCTCTAATTTCTCGATGTTCAAATAACCTAATACAAATGCAAATGTGGAATGTTCAACAACACTTTTATGTACATGTTTCCTTCATTGTGGCATCTTTCTCGTAGGAGACGTGTGGGCAATTTTCGTAGTCATGGTATGACATTTTACCACAATAGTTGCACTTTCTGGGTCCTCTTCGCTTCTTCGGTAGCTTTTTCCTTTTCCAAAATAATCCTTCTTCCCGATCTTCCGCACTTTGGTTTTTGACCGCTTTGAGGAAGTATAGAACTTTTTTAAGCTTTGTTCCTAGCAATTTCTCAATCTCATCATCTTTGTTGACTTTTTTTTCTTTCGATTTTCACAACAATCTTTAACGCCTGTGACATTCTCTAAAGTCACGTAAGTAGTTTCAACAACTCATCCGCTTTTCTTCATTGTCTTCAACCATGATACACAGCAAATGCTTCAAAGATACAACTCTCCAATCTTTTTTGTTTTTCGTGGTCTAATGTTGAACAATCAACAAGTAACGCTCCATCTACACTAAAAGCCGGGCCGACAAGTTGCGCTTTTCATCCACCTATCCAACAAGTACTCTTTCGAACTTCATCAAACCCTTATCTTTCAACACACAAATCGCGTGGGCTTACACAAAGAGACTTCTCTCGTGAACTTTTGCAAGAGCATACCAATTTATATTCAGAGATAACAAATTGACTATGTAATCCTTATTCCCGTCCCGGTCCGTGATGATAATAGTATCTACCACACCATCTCAGAAGTGTTATTCTTAAACCCACATCTAAAACAAGCAGCCTTTTACTCCTCAATAAACTCAGAAATATAACAGGGTGTATATTTTGTAAGCATGCTCCTCCATTTCAAGCGGGTAATAAGTTGTGATGTGGTCCGTCCTTCCAGACATTTTATATATTTTGTTTATTTTAGTTTTCGGTGTTTTAATAAATAAAACGGCCTTAGACTGGTCAAAAGTTGCCTATATGTTAAGATATTGGGCCAGCTGTGTTTATTTTTAGCAAATAATGGCCGCTTTGGCTTATTAGGTTGAGTTAGATTTGTTATAAAATAAAGTGGCGAAAATTACATTGTAATTTATCCCACATTGCTAAGGAGGATTATTAGTCTTTTATTTGTAGCCTATATATAGGCAAGTTACTATCATAATAAGATCATCGATAATTTTGAAGTTTAATCATTCTTATTGAGTTGAGAACCTTCTTGCCGCTTTTAATCTGTGGATTGATTAGAACAAAATCACTTATGCAGTGAGTAGTCTCTTTGTCGAGAGATTACATCCTTCAAGAACGAATCGCTGTTTTGAGCACGCGCTGTCTATTCTGGCCTTAGCCTAGGTCGAGGACACTAGGTTTAGGTTTCATAGCTCGCCATTGATCCCTTGAGTCGCTTCTCGAACCGTATCCGCATCGGGCTGGTAGCAGAGCCCAGTGACCAAGGTATCAAATATCCCTATTTGTTTTAATTCCATTGTTTTCGTTCTTCGTTTTTCATCAATTTGTGTTCTCCATATCCCCAGAAATTTGTTTTTCCAGTTTTCGTGTTCTTCTTTCGTCGTCAGTTTACCCTAATAATTCATATCCAAAAATTACAAAACAATTATATGTTTTAGTTCTTGTGTTATCTACAAGTTTCATTCTTTGTGTTTTCGAAATTTTCAGTGGAAATCGTTCAAAAAGTGTCAACAAAAATTTGTCAAAATCGTCAAATCCTGTGATCAGCTTCTGTATTCTTGTGTGTTTGACCCCTAATAAATTCTCAAATCAAAATTGGTGCAGATAAAAGTTGTAGATCGTTAAATTTCCTACAACTTTTCTTTGTGATTTTCGAAATTATTCCCGGAAGCCATTCCAAAAATTGTTGAAAATTCTGCAGTTTAGATCTACAAACTGCCCGGAAAACCAATGCTTACCTTAAAATCCGTAAAATCTTCAATTTACGTCCAAAATTCTGATATTTTGTGATTGAATAGTCCACTTCCATATCTAAATTTTATCTCTTTGTGAAACTTCCAATTCGTAACGTATCATGCTTGAAATCAGCCTGTAAATTCGGGTAGAGTCAAAACTGAATTCTGATTTTCAGCAGATTTGAATTTGGGATAAAATTACCTTTTATCTTGTTTTTTTTTCATATTCGCCCATATCGATTTGTTTTCCATAATCTTAAAAAAACAAAAAAACATATATATACAGCCGCAATTTGCTTTCTCTCAAAAGGCCCTGCTTTCAACCGCAATCATGCCTTTGTTTCATTCACAAACGCTAATCGAACCGGGCCCTAGTTGTTTACGCCTAGGTTGTTGGTTTTGAATTACCTCGTGTTGCTTGTTATGTCGATTTGTTTGCAAGGGTATTCCTACGACTAAGAGAGCGAGGTGAGTGCAAACACGAGAGTTGTGAGGTACAATGGCATTGCCACCATTTCGTGGTACACGTGATGGCTATGTATATTTTGACCTGGAAGCTAAGTTGGAGCGGATTTTTGCATGCCATATATATTCGACAAGAAGAAGTGTGATCTTGCACAACATAGTTTCACCGAAATGTTGTGACATGGTGGAAACAAACAAATTTTTTGAGGCGATGCATGTGGATCCGTGAGGTTAGTACTTGACCGAGATGAAAAGAGAAATGCAAAGAACGCTTTGTGCCCCGCCATTACTTGCCTAGGTTTGAAGCGCCCAAAATGTGGAAAATGATAAAGTGTTAGAAGAGATGGGCAGAGCTCTCACGAGATGATGCGCTAACTAAATGAATGTGCCGAGCGCTCGCGCAAATGGAAGAGGGAAAGTGAATCTGCTGGGCACAAATGGAAGAGGGAAAGTGAACTGCTTTGGGAGAATTTTCTCGTTGATGAGGCCAAACGGAAGGTCGAACGTAAGAAAGCCAACGCTTTGGCTGCAATGGAACAGAGGCGATTGTTAGTGTTTGTGCGACGGAGTTGAATAATGAGAGGGAGCATATGTGGCGTATAGTTGAGCTGTAAAGGGATTTGAAGGAGCCTCAAATTTTAGATGAGTTGGTCGAGAGTGTTGATGAAGTGGTTCCAAATGGTGAGGCCTTAGTTGTGGGGCCGATAGTTCACATTGATGACACATTTGTTGTCGGGTCAAATTGAGAGTAATGTTGCGCAGACGAATCGGGCCAGGATAAGTTTATTGCAGGGACATGAGCATGTGGAGGAGACCACGGTGCGATAGTCTTAATTTGGTGGTTGAGGATATTATGGAAACCGCAGTGGTTTGTCCTACTTTACCGACCGTGTGGTCGAAGTTCTATGTTGTCTTCTCAGGTGTACATGAGGATCATCCACACGAGGAGGAAACCGAGATGTTCGATACATCCAATGCAGCCCCTATATTTCCTTTGGTTTATCGTGATTTCGATTATAATGATGGCCACCAAGCATATTTTCTTTGATCCATTTGTTGCACATGGTGATTCATCTCCTAGTCCGAAAGTTGTTATGCTTATCTTGCTACTTTTCCTAGCTTCATCGATAATATCGGACCGAGGGATTGTTCTTTTGTTTCATTGGTGCCGCTGGGTCGCCGTGTCGCCGTCAATTGGTTTGCAATCGCCCATCAACTTTGTATTTGATCCCGTATCTTTTGAGGATTTTTGTGGTTTGTTCGCGATTGGGGTGTCAAGACGTTATTTACATCCTTTTGATTTGAGGACAAATCCTTTCCAACCGGGAGGGAATGATGTGGTCCGTCCCCCAGACATTTTATTTATTTTGTTTATTTTAGTTTTCGGTGTTTTAATAAATAAAACGGCCTTAGCCCGTGGTCAAAAGTTGCCCATATGTTAGTATATTGGGCCAGGTGTTTATTTTTAGCAAATAATGGCCGCTTTGGCTTATTAGGTTGAGTTAGATTTGTTATAAAATAAAGTGGCGAAAATTACATTGTAATTTATCCCACATTGCTAAGCGAGGATTATTAGTCTTTATTTGTAGCCTATATATAGGCAAGTTACTATCATAATAAGATCATCGATAATTTTGAAGTTTAATCATTCTTATTGAGTTGAGAACTTTCTTCTTGCCGCTTTAATCTGTGATTGATTAGAACAAAATCACTTATGAGTGAGTAGTCTCTTTGTCGTAGAGATTACATCCTTCAAGAACGAATCGCTTTGAGCACGCTGTCTATTCTGGCCTTAGCCTCAGGTCGAGGACACTAGGTTTAGGTTTCATAGCTCGCCATTGATCCCTTGAGTCGCTTCGGAACCGATCCGCATCAAGTCGAGGCGATGAATTTTTGGAATCGCTACCAACTTGGAGTGCTTCCATCGCTGAGAATCCATTGCGCCTCAGATCTCATGTAAAATTCAACCAAGGATAAATTGGGGTTAGTGAAGTTTCCAAAGAAACTGCTTTGATTCGATCTCGAGGTCGCCCTCATAAGCCCTCCTAAGAACAAATCCCTTGAATAGGCCGATCCAATAGGCACATAATTTCTTCATGCTATCCAACCATTCATTATCCTTTAATTTGTAAGTCGAAATCATCGATGCCCATTTTTGCTCAAACTCCTGCACTCTCAATGTCATCGCCCACACACAAGCATTAATGTCTTTAGAAAGTTGGTTTCTTTACATGTAGCCGAATTCTACTTTCTCTCACTACTTTTTCATGATATGCCACACACAAAACTTGTGTTATGCTTTATCTCCAAAGACCCTTTCTATTCCTCGCTTTGATCGGATCTTGATCCGTTATTATGAAGTTTGATAACGCCCACCCATGGCCTTCAAAAAGTTTTCAAAAGCCAAACAAATGACTCGTGGTCTCATTTGATAATGCATCACCCAAAGACCACACATCTCTTATGGTTATCTCATTCCGGATTTTATCAATACAAAACAACAAGTAATAAACCGTTAACCTCAAGTGCAAGGATCGTAGTATACGAGGCTAATGCCGGGTCGATCTTACGGGAACTAGATTTAATGTGAATCCTAGCTTCGCTTTCAACTAAACTATTGTCACTTAATCTAACCTAAACAAATATGCAAAAAGTAACTAGACAGAGGATTGCTCCAATGCTAGGCAAGATTGAAAGCGATAAAACTAAACTAAAGTAAAGTGCAGAAAAGTAAACTAATCTAGCAATTCAAGTTTTAAGGATTTAAATCGTATAACGAACTAACAAGCAATTGATCCACCTATCCTATCAACATTCAATTCTAACTCGGATTAATTCGTGATTTCTACTCAAGTCGTGATTCACCTAATCGAAGGCATAAACTCCTACTCGTAGACAAGTTCGCTTTCAATCTTTTACCTTCGATGTTAAAGATTACGCCTTTCTAATTCCAGCGTGAAATCTTCGATTTCTAATCTAGAAAATCAATCTAATAACTTTCGCTTTGATTAGATTAAAGGTCTAAACTTTTATCATGGTGATCTAACATTAACATGACTCTCATCAAGTTAAAACAATCATAAAAGCAAAGATCTTTCATGTAATTGCAATACACAATAATAAACAATGATAAAAGAAACAACTTCAAGTAGAAACTCATGAATTAATCACTTAACAAACTGAATTGTTGATGGACGGCTTCACAACGCTTGTTCAAAGAGGGATTAGCTCTTAGCATCCTTTGAAAGCTTGAATTGTTGAATAAAAAGTGCATGAAACTAACTAATCTAATCTAAGAATTAAAGTGCATAAAAGTAGATAAAATCAGAGAAAACGCAGCCAAGCTGCCCCCTAGGTTTAGGGTTCAAATTCTATGATTAGGTGAAAGAAATCCGCTGCTTATATAGAGTTTCAATGTCGGCCGCTACAAGAACCGCCCCGACGCCCGCTTGAAGATTCCGACGCTCGCCCACTATTTTCAGCAACAGCATCCAAACTTGTAACGCTCATATCTCGGGCCTCGTAAGTCGGAATGGAGTGATTCAAAATCCTGTAGAATCCTCTCTTCAAGACCTACAACTCTTCTCTTGAGGTCCAGAGTCAAATCGGTTGTTATCATATCAAGAACTGCGTTGGAAGTTCAGCGCTACCCGAATCCTCGATTTTCTTCCTCCGACGCCGCCCAAAGATCTCGACGCTCGCTCTTCCAAATTTTTGAACTTGTGCCGACGCTCGCTCATCCAGCGCCCAAACTCTCTCAGATCAAAATACTTTCCCGACGCCCGTCATGATCAAACGCCCGCCCACTCGACGGGACCCGGACGAACGCCCATATGTGGCCGAATCGATTTCTTGATCTTTATCCCTCCTTCTTCCATCTTTATCCTTCTTCCTCGCTCTTTCTTGATTTAGCTCGAATTATATCAACATTTGATCATCAATTCAGCCTCCAACATGTACCCACATGACATCAAAACACCGCAAAACGTAACACAATCCAAATACTCAGAAACCATAATTAAAACACATACACAACCTCATTTTGCAAATAAACTAATCAAAATCTTACTTGCTTAATAAATCATTTAAACACTCGCTTTATGCAAATTATACAAATACGGAGGAAATCATTATCAAATATAACGTTAAAAACCGTATAAAAATACTCCTTAACAACTCCCCACACTTAAACTTTGCTCGTCCCGAGCAAAACAAAACAAGATAAAGGCTCGGAAGGAATATAGATATCTCAACACATGTACCACATGGTCAATAAATTAGAAGTTCACCGTCCGTGTGTGTGCATAGCCATAGAAAACTTCCACTAAATCCAAACTTGAGGAACTCAAAGTAAAACTAGTTAATACCCCTCATAGAATAGTAATAAATGACACTCATAAGGTGCATCCGACAAACGTGACATATCCCTAAAAGAATGATCGAATATATCTAGTGGCCTTTTCAAATACTCAGAGGATACTCCCTACAAAGATATCTATCGCTTATACTGGGATAAGATTAACTAAAACTAAGCCTTATATTCAATTTCAGATCGATTCTTTAGTTGATTTAACTATTTCACTTTAAACACACATTGAAGAAGTTTATTGCCCTCATAGCGTATCAGGACATTTCGAGATAATACCCTACCTTACTCCAATCATAAGGCGCTTTTTTCTAATCGCCGTGAGCTTTTAGTCATCATAGTGGTATAGACATAATGGTATACCCTACCTCACTCAAATCATCGACTAGCTTTCACACACAATACACTAATAATTTCATATTAATTCAACTTTTTCAATTGACAATAGTTACGTGTACTCAACACATTCAAACCTTCGATATTCACAAGATATCATACTGAACTAAATACAAACTATCTAAATCTCACGATATGCACGTAAAGCACTAAGCACATGACTTATAAGATAATCAAAAATCACTAATCCAAAACGGGTATAACTTTTATAAAATAGCTCATCGCTCACTATGGCTCGTGAAAATAATTCGGGTGAATCAACTAACTTACGGAACATATGGCATATAGTCATTGATGAATATAACAAACCGAACAAAACATGCATTGCTCACTCGAGACAAAACAAAAATTTTGAAAATTTAGCTCATTTTAGCATGTAAATAATATCATATGAGAAAATGTGTAGATACATATCGACAAATCCTCCCCACATTTTAAATTACAACATGTCCCCATGTTGTGCGTAATACAAGAAAAAGAAAACTTAGCCGATTTGTCGGTCGAACGGGCAACTCGAAATGCTTCAAGTCGATCCAGAATGCTCAAAGAAGCGCAAAGAGATCGTGGACCATCCACCGGAAAATCGCTATCATCTAAAACTCACAAAGGCTAATGTAAATACCTCGCACTTCAAAACAAAGAAATACCTCGGGGAAACAAGTGGATTATATCATAGCGCATAAAAGTGATAGAGATAAAGATAAGAGGAAATCGTAAGCAAAACAACACTTCACCCTTTATAGGACTCGGGACGGCCGATCGACAAAACAAACACAATCCTAATAAAACCGAACTAAAACAACTAAAAACAACTAAAGAAAGAAACTAATATAATAGCGGATATCTAGATGCCTCCTAAGTAGCGCTTAATGGTTATTGTCGTTAGCTCGACACATTTGAAGCTCACCGATCAAAGCCATTTAACCTTTTCGCCACCCATTACCTCGTAAGCTTTGGTCAAGAATGTGGCCGCAGTAAACAAAGACTTAACACACGGGTTAAACTTTATAGCTTTCCAAACACGCTTAAACTTCCCCATGGTTGACCTCTTCGCCTTCTCAAGCTTTTGATGACATCTCGCGCTGACGCCCTTCCAATACTCTTCCATATCCCAACTACCGCCTAGAACCTCCTCGCATTGATCACAACCGCCATCCTCGTAAAACAAGTCGGGCTTAAAACTCGCCGACTCGCCGACTTTTGTGGGTGCTACACCCAAGGATATCGAGAAATCGAATACCAAAGGCTTTACCTTGGGTTCACCAACGTAATGCTTGCATCGCTGACCATTCACTCGAACGGTTGATCGCCATAACCGCTGCAGCTCTCTAACGCCCAGAATGATTTGAGAATCTCAAATGGACTGCACTCAACGTGTTCTCAACTTCCCAGAAACAAATGTAACCTAGAATTGTATAAGAGAACTTGCTCACGAACCGAATTTCTCTTCTTTATCTTGGCGCCACGAGTAGTTTCATCTTTTCCTTACTAATCCTGGCACTATCGTGAAGCCTGGAGTCTAAATTCATCAAGCTCATGCAATCGCCGCAGCCGGTGTTTGCCACAGGATTGGGAATCGGGTTAAGAAACTTTGTAGCCCAATAAGCTCAGGTTTCAGCTCAATCGGCGATGGCACGGCTTATCAGAAACTATTTGATATGGCGATGTACCCATAGGGTCTTATAGGCAAATTCCTATATGCCCAAAGTACATCGCCCAACTTCACTCTCAATTTTTCTATGACTATTCACCGCCTTCTCCAGGATTTTCTTAATGCTCGTTGTTCTTTCAACCTCGACCACTAGTCATCGGATGATATGGTGTGCCGCTTTATGACTAACACCATACTTCTCAAGTACTTTCTGTAGGGTCGGTTGCGTAAATGCGCCCTTCATCACCGATCAAGGCACGTGACATCCAAACCTCACGAAGATATTCTTCTTCAAAAATTTCATGACCGCTTTATGATCATTGTGAGGAGTGGCTATCGCTTCCACCCATTTTCAAACATAGTCGACGCAGACTAAGATGTATTTGTTGCCACACGATGACGGGAAAGGTCCCATAAAATCGATGCCCCAAACATCAAAGACTTCGTGACTCTAAGATGGGTTTTAAAGGCATGTCTAAACGCTTGTCGAGTTCCGGTTCTTGACACCTATCGCAAGCTTTACTGTAAGGCTTCAGATCCTTAAAGATCGAGGCCAATAGAAACCGGATCTGGAAGATCTTCGCAATCGCCTTCCAATGACCAAAGTGACCACCCGGGGTCCACTATGGCATTGCTCGATTATATCGCGCTGCTCGGATTTCGAACACATCTCCTAAGCAAACCATCTTTACAGATCTTGAAAAGATAAGGTTCATCCTAAACGAATATTTCATATCAAAGAAGAACTTCTTCTTCTCCCGATACGACATCTCGGGTCAAGGTAACGGGCATGAAGGTAATTCACAATGGACTAATACCATGGAACATCGTGAGAGCGCCATCGATCAACATGATGTTTTCTAAAGGAAAGTAAAGATCTATATCTTCGTGATCACCCTTTTCCGCACTTATCATCCTAGAGACATGATCCGCCACTACGCTCACCGCCTTCTTATCTTTGATTTGAACGCCAAACTCTTGGAGGGTCAGATTCAACGCAAAGAAGCGGTTTAGCTTCCTTTTGGTCATGAGATATCGCAGTTAGCCGTGGTCACCCACACAATCACTTGAGCACCCAGTTAGTAATTCACGGAACTTGTCCATAGCAAACACTACGCCAATAACTCCTTTTCGTAGTCGATAGTTAACTTGTGAAGGATTCAACG